>JAHZTW010000003.1:2691087-2713468 GCA_020283515.1 Alliaria petiolata | reverse complement strand
ATTGTTTTTTCACCTCGAGATCCCCAAGTTGCTCAATTTTCTTCCTTTGATATACGTTAATATAAGATATACGTATCACCAGGTTGGAAGACACCATAGGTGAGTTGAAGAACAACGTGACTGACATGAAACATACAAGAAACGAGCCATGGAAGTGCTTATACGGATCAACATAGTAGATCTTATAATTTTTATGTATTTTATTTTAAATCTTAAAACTTTATAATTTTCGAATGTTTAATCTTTAGATTAATAATTTTTAATAATTAATTGCATTTTTATTTTTTGTAATTGAATTTGGTTTTTTCTTTTAATTTTTTTTTTAAAATAGTCACGTAATATTTGTAACTATTTGTGGTATTAGTCACACATTATCTGTGGCAAAATTGTTACTAATTTGTTACAAACTATTGAAACCATTTGTGGTTATTGTTACGAGTATTTTGTAGAATTTTGTAGGTTTTTTCCACACAAATTTTGTAGCATTTTGTAGGAAATTATCACAAATTATTTGTAACAACTTTGAAACTAATTAGCTACAATATCTTTTATAACAAATTTGATTCAAATTGCAACAAAATTGATTTGTGGGTAATTTGTGGCAATTTTGCTACAAATTGCTATAAAAACCAAATAGCTACGCCCCATACTTACGAAAAAATTTTGTGACAAAATCGTAGCAAATTGTTTTTTTGTTACAAATTAGTTATTATAGTTACGAAAAAAACATAGCTATGCTGACCAATTCTTGTAGTGCACCCATACCAGTTTGGATCTGATTTTTTTGTTTGGTTAAGTATCCATTTGTTTTTCTAATAAATTAACTATGTACAATCCGGTTTGAGTTGCTTGAATTCACGTTTATATTTTAAATTAATTAAACCCTCCAAGAATGAAGTCATCTTCTTTTTCTTATAATGGTACTACACTTCTAATCTTTAATTTTTATATACGACATAATAATATATTTAAAACTTTTATTACTCTGATTATAAGCTTAGAAAGATTTTAAAATCTGGTAGATGATTTTGTTCTTGAAGAAAAATTTGTTCATGTTTTAGGTTTTAATTAAATGGAATGGATATAATACTTATTTTTCACGTTGCAACACACAAATTATGATAGTAAAAAAATACAGAAATTATTTTTACTGCCTGTTTTTTATATATTTTTATTCGACACCTAATTTTATTTTTCTAACTTCATAACCAATTGCAAGAAAAAATATATTTATTTTCTTTTACCAAAAAAAATACGAATACTATTTCGGTTGACTCCTAAATGTGGGCCTCTTAGAACTACGAGTGGAATGGGCTAACACAGCCCCTTATATCAAACACTGCGCTTATATCGTACCGCGAGATATTCCCTCGTTACGAGAATTTGGATGAGAAAAACGGTTGCGTCAAAATGACGACATTTGGAATCTAAACCGCTAGTTTAAAAACAAAAGGAAAAAATAGTCTCTCTGGCTTTGTTTGCGTACGTCAATTTGTAGAAGCAATCGCTTTTCCCTTTTTCGAACATCCTTGAAGCTCGGAGCTCTATCCTCCTCCGGCAATCACCGCGATCTCCTCCGCTTATCTCCGGTACTGTTACCCCGCTTCTTCTCCGCATCTGTGAACCTATTATACTGTTGAAATTCGTCATCTCGTTCTCGAATTATCTATAGATAAGATTCGCTAGAAGTCTCCGATCTTCCATTTCGGGAGAGAGATCTATCTTAGATTCTCGATTAGGATTCCGTTTGGAGTGAGATCTCGAGTCATTATTTGTGTGGTGTCGAACATTGAACTGTATTGATTCGTCTCGATCTTATATGCGGAATTGAAAATCTGCGTTGCCATTGATGATTTGCTTACTTTTGCATGAATTATTGATTGAAATTGCCAGAATTGCTTCTACAGATCTGGAGTTTTTCATCTTCTTTGGATCTAATCGTGTCTCTGCTTGCGATTGCCATTTTCGGATCCGGTTAACGCTCACTCTATTGCTTCCAAGTAAAGTGTAGTTATCTGGTAGCTTATGCATGACCTCCTGAGTCAGATTTTCGGATCCGTGGTCAATGGCTATTAATGAGCATTGCTACTTTTAACGTTTTTCCAATCCATGGTCAACTGTTTGTTTATAGCGCTATTAGTGATGATGATTCGTCAAATTTTGCTTGATTCTGACAAAAAAATATAGTTCGCTAATTGTGAAACGCTTAATTTTGCGAATGTATTGATTACTCCTACTACTTTGGTTACCAAATCACATGGATCTTAATATTGAATATTTTGTGGTTTCATTAGCTTCACAACTTGCAGTTTGAAGAAAGCTTACACTAATGATAGGCTTATTCACCGTCCTGGTCTCTTGTGTTGAATAGGTTTGACTGATCGAATGGGGAAAATCAAGAAAGTGAATCGTAGGTCTCACATTGGTACCCCTTATCCATCACCACCGTCTTGTTGCAAGAAAGAATGGGCAGGCTCAACCTGCCCAGTATGTCTGGAGTCTCCACACAATGCTGTTCTTCTCCTGTGTTCGTCCCATCACAAGGGATGTCGTCCTTACATGTGCGCAACAAGCAGCCGTTTTGCAAACTGCCTTGACCAATACAGGAAATCATACGGCAACGAAAACTCAGGACAACCCGAGCTTTTGTGTCCGCTATGCAGAGGTCAAGTGAAAGGTTTGACTGTTGTGGAAGATGCCCGGATGCATTTCAACTCCAAGAGAAGGACTTGTATGCAGGAAGAATGTTCCTTTGTGGGGAACTTCAAAAAGCTCAAGAAACACATGAAGGAAAAACACCCGCATGCTTGCCCGAGAGCTGTTGATCCAGCTCTGGAAACCAAATGGAAGAGGCTCGAGAGGGAAAGAGACAGAAGAGATGTGATAAGCACGATAATGTCATCGACTCCAGGTGCTGTTGTGCTGGGAGATTATGTCATAGAGCCGCGTAGCCGAGCTGTTTATGATGAAGAAGACGAAGAAGATTACAGTTCGGATGACTCTTTGAGCAATGGCATAATTGACCTGGAAACTTGGCAAGGACAAAGCCAGCATATTCGGTTTATCGATATGGAATCAAGCGACTTCGCATCGTCTTCTCGGTCCCCTGGTTCTCCAAGCAGTTCGCTTCGCCGTTTGCTCTTCCCAAGGAACCAGAGAGGCGGCAACAGAGGTCGGTAACTTTAATTTAAACCGAAGCAAAAAATTCATGATCAATCCTGCATATTTCTCAAACTCTCTCCAGCATTATTACAAGTTGACTTCAAAACTGCAGGAGAAGTATAAAAAGGATAACATGACTAGCCAATTAGCCATACATGGAATTGAAAACAGCAGTCGTCCCTTTCTTTTATTTATTTTTATGTAAATTATGTATTCTCTTGAATTTGTATTCTTGTTTCTGCATTGTTGTACTCTAATGGTGGGGCATGGTCTCTTATGCCTTGTTTTTCCAATTTCTTTTTATTTCCTGTGTTTTATGTATTGATTTGATTTTCGTCTTCCTTAAGTTCTGGAAGAAAAATAAAAAGGTTATGTGAAAGAGAAAAAAATGATGTAATTACTCCTCGCTACTGTCACTTGATTCTTGTTCTGTCTTCACGAGTCTCTTCTACCTCGTACGCAGCCGCGTGATAACCCTCCAACCACATGTTTAAGCTTTTTCTTCATTCGAAAAACAGGAAAACAAGATTAATTGAAGAATAGTTTCAATTTAAAACAAGAAGTATAAAAGAAAAGATAAATGGGAGAAAACGAAGTACCCAAATATTTGAATTGTAAGCCTTGCTCTTTGCTTCTCCTTCTTCTTTATCTGGAACAAACTGGCGGTATCTCCACGTCCTATTTTTCCGACGAAATGGCCGGAGAAACGGTAACCGGAACTTACCCATCATTTTTCGTATCCACCTTCTTTTCTTTTTCTGCTATTTTTTTTATCAACACATTAACAAAAAAAATTATGGTTTAGAACAATAACTTAGCTGCCCACAAAAGAAAAAACAGATCAAAAATAAGGTTTAGTAGTAAGAAATTTAATCTCTCTGACTCTACTTTGCGCAAGTATAAACGCAAGTCAATAAATTTTGAATGTTAGATGACTCATATAAGTAGTCATCATGATCCAGATCCGGCCCAGTTAAATTGTGAAAGCTCATTATGTCAACTGAATGAAAAAAAAAAATCATAACAAATGAAAAAACGTTACCTTCGGATTCGGCCGCTCGGGTATGTTGTCACTCTCTACGCCGTCGCGTTTAGAATCTCCGGCGATACTTTCATCCCTCAGCTGACGAATATACGCTAACAGGTCTCCTCTCCGATCATAGCCACGTGTTCTTCCGATCTCACGCTTCCACGTCTCTTCATTCTTCCGTCTCGCTCCAAACGATCGGACGGTCGTCGTTTGACGATCAACGTACACGGTGATGATCACACCGTACATAAGCCTGGGATTTTCATCTCCCATTTGCATTCTTTGAATATTTTTTTTTTTCTAAGTTGGCTTCTTCAACTCGAATCGGGGGTTTTGCTGTTAATTAGGAGGAAGCAGCAAATCTCTTTCTTAATCGGAATGACACGTGTCAGCATCTCGTGCGGTTTTTTCAATGTAAGTCTAACTACTCCACGGTCAACGATCAAAATTGCTAACTCACATTATTAATTATCAAAAAATGGAATTTTGAATAGCTAGCACTAACACGAGTAACGGCCCTGTGGGCTTATAGTAACAGATCTTCTCTTGCGTTATATTGGGCCTAGTTTAGATATTCTTACTTTTTTTGTTTCGCCAACAAATCAAACAAGTTGTGATTATGAAACCAAATCAACCGCAATCATTAACCATTGCCAAATGACGAAATTCGCAATTTGTTTGATTTACTATAGTTTAAGATATAGATGCGATTCAAAGAAAGAGCCTAAAATGTTATTTAAATGCTGACAAGAATCTCACAATTATCCATTATAAAGAAGGAAAACTTATAATAATTTGACTAACAACAACAATGTTCCAAAACCGTATATGATTTATTATAATAAAAAAATTGCATCTTTATGGTTAACTTAAATAATGAAAAAAAAAAAAAATTGTAATCCCTTGGACCACTGCTTTATGATATGCTTTTGAACCATCAGGGGGTTAATTCCAATTATTTTCCGTAAAACTAAAACACTTTAACTGATTATTTAAATAATGATAATAATTAGTGTGGCATCTTTCCACTTCACAGTCTTCAGTCTTCACAATAACAAGATTTTTTTATATGAAAAAATTGCAATAAAAGGAAAAAGAAAAAAAAAAAACAGACAGAAAGAGGGGATATCCAGGGGAGGCGATAAGAGTTAAATGACCTTTGCCATTGCGAAATGTGAATGTTATATATAGCTAAGTTTTCTCGGATCTTCTCTGATTTTCATGCATAAATTTTATTGTTTTTACTATATTTTAATAGTATTATTCGTTTTTTCTTGATGCATCTAGTGTTTAACTTTTCTGAACATACCAAAACTCAAGAGGTATATTACCATGTGCGTCCAGGGCGGTAATTTGACCCGAAAACTCTGGGCGTTCCAACCAAATTTTATATTGTGACTGCACCCATTGCATATTAACTACTAAAATTCTTTGATTTTAATTTCCCACCAACATTTTCACTGTTTTCTGGTGAATATACCAACTACACAATTGCTACTAAGTGGCACGTTGTTTCAATCGCCAAAACCATTGTTATTTTCTTACTAGTATTATTTAAAATGTCGATTCGGAAAGATTAGTATATGAAAATATGTGGTTACTTGTTTCAAAGTGTTTGTCTACATTGAACTTTTATGAATCTTGGATCTTCCATTATAGGTTGGGGTTCTTAGCATTATTTTTTCTTTCTTTTATATTATTAAAACTAGATTTATTAAATTTTAATTTGTTTTCACTTTTTTTCATTTTAACTCTATCATGTAACATCTATTTTTTATCCTTGTAAACTTAGTTTCAGTTGAAAATTAGCTCCGATTAAAATTAAACTCTTTTTTGGACGTAAAATTCAATAATATACGTCCAACTTTAATTACAAGTGCCACATATTTTTAAACACAAAATTGAATAGATGACTATAAACAGTAAAAGCGTCCAGTTATACCAATATGACAATTATCATATGGGTCAAAAAATATATAGCCGTATGCGTTAGGTGTCAAGTGGTGCATTATATATATCCTGGGATACGAGCAACAATTAGTAGGATATATACGAATATAGTGGAACATTAAACTCTAATAATTATTTCGTTACACAGATTAAATATGATATATGAAATCAAAAGTGCTGCTTTTAGCCAAAACAACAACAACAAGGGGGATTCTAATTATGATATTTGCTAATTGCTCTCATAATCGCCAGGATAATTATGTTTGACGGTAAGTCAATTAACACACGCGTTTGGAATATTTTGGCTAATACTAGTATATATGCTTGGTAGCGAGAACTACTTGGTGTACAATAAAGACCCAAATTCATAGAAAAATTGAATAATTTCATTTCGAGATAACGTTTCAGGACATGCATGTAGTATATATAGTATTGTTTCTCCATTCCGATTTCCATAAATTTCAAGGTTACATACTTGTTTTTTTTATTCGTCGAATTATATTCTTATACAGTACCGTAGTACCAGTACGATATGGTTTGAGAATATATACAAAATACATGTTAATATGATTTGTTTTGTTTCTTACAGTATAAACATAAAATTAAACATATAAATATAACGGGGTTAAAAAAGAAATAAATGTAAACGCAGTGAAAGTGGCTCAAAGGGTCACGAAAGGGTTGATGTCTCCCTAACCGCATCAAGCTCCCCCAGTTGCCTCCCCTGCTTTTTTTAATATACGGCTCATTTTTCTTATTTTTGTCTGTAGTAAAAATTTTAAATGGTAGACCATTAAAAAAACAAAAATTGGCACTGGGAAGTTAAAAAAAAAAAAATTAATCGTAAAATATCGATATAGAGATTACGTGTGCCAAATCTCCATATATATTTTTTTTCTCCATATCATATTTTGTGGTGGTTATTACTCTAAAATTAATGGGGATAATCTTCTATGTTGGAGCTAAGCTATGTTGCCGACGTCAATGAAAAAAAGAGAGAAGAAGCTATGCTGTGTTTGTGTCGTGGTGCAGAAAATCGAAATATAGATATTGTGATATTTTGCATTACGTTATTATATAACGATTTGTGGTCCATCGTAATTATGGGTATTAGCCTAATAAGGGTGACATTTTTTTAAAAAAAACCTTATAAGGGTGACATATTATGATAAAGGTTTTAATTTTTTTTTTCGGATGGCATTTGCGATTATGTTTCGTGTACGTTTTCGTAGTTAACTAGTTTGTTACTTTGTTATCAAATATATATTTACTCCTTTTTTGGTAAAGGTCTTATATAAAAGAGTATTTGCAATTGAAATTGTAAATACAAAAGGGAAATGCAAATGAATTCTGTGTGTTTTGTGTTTGGGTTTACAAGTTAGACAATTCTTTTAGTAAAAAGATACTATTTTTTTTAACATAGAAATATATACGCAATCTTTTGCTTTCAAAATGAAAGATGTTTGCTAACACTAGCAGCTAACGAAAAAAAATGTGTGTTTTCGTATTAGTAACTAGTTTTATATATCTGCATTGTAAGTTTCAATTTAATACGTACGTGAATAGGATAGTTTGAATTATTATTTTTTGTAACAACTGAACTATTGATTGATATTACTTTAGTCTAATTTAAAACTATTGGATCCAAATGTTAACAGATCTCATGATTGATAGTACATTTGTATATTCTATTTTTAAACAATACAAATATATAAATAAATTTGACCGATCGATATAGTACTTTTGTATAGTATTATTTTTTCTAAAGCTTTATTCTAATGGTTTTCTTCTTGATATTCTTATAAAGATCTACCAGAAATTAACATTTATATCTAATTGATACATTTATACCACATAATCATTTTAGTTTGGCTATGGTTTTCAATAAATTTTAAAACAGGTTGGCGATTTAACCTCAAGCTCATTTTTGATATTTTCTGTAAGAGTGTTTAATAATGTGTTGCAATACCAGACTACCAATTAATCCTTCTGTTTCAAATAATTAGTGATGGTTTAGATCTTTGTAAATTATAGGTTGCCGATTTTGGATACCTCAAGCCCATGTTAAATATATTTTACCTTCTTCTATTGTTAGTTTTAAAAAATCACGGATTTATGTTGATTTTAAGAATAATACAAGTTAATTATGAGATAAAAAGCAACTTATTAATTTCATGTGAAAAAAAAATCCATAACAACACTTTGAAAAACGGAAGGGGAATCATTCTTCGATAGTTTTTTTGTATATAATTAAACTTAACAACTTGATGAAATTTGTTAAAAATTAAAACACTAACAAAAAATACTTTTAATCATAACCAATATGTTGTTTCTTTAACCTCGGCCAATATGTTACTTTAAAAAAAAAATTCTTCGTAATTTGCCCCGAAACAATATAGTCAACTATGAAATTAATTAAGGTTAGTGATACGAATTTTAAAGTTTGATTGGGAAATATATATTTTAAAGTTAAATATATTACAAAAGAATTTCACATACAGAGATGAATATTATTCTTGAAATTTTTGTATACAATGAGATTTAACTATTCTTATGGTATAGAAATGTAGTTCTCACAAATTAAAATACACAATAATATTTTATCATTTAGTTAAATGTAGTTGATTAGAAGTGTAACAATCTACCATTGTTATTGACACTATAAAAAAAAAACCTATCATTGATAAGGATGTTGATAATAGATTAATGATCCGGTGATACGATAGATTTAAAGAATAAGGAAAAAACTGACCGATTGAGATGTTATAATTTTCTAGAATCAAAATGATACAAAGAAATCAAAATGCCATTAATTACTCTTAGTTTAAAGGTAAATCGAGACCATAGACAAGATTTTCTCTTCAAATAAATGTATTAAAAAAAGCTCAACTTCTCCATGTACTTTGGCTGTGCAAAGTTGATTATTGGTTTTGAAGCTTTAACCAAGATTGACTCTTGAATGTAAAAAGATAATAATAAGCGGGTCCATTCGTTCTTACACATGTACTATCATTTATAATTATAACGAAATATTTTTTGAAAATCCAAAAAAATTGACAAAAATAATATTATGACCCGTCCCTTTTGTATGGTTGCCCCGTTCGTGTGTTTGCTTGGCCGTTGGTGATCCCATGCGCCACTTACCCTCCAAAGTCTTCTCTGTAATCACCTTTTTTTAAGCTATAATCTCTGTTTAGTATATACTTAATTGCGCTTTATCTTCTTAATCGTCATGTAATCCATAAAAATCTTCGAGATATTTACTTTCTCGACTTACTTAATATATTTCCTTCTATATTAAACAAGTCAACAATATGCTCATAGATATATGTTTCTAGCTACCCACTGGATTCTCATTCTCCATTTTCTTATAATTACTGTCACGTCGGACGTTGATTTTAATTAGGAAACTGAAGTCAAGATAAATAAAATCTATTTGCGAATATGCTGATCAATACCCATTTCTGAAATATATACACGTGATGCAATATAATCTTGAGTCCTACGTCGATATTTTACATTAATCGGCGAACAGAATTTTGACCCAAGATATTAGTGAGTTTACGTGCTATTTTTTGTCTGTAATGTAATCGCACCGTATCAATTAATATAAACGAAAATTCTTTGTCATATATATATGGAATGTAACTAGGTTATATTGTTCGTGCTACATACAACTTGTGCATAACGCAAGTAAACTATTTCGTTGCTGTGACACATTGATAAGTACAAAAACAACAACAACAACAAATTAAATTTAGTGGGAGATTGTAATTCAAATGTCTCCAAACTTTGATTTTCTGTTGTGTCCACAATTGACCATTGTATAGAAAGAATATCCATTGTGTATATAGAACTCCAGATAAACATAATTGTTTATCTGACATATTTTATTATCCATATGAACTTAAGCTAAGTAGAACATTGTCTAGCAAGAAAGTAGTGGCTGGCATAGAAAAACAAAGGTTAGCATTGTTCCACAACGAGACCATTTTTGTAGCTTCAAGGGAAGGTTTATCTCAGTTCGAAAAAGGGGAGGGTTTATCTTGGCCGTAAGTACTCGACTGTTGTTTGTATTCTACTTATAAAGTTATAAATATTGAAACAGTTATATATATATTCCTTCTTTAAAGGTGCAATGTTTTTTGTTAATCACATGAACTACCTACTTCTCAGAAGTTTCGTATATACATGTATACTCCAAAATTAGGGCTTCTTTTGACTTTTCCAAATTCAAAACTGGAGTACATGTTAACACTAGCAAGTAATATAAAATCTATATTTAATCATGCATGAACATTTTTTTTTTTTTTTTACATTCTGTATGATTTGCAGTCTATAAATGGTTTTCTTTCTTTTAATTAGTTGCCAAAAAATGGTTTTCTTTCATTCATTGAAATATTGAATCATATTCATGGATATGTATACTGACATCAAAATTCAAAATGGTAACAAACAATTCCGACACCGTAAATCTGAAATTTGTAACAAAAAGGTAAGTTAATGATCTTAGCTCATATTGATATATATATAGTTGATTTTCACGATTTGGATTTACATGATTTTTAACCATTAATTAGGTTATTTTTCCTCTTGTCTTTTAATTCAAGTAAAACAGTACAATAATAATCTTTCATCAAAACTTTAGATTTTTCAACTCATCAACAGTCTTTGTTTTACAGCTCCTTTAAGTGTATTAATTTGCTACAAACACAAATCTCTATAGAAAATAAGTTCAAATGTTGTTAAAAAGATGAATTTTAATTTGTTGATTTCTACGATATGATGGTTAATATGTAGCTAACTTATCATCAAGACCAGTAAACATTTCGACACTTCTCGTAAAGAAATGAAATGGCTAGTCACAGTGTTCTACTCCGTTTGTGTTATCAACATTCTAAATTATTTATCATTCTTATTGCATATAAGACTAATAAGTATAGTTTTGATGAGTAATTTACTGCTTATATATATTTTCAGATTCTGATTGGTATTTTACGGAAAAACAAAATTATTATTTAGTTATCTTAAAAAATAGTTTATTTACTGAAAAAATAATTATGAAAAATGCATGTTTTTAAGTTACAAACAAATAAAAGATCTTCTTCAATCATATCAATGCGCATCTGGTGTAGTGGTATCATAGTACCCTCCCACGGTATTGACCAGGGTTCGATTACCTGGATGCGCATCTATTTTTATATTTTTCTTAACAAAAATTATGTAAAAATAAAAAATCTGACGAAATAAGATTTCCCGCCTTAAAGGCCAAAGCTTAGGATCTAGGCATGTGGGTCCACCGACCCAGAGACCACACAAACTCACATTTGTCAATTTCTCCTCACTCTTGTTTTTTATTTGATTTATTCATCTCTGTAACGGCCTATAAATACAACCCTATAACGCCAGATTTTACAGAAACCAAAAAATTCATAAACGAAAGGAAGAGAAAACAAAAAACAGCTTTTATTTCGTAAAAAAAAAATTTTAAAAAAAAGAAAGAAGCTCTCTGTTGAACAGAAAGAGCAGAGAAAATAAATACAATCACACTTCTCTCCTCTCTTCTCACCGATTCAATAGCTTCTCCATGGCGACCTCCGTCGATAACCGCCATTACCCCCGCCTCAACTCCGCCATGAACGGCGGCGTCGTTCGCTCCTTCAAACCTCCTCCCGTTCCTTCTCGCTCATTCGACCGCCACCGTCACCAAAACCAGAGTGTCGGCGTTCTAACCGAAAAACTCGTCGTCAAGGAAAACGAAACCACCGTCGAAGAAGACCGTTACGACTCAAGCGACGACGAGGACGAGAGCCACAACCGTAACGTCGCCTACTACAAGGAGATGGTTCGCAAATCCAACAGCGATTTAGAGCCGTCGATTCTAGATTCGCGAGACGAATCCACTGCTGACAACTGGATCCAGCGTAACTCCTCTATGGTCCGTCTCACCGGAAAACACCCATTCAACGCCGAAGCTCCTCTCCCTCGCCTTATGCACCACGGATTCATCACTCCCGTCCCTCTCCATTACGTCCGCAACCACGGCGCAGTCCCCAAAGCCGATTGGTCCGATTGGACGATCGAAATCACCGGACTCGTCAAGCGCCCGGTGAAATTCACCATGGAGCAGCTAATCTCCGAGTTTCCCAGCCGCGAATTCCCAGTCACTCTCGTCTGCGCCGGTAACCGCCGGAAGGAACAGAACATGGTGAAGCAGACGATCGGATTCAACTGGGGATCCGCCGGAGTATCAACTTCCCTCTGGAAAGGCGTTCCGCTGAGCGAAATCCTCCGCCGATGCGGGACCTACAGCAGGAGAGGCGGCGCTCTCAACGTCTGCTTCGAAGGAGCGGAGGATCTTCCCGGAGGCGGCGGATCTAAATACGGAACAAGCATTAGGAAAGAGATTGCGATGGATCCTGCGAGAGACATCATATTAGCGTATATGCAGAACGGAGAGCTCCTGACGCCGGATCACGGGTTTCCGGTTCGGATCATAGTACCCGGTTTCATCGGCGGGCGGATGGTGAAATGGTTGAAGCGAATCATCGTCACCCCTCAAGAATCTGACAGTTACTACCACTACAAAGACAACCGAGTCCTCCCTTCTCTCGTCGATGCTGAGCTGGCAAATGCAGAGGGTATTAATTTATTTACCCTTTTACCCTCCTTTTTCACTTTTTAACCACAACAGACTGGGTAATAATAATATTCATGTCCTCCTCCTTGTGTTGCAGCTTGGTGGTATAAGCCGGAATATATAATCAACGAGCTTAATGTGAACTCGGTGATAACGACACCTGGTCACGAGGAGATATTGCCGATTAATGCTTTCACTACTCAGAAGCCGTACACATTAAGAGGCTATGCTTACTCTGGTAATTAAAAATTTTAAATCTTTAATTTAATCAAACGAAGATGTCGAATTCTGAATAAAAATGGTGGTGTGTTGATATGAAACAACAGGAGGAGGAAAGAAGGTAACGAGAGTGGAGGTGACGCTAGACGGAGGAGACACGTGGAGTGTGTGTGAGCTTGACCACCAGGAGAAACCGAACAAGTACGGCAAGTTCTGGTGCTGGTGTTTCTGGTCACTCGACGTCGAGGTTCTTGACCTGCTTAGCGCTAAAGACGTCGCGGTTCGAGCCTGGGACGAGTCTTTCAACACCCAGCCTGATAAACTCATCTGGAACCTCATGGTAACTAATTCAATCCCTCGACTCATTTTTATTTTTTATTATTATAAAAATAAATTAGTGTTTATTCTCTTCTTTGATTGATTAATTTAATCCCGTTTTTGGAGTATAAACAAGTATTGTTTTCGTCCTACAAAGTTGGAACTACAGTGCGATTGTTGATGATTTTTTTTTGAAACGTGTTATCTACCATCTTCGCTTTTCGGAATTTCTTAATACAACTCTAATAATCAACATGGAATTAAGAAAAGTTCTTTAATTGTCTCTGTTGTACAGTTCATTTTAGTGGTTATCATTTCCCTTCATGCGGGCAATTACATAAGAGTAAAAAATTGAAATTATAATTAAAAAAAAACTTAGACAAGTCTTAAGTTCATGGTCTCCAGCTAATTTTGATTACGAATAATAACTATTCATGATTTTGACATCCATTGTAAAAGACACTGTTTCATGATGTTGTTTGACTTAAGCAATATTGACGTTGACTGATGTTTTAAACAGGGGATGATGAACAACTGTTGGTTCAGGGTGAGAACCAACGTGTGCAAGCCTCACAGAGGAGAGATAGGGATTGTTTTCGAACACCCGACCCGGCCCGGAAACCAATCGGGTGGTTGGATGGCAAAGGAGCGCCAGCTTGAGATCTCCTCCGAATCAAACCACACTTTGAAGAAATCGGTCTCGTCTCCTTTCATGAACACTGCCTCGAAGATGTATTCAATCTCCGAAGTTAGAAAACACAACTCCATCGAATCTGCGTGGATCATTGTACACGGTCATATCTACGACTGCACACGCTTCTTGAAAGATCAACCAGGAGGCTCAGACTCGATCCTCATAAACGCTGGTACCGATTGCACCGAAGAGTTCGAAGCTATTCACTCAGACAAAGCCAAGAAGCTTCTAGAAGATTACAGGATCGGTGAACTCATCACCACTGGCTACGACTCTTCCCCTAATGTCTCGGTCCACGGTGGCTCAAACGCAGCTTCTTTGTTGTTAGCTCCAATCAAAGAGCTAGCTTCTACAAAGAACATCGCTTTGGTCAACCCACGAGAGAAAGTCCCAGTCAGACTCGTCGAGAAGACTTCCCTCTCTCACGACGTTCGTAGATTCCGATTCGCATTGCCATCAGAAGATCAGCAGCTTGGTTTACCAGTGGGGAAACACATTTTCCTCTGCGCCAACATAAACGACAAGCTCTGTCTCAGAGCCTATACTCCGACCAGCACGGTCGACGCCATTGGACATATCGACTTGGTCGTCAAAGTCTACTTCAAAGACGTCCATCCAAGATTCCCCAAAGGAGGACTCATGTCACAGCAATTAGACTCTTTACCAATCGGGTCGGTTATAGACATCAAAGGTCCATTAGGACACATAGACTACCAAGGCAAAGGCAAATTCCTGGTCAACGGCAAACCCAAGTTTGCCAAGAAACTAGCCATGCTCGCCGGAGGAACAGGCATTACTCCGATCTACCAAGTCATTCAATCGATACTGAGTGATCCAGAGGACGAAACCGAGATGTTTGTGGTTTACGCAAACCGAACCGAGGATGACATACTTGTGAGAGAAGAGCTAGAAGGATGGGCTAGTAAGCATAAGGAGAGGCTAAAGATTTGGTACGTCGTTGAAATCGCGAAAGAAGGCTGGAAGTACAGCACCGGGTTTATAACCGAAGCTGTGCTTAGAGAACACATCCCTGAAGGTTTGGAAGGAGAATCGCTCGCGCTCGCGTGCGGACCACCGCCTATGATTCAGTTTGCGTTGCAGCCTAATCTAGAGAAGATGGGTTACAACGTGAAGGAAGATCTCTTGATCTTCTGAGATTTGCATTAAGGTATATGCATTGGACATCCGCAAAAATCAATAACAAGTGTATCCCTTATGTAAATAAATGGTTATTTGGGTTCTCTTGTTAGAGTTTTTAATTATTCTAAATGTATATTGTATAAATTGTGTTTATGATTCATGTTGTTGTTTGTGATGATGATGATGATGATGATGATGATGATAAATGATGAAAGCATGTAATTCAAACTTTTCGTGTCTTGGTTTTACATCGTTCCTTTGAGTTATTATGCTTCCGTAATATGTAATGTCATCTGGACTGTAACTGGTCGTCTAATAAGTTTGTTATAGTTCACATCAAGTTCTATTCATTTCATCACGCCTGATAAACGTTTGTCGTTTAAGACTAATTATTTTCAAGTTTGTTACCACTTGTGCTCGTGTTGCTTTCGGTTGTCAGTGAAAACAAAAAAAAGAAAAACATACAAAAACATGTTTAAAGCAACTTAATACTTATTATATACATCTATTATTATCGACAAAGGGAAACAATACAAAAAAAAACTAAAATGGAGTTCCGTTTCGGCCCCCACAATATGCGTGGTCCATACGCATTTTACAGACATTACGAGAAGAGCTAATAATGGAAGTAATAATCTTTCCATATTAATTATGAAGAAAGAATACGGGATCGACGATAAATAAAGATCATGAATTACTTTAGTGATTGTCGTAAAGTATATATTATTTAATATAATTGAATGGCTTATGTAACCTGCTTTAATTTTATTCAGTGGATTGTGTATTTCAGTGTCTAATCGCCTCAACAATGTATATGCATTTTATAAATGGAGAATAAAAACGATACGTTTCTCTTTTGTTTGTTTTTCTTTTATAACCATACACTATGTTCTAAACGCATTGATATCTCGCTTAAATTACGAATGTGTGCCTCAATCATAGTATTCCGTAGAAAAATCGTCAAAGCCACATATAGGGACATGCATAGGGCACGTGGTTCCCTTTTACACCATCAAAAAACTAAATTTGATTTTTTTTTGGTCGAAGGAAGAAAAACTAAATTTGATGGAGAGAAGGAAACTTCCTAAATAAAGGAAAAATATTAAAAAAATGGAAAGAAAATAAACAAAGAAGAATGGTAGGCAGAAGAAACGTATAGCCGCGACCTCGTAACAAGGGACGTCCCGACTACTGCGGAGACGGCGAGGCGCTGACTGATTTTCTCTCTCTCTCTCTCTTTTGCTTTCCAAAAGAACGTTGTTTCGTGCTCACAAGGGTCAAGTGTCAACTATATCCAAACTCTCTCTTTTATCACATTTTTATAAAACACCCCTCTTGTACTTTGTCTTTATTCGTGATATAATCTCATTTATGACTACTTCTAATTTGTATATCTCTCTCTGCTTACCTCGGTCCCTTGTGAAAATGACGT
Organism: Alliaria petiolata; assembly: GCA_020283515.1. Taxonomy (NCBI): domain Eukaryota; kingdom Viridiplantae; phylum Streptophyta; class Magnoliopsida; order Brassicales; family Brassicaceae; genus Alliaria; species Alliaria petiolata. The sequence goes on along the minus strand of JAHZTW010000003.1, from coordinate 2,696,883 downwards.
CTGAAATTTGAAGAGTTTGCTCTTCCTGCAACTAAATATTGATTATTGCTAAATATTGAAATTGACAGTTGTATAAATATGCCATTTGCACCTACCTAAAACAATTGATAAATAATTTTAAATAAAAATGGTATTCTTTTTAAATTTCGATCTACAAGGATTATTATTGTATGAAAATAATTTTGAAGATGTAATCAGCACACTAATTAAAAACATTAATTAGAGTTACTATAGCAGAATTATAGTCCTTTCTTTTTTACTTACTCCTTTTTTTTTTAATGTTGTCTAGTCTTTTTTTTCTCCTCCTATAGAGAAAAATCAAACCAAAACTAGGAAACTTTGTTATTATTCATGACCACCGTTTTCAGACTTTTGCTATCGTCATCTTCTCCGTCACCCTTTTTCTGTTTGCCGCAAAATAATGTCGTCTTTATAAAGTACACTAAAAAAGTCATCATTTATATGGTAGATATTATTTTGTCATCCGTAAAGATGTTATGTTGTTTGATTCGAAGTGAGGCCACAATCTTTGCCGATGGGTAGCGAAGATTGCTAGTTTCGCACAAGTGTCCATTTCTATCAAGTATCATCTACGTCTTGTTGAGACCACCTCCTTTATGAGCTATGCACCGAACCTTAACGTCAATAATCCACACACAAAAAAACACGATATTTTGTTGACAGACTGTAATATGTTACGTGGATTGAACCACAATGGCCAAAAAAAAATTAAAAGGCCAGAAAACAACGTTTTCCATTTCTAATAGTTAAAAAAAAACATTTTTGTCATTGCAGAATTTGTTTTTTCAAACAATTAAAATGCTACTCTTAATTAAGGCTTTTGTCATTCCCCCCTTTTATAGGATCATTTGTGATAAAACAAAAAAAGTTGTATGAAATCACCGGTAGAATTTGTCCGGTTAAGCTCAATGATTTTGAGTCTTAGTTTTGTCGTTTTACCAAATTATTAACTACACATCTCTCATTACTTTATTACCCATTAAAACAGGATGATTAAGTTTATCAAAAGACGTCCCTTATGGCTATTAAGAGTCAGACGCAGAGATGACCAGGGTCATTAAGGCGTCTTATATTCAAACTATTACTCCACTAATTAACTTGTTTATTATACGATAACGTTACTATTGTACTATATTGATTAAGTAGCTCTCAGCCAACAGGCAAAGTATAAAATACTTGGATTATTCAAAGATTTGTGGGCTTCCAAAAGCATTGGGAATGGCTCCAAGCCTCCAACTACATTGGGAAATATATTAACTATAAATCTCCATTTGCCACAGTCGTTGGAGTTATTAATTATCTTTCCAGTGGGAGAAATCAATTATAATTATCAGCGGAATTTATAAATCCCAGTAGCTGGTAAACAAATCATAGTAAAAAATAATTTGTTTATAGTGTACGGAAATATACTATGGCATTTTAATAAACATATCAACATAGCTTTGACTTTTAAATTTAAACAACTATTGTGGGCAATTAGTCCTACAGTATTAATTATTCTAATATTGTGTGTGATCATTCGTAAAATTTAATATTTTTACACACTTTTTTATAACAGTGGAATAAGCGGCACTGTTCATACACGCTCTTCTTATTATACTTTGAAATAAATTATGGGTTAGAATGGTAACCCAAAAACTTTACCATAAATTTTTTTATAAGTTTTACCGTTTTAATAGTTACTAATCACAAAAGCAGTACAAAAAACGTTACCAACAGTATTATACTCTGCTTTATTGTACAGTTTTTGCTTACCGCTCTTTTCTTACAGTTTTTAACTATTTTATAAACACTTATCACTACAGTTTACCGCTAAAAAAAATTGGTTACCAATCAGATTCTATATGCGTTGCCAGTTGCCACTAATACATAAAAATACTGTTGACATTGTAAATAAATTTGGCGCACCTCTTAATTTTTTTTTTTGTAACAGACCCTCTCAATAATTAATAGGCTTAAGCCCTATTAAAAAAAAACCCTACGTCTTATTAGTATTGTCCAAGTTGTAATTTTGGCTTAATGTGAGACGTAACATCTAATATATACGTCTGACACAAGAGTTGATCCCGATCACAAAACTGAGAAGTCTCTGCCAAATTTTATTTTTGACTTTTATCCACTGTTTTAATTTAAAACATCGAACTTCAAATTATTCTTACATGATTGTAACCCGACTATCTTCTATATGGGGTGAATTTGAAAATATCTCTTAAAATGATAAGAGTGAGAAAGGGAATGTAATAGAGACCACAAATACATAAATATGTCGCGTGCTTAACACGTACGAGTCGTTATCGTACCCTTTTGGCAACCTTTTCAAGTTTCTTTCGTGAAAATGACCACGCATTTTAAGTTGACATGTGATTGTTGCATGCATAAAAATATTCGCAAAACTATACCCTTAACCAAAATAGGTATACACAGACATAAAATTAAGTTTTGGTATCAGAAATAAAAAAATCCGTAAAAAAGTCATGTTTTCACAAGAGCTAAGGCTTTGAATAGAGGACAGATTTTAATGCAGTACAAATGCAGTCTATTTAAAAAGCAGATCAATCTGCAGTCTATTTAAAAAGCAGATCAATCTGCATTTAAATGTCATTCATCATTTTTTTTTGCAGAACAAAAAATAATGATAAAATATTAAATATCTGCATGCAGATCAATATATGTGTAAAATTTTTGATCTGCATAGGGAAAAAGGGAAGGAGGCTGANAGGGCATTATTAACATTAATTTTTACGATCAAACACCTTACATGTTTTTTTTTTGGGGGTCAAACAAGAGAAGCTAATAAAAAACTGTGCTTTATTTGTTGAAGAAGCTCGAAGTAATTAACATTTCCGAAAATTACAAACCAAACATTATTGGTTTCTCATATTATATAATCATAATTATAATTTTCTAATGATTGGGTAACAAAGTCTTTACGGTTTGAGGTGCAATAGTAAAACCATATTGGGTTCTTTCTCTTGATCAAACATACTTTAGATGAAAATAATACGATGGGTTACAACTTATTATTCATCTTTCTCAAGAGTTGGGATTAGCCAACTAGGAGTACAATTGCCTAACACTGCCTCATAAAGTGAAAAAGAAAAAGCGTACCTTGATAGTTGGTCTATACAATTATTGGCTTCTCTTGCTTGAAATTGAAAAGATGGCTGAAACAAAATCTCATTTGCTTTGCTTAAAATCTCCTCTACGAAGTCTATGAGACACGTCCAATCTTATGGCTTTTAATTTGAACCACTTTCACTAAGATTGAGGGATAATTTCCAAATCTGTATATTTGAGGGATAAATAAGATCTTGACGAAACAAAGTTGCTAATTTCTCAAATCTCATTCATAAAAACAGGGTTGATTTCTTTTGAACATTTAAAAACTTTGGGCCAAGCCTATTGGATCCGATACCTCTTTCAATAAATTCAAAAGCGTAATAAGAGGGTTTTCTTCTTAAAGCCCAATAAGCGAAATCTAAGCCTCAGAGTCAGAAAGTAGAAAGAGAGGTGAGACGTTTTTGCGTTTGGATGAAAACGCGGCGGCGTTAACGGCGGTTGGAAACTGAATCTTAAACCCTCCTCCTTCACCGTGAATCTCTCTGAAACTCTCAGTTTCTACGATGCTTGGTTTACGCAGATCTGCGGCGACCTTATTCGACCATAGCCAGTCTCTGCTTCGGAATCTATCGGTGAGTTCTTCGTCTCCTATTCGAATTCGAATCATTCGTCCAAATGTTGATTTCGTCTAAAATCTCCACCCGAAGATGTATTTCATCAACCTCTTATTTGAGTTCTCGGATTAGGGATTTCAATAGATCGAATCGATTCGTCTCTTTGGGCATTTGGTTTTTATGCAACTCGAAAATGTATGGTAGCAATAAGTTTCAATCTCTCTCTGTTCGCCAGACCTGGAAGTTTCTCTTTCGTTGTGTATTTTTGTTTCGAATCGTCCGTTTTGGTTTCTTGCCCGTTCGTGAGAAATGAGAAATATCATTTTTTTTCAAATCGATTAGTCTAAATATATCGCCAATCGATTGAGGATTTGGTTTGCTTAACAATCCTTTTCTATGCTGTTCTGTGAAAGTATGAGTTCACAGGATTGATAAGCATCCAAAATTTCAAGTGTTGATATATATGCTGGCTTGTTTTTGGCTCAGCTAAAAGTCTAAAGTCTTGCAATTTGCATACTACGTTTCTGCTCAGATCTTGAATTGTATAGTTCAACTTGCTGATCACATCCCATTTCTTGCATATGTCTGTGAACTGAAGCCGCTAGATCAAAGCCATTACCTTGCTCAATTCCCTGTTCGAGTTGTAAATCAAATTCACCTATACATTACATTTTGTTCCTTTTCTCTGCAGTTCCATGGATTACGTGTCCAAGGAATTCGCGTGGGAAACGCAGAGGTTCCAAACAATAAGCCCCTCAAAACCGGTCTTCAAGAAGTTTATGGAATCGGGCGGCGTAAGTCTCACCAGGTTCTCTGTGGGCTCGGGATCACTAACAAACTTGCCAGAGACTTAACTGGTAAAGAGCTCATCGACCTCCGTGAAGAAGTTGGCATGCACCAACATGGTGATGAATTGGTAAAAACTCTTCTTATCAAAATCATGTTTTAACTTTCTTTATCGTCTTCAAGTTAATATTTTGTCTTTTTTTTCTGTCTCTCTCAAAACCGGTTTTGTTGTTGTTGTTTTGTTTCCATGATTGTTGGTTTAAAGAGGAGGCGTGTTGGATCGGAAATACAGAGACTGGTGGAAGTAGACTGCTACAGAGGAAGTAGACATAGACATGGAATGCCTTGCAGAGGACAAAGAACCAAAACTAACGCTCGCACTAAAAAGGGCAAGAGAGTTGCAATTGCAGGAAAGAAGAAAGCTCCTCGCAAGTAGAACCTAAAACCTGTTTTTTTTTTTCTTTCCCCAGTTTAAGACTCTCTGTGTTACTTGTTGTGATGAAACTGATCAAATAAGCAAAACATGATTTGCTCAGTTTTATGGTCTTTTTTATGAAATTGCCATTGCAGAGGAAGAAGATAACTTCCGAGTAAGCATGATCTTGAACTTGTTCTTGTTCTGTAATCTGTGTGATTTGTTATCCCCAGAACTTGGACCGAAATTTAGCCCGATTACATATTGACTTCATGAATCGTTTTCAATTCTTTTACATGTGATTTTTTTTTTGTTATTCAAGTTGAAACAAAAACTAATCTATAGAAAACTTAATCCATTGAGGCCCAATGGACGAAGCCCATTAAATTGTTTTGGAACCCATCCGAAGACCGTGTAAAACTAATCTACGCATCCTAAGTTCACCAATGCTATAAAGTCTACAAACAAATTTTATATTTTTTCTATATATAGACAATTTCATTTGTTCATTTTATATACTTGGTTTATGATGATACAAAAACATATCATATGAGATAGGACACGAATCATGGGGGAACAAAAACAACGACCAAATTGAATTAGAATCACAAGAAATGAGGCCAAACGATTATGAAATTGATATATCAGGGAGACCAATTTGGGAAATGGACTAATCAATGCCTACTAGACCCCGATCACATTTATGTACTAATAATAATCGTCTTTCCTCTCCACTCATTTGTTCGTCTTAATCACCCTCCACGTCATTTCTCTACGATTTCTTGCTTTTCCAACAATTACTTGGGTGGGCCTTTAAAATTATATGGGCCCATTTTAATTGGACCCACAACCATGTGATCCAGCTTTTTTTTTTTTTTTTTTTTCCTTTTTCTTCTTCTT
>JAHZTW010000003.1:2676631-2691058 GCA_020283515.1 Alliaria petiolata | reverse complement strand
AATTATATGGGCCCATTTTAATTGGACCCACAACCATGTGATCCAGCTTTTTTTTTTTTTTTTTTTTTTTTGCCTTCTAATTTTATTTTGTCAATTCGTAAATGCTGCACTCGTGATTTATACCTCCACTTTCTACTACTTGACAAAATATATGCTCTTAAGAGACCTTTCATATAAAAAGGAGAAAGAAAAAACGAGAGATCTTTCCTAGAAAAATCCATGAACTATGTCTATAGTCGACAAATATAGATGAAATATGTGGCAAGAGTTTTAGATATTGTTTTGAGTTATTAATTTGTATATATATATAAAAAAAATAAAAGGTGTAAAGCGATTTCATCCAAAACAAATAAAAGGTGTAAAGCGATTAGGGAACGGAAAAAGCCAAGCTTGGATATGGAACAAAAAGAGAGAAGAAGCGAAATAAAAAAATAATTGCATCTCTTTTTAAAAAAATTATTGTCTGTATTTATTAATTAAGAAGTCTAACGAAAAGTATTAGTCTCCCATGATCACGAGCGTTTTTGTAACAAAATAAAAATAAAAGAAGCGTAGAAATATCAAAGCATTGGGGGAGAACATGGAAGATAACCCCACCAAACCACCACCATTGAAGAAGTTGCCTTCAAACCCAAACACGGTCCTATCATCCTTGTATATATATATCCACTTAAGATTACCTTTCCTTTGTTTTCTTTTTTCAGCCATACAATTATTTTAAAATTATTCAAATTATTACCGTATAACATAAAGCTGATAGATATTGGCCATAGCTCAGCAATTATTTGGGAGGAGATTCGTTCCCTTTAACAACAAAAATTGTCTTGATGATTCGAGGAAATCTGGAGATGTATGCGTCAAAATTTTTGAACTTTGAATGGATATAAATGTAATAGAATGTTAGCATAGATAAGGATATAACGAATCTACCACGTTAGAGGTTAAGTTTCATCTCCTCACTTTTCGTGCTCCATGTTACGTACTGTATACGTTTTAAGTGGTGAAGACACTTAGTTTTCTACTAATTTAAGATTGATACTGATTTTTTATGCATAATATATATTCGGTTATAATAATATCTAGGTGTTTGTGAAAATAGAAACAAAAAATCTGAAAGCAGATTATTGCATGCATGAAAACGGTTACGATCAAAGTTATTGCTAATTAATGTGGAACTTGCGTAGTTTGATTTGATCTAGAGTTGCATGACATGAATGACGCATAAGGTACATCTAACCCATGTCATTACTACTTTAACAAAAAAACCATATATTATTATTATTGGTATTATTTTATTATTATTGTTGTTATTATTATATCATTCAAAAAAAATAAAACAATAAACATGTATCCAACGCATATGCAATCAATCAAATAATAAATGATTTGCATTAAATAATCAAATCCAATAAGTGAATATATTTGGTGGCGTTATTATACAGTTATGGTACAATTAGTGAAAGAGCCGACCGTAAACCTAAATAAGGGTATTAAAAAAAAAAGAGGGTAATATATCAGCCGCCAAATTTGTAAATTTTTGAAATTGCTAGTGATAAAATCGCTAATTATGAAAAATGGATAAGCAATTTGTGTCCTTTCATCTCCATAATTTGCACGGTTAATTTGAAATATTACGACTTTAGATGATTAGTCGGAAGTAAATGCGAAAATACTAAATAAATAATTTAATGTCTTACTTGAAGAAAATTTACTAGAAGAAAACAACATTAAGTTTCTATATTTGGCGGTTGGAAAATGGAAACAAAGAAAAACAATACGCGTCGTGTATCATGAGGTTTTTCTTCAGGAAGTGAAGACACCATCATTAGCGTTAGGTTTATATGTCTAATTTATGTCTAGCTTTGTGCAAGTTTCCATTCATTTATTGAAGATAATTCTTTTTCTCAAATTATACTCAATTGTTTTACTAAATTTTTAAAATTAGACATATAAATACTGCTAACATTCAAATAAATCTTTAATCTTTGTTTTTAGAAATTTTGTAGAATTTATAAAGGTTATGTTTAATCTTTTATTATATGGTTTTTTTAGTAACATTTTATTATTTGGTCTCTCTGTTTAACATAGCAATAAAGATAAAACTGGAAAACACTTTAAACATTTGGATTAAACTTCTAAATAATTATAAACTAAAAATTAAAGTGAATCATATTTGTTTGTGTAAATTGCAGAAAGAAACTAAACTGTTTTTCTTTTGTCTTAAAACGTAAAAATAGAAGTATACAAGAATGATAAGAAAGGGATGGTTAAGAGGAGGTGTCCCCTTGTAGTGGAACCTTATGTTGGAATGTGAAGTGATGTGCCTATTTAAAATACCAATGGCCACATTTGGTGGCTTTTCGATCTCAGACAAACTTATTAGTCCCTAAATTGAGACCACTTATATCGCTCTTCGTCTTCATTTTATTTTTTTGCCTCGAGTGTGTCAAGTTTTAGCTCTCATGCTTGGCCGCTGTAGAATTTATCATAGTATTTAATGTTTAGTTAGGGATTAATCTTGGTTTTGGTTTAAGAATTTGATTAGAAACAAATAAAAATTATTAAATGTTTTGCCTTTTGGGAGACTAATAAAGTGAGAAAAAAACCTAGAATTAATAGCTCAAAATATATTCAACAAGAAAGGTGGCTAATAAATTAAGAATTTGTGTGTGTGTTAAAGTATACGTTAATAGGTCAGTAAGTAGGCTTGACTTTCACGTTGATCCGTTCTCCGATAATAGGCCTTCAAAAGTTTCCTCGTTCCTCATTCCTAAATTCACCATTCAGATATGTTGTTGATTACGCGTAATGGAATATAATAATAATATCAAATTAAGATGTTATAAACATTTACAATAAGCTTTAAACAATTAAGCTAACATGCTTTGTAGTTGAATTCATTGGTCTACTTTCGTTGAACGACTTGGGTGGTACTTGGAACTTAAACTGTGTACTGTTCATAGACCCAACTAATAAATCAATTAGGCGTAGATAAAATAATAATTGTAGAAAAGAGTTTTTTTCTTAAAATAGTTGGGAATGTGATAACCGAAGAAGCAAAGGCGTGGTAAAGAAGATTCACCTGGATTCGATTTTGTTTGCATTACCATAGTCCATAGGAGGATATATATGTATAAACAATTCAATAGTTAGTAATGACTTATTTAATACTATAAATTACTACTTAGTTGAAGACAATTAGACCAAAACGATTGTCTATCACTGATCCCCGTGTATATGTACTTAACACACGTATGAATGTAATTATTACAGAACCCTGATGTCTGATCTTTACATAATGGGTAAGACCATCTCCAATCCTACTTTATTTTCTACTCTAAATATTATTTTAGAGTAAATTTTTCTCCAACCCTATTCCATTTTTCACTTCAAAATAGAATAAAAAATGAGATTGCTCTATATTTAGAGTAAATTTAGATTCTACTCCATTTTAGAGTTGAACTTTTTTATTTATAAACTGGTCCTTCAAATATTAAATATTTTATTATATACTTTTAAAATTATGTTATGGTTTTTATAATTTGATTTTAATTTTATAATTCATACTTGTAAACAATATAAAATAGATAAAAATATTTGAACGCTACAATTTATAAAAGTTTTGCAAAAAATATTAAAATGGAGTTAATTTGTAAATTTTAAAAATAAAAAGTATTAATAATAAAAAAAGAAATATAATCTATTTAAAATATTCATTTTGGAGAAAAAAATGGAGATATACATTGGAGCAAAACTGAACTTTATTTTGGAGTTATTCAATTTTGAAGAAAAAAATGAAAGATTTACATTAGAGATACTCTAAAACACTACAACAATTTTTTTTTTAAACCGATTTTACAACTAGTTTTTTTCTTCATTTTTAAAATAATCTAAAACATAATGATCTCTAGTGGTCCATATATCATTAAGATTCTAGGTGCAGACTTAAATATTAACAAAAGAAAAAAGAAGGAGTATATTTCCCTTTCAGAACCTAGTTACAGCTATCCGTTGAAACAGTAGATAGATTTGTTCATCTCACTTATTTGTCGATCATTGATAATTTCTAGCCAATGGTGTCACATTTCTAGATTTAGTTTGGCGTACATCCATATTGTTATGCATATATATATATATATATATATACACGCAAAAAATAATAATCAGAAGATGTATAAAATACAAAATAATTTCAAGAAGACAAACATGACAGAAGAAAACAAGACATGATCGATATAGATCAGACCTCTCATAGAAAAAGATCTCACATAATTTTTTTATAGATCAGACCTCTCATAGATCAGACCTCTCATAGAAGGTAACATGAGAAACATATAGTAATATAACCTACGCATAAGAGAAATTGTTGATATTTGTGACATTTAATTAAAAGGGCTTTTTAGGCATGCAAGTTTTTGGCAGACCTAGCTACTGTTCAAGGCTCTGTCTTTTTCCTATTTTCTCGTTTAGCGAACAGTTGTTTCTTTTTTTATTTATTTACATTTTCATTCATTTATTCAGACAGTACGTACAAGATACACTTATATCTTCTTCTTTTTTGTCTCTTTGTTCCTCGAGAAATCCGTAGTGATTTGTGAAGATCTGTTCTTTTTTTTTTGGGGTTATTTGTGGTTTGAAGATATGTATAATAGTAATGTAAACTTTGGTTTATCATGTAACAATAAAATTAAAACTTTTGTCACAAAAAAAAACAATAAAATTAAGATTTAAGTAATGATACGCTACTATTGTTTGTTAATTACTGTGGCAGAAAGAAAGTCTCATCGATTTATGAAAAAAATAACAAAGTTACAAAACTTGGTTCACAAGAAATATGAACGTTGGTCATCAAAAACTTTTTTTTTTATTTTGCTATATATATATATATTTTTTTTCGTAAAAGGCTTAAAAACTTAGTACTTAATTTCTGGATTACTAATCACTCCACTACTACTATAGAATTGAAACAATATGGAGTATTTTTTTCAGATGATAATTTTAAAATAGAATGTTTCTCTTAGGAATCTGGACTCTAGGATCTGAAGAGAAACGGGCACATAATGACAATGTATTTGTTCATAAATTGCTCGAAAACCTATTTACTTTATAGGGAATTGTTCACAGATTATTAATGTAATTTGACTTTGTTACACTCCCTCCTCTAATGGTCGGATTTCATCTTTCTTTTTAAATATAATCTCAACTCCCGAGTAAACATTTTTAAACATTTTTAAACTTTTGTACAATTGTACTGTCATTGTTGTGGTTTATAAATGTTTTTTTAAAAGCAACATAGCGTTAAAATAGAAACTTATTACAAGTAGTATAAATTTACACTGTAATCGTCCAAAATAAATAAGTGAGACTGCAATAAAACTAGGGAACGTGGGCTGGTGCTTGTACTGATTAGATCGGACCGGAGAGTATATAGCAAAAAACAGTCAACATACACATTATTTTACGTGTTTTTCAAAAACCCAAAACTCTAATATTAAAATTTCATAAATAAACATGAACTAAATTTCGATAAACTTTTTAATACTCAAACTTTTTTGTTACCCAACTTAATACACGAACTAATTATTTTTTCCATTTTAATACCTGAACTTTCAAACTGTGCCCATTTAACATTAGTGACTTAACAGAATGTTAACTTCCGCTATCTTTTTATTTTTATAATAATAAAATAATAATAATTTAATAAAAATAATAATAAATTTTATTTTAAAAACAAAAAAATTTAAAAAATTTAAAGAAAAAAGCGAAAAAATCGAAAAAATTGAAATAAATAAAAAAAATCGAAAAAATCAAAATTTCTTAGTCTTTTTTTTTATTAAACTTTAGATAAAAAAATTTATAATTTTAGTTTTAAATTTCAGAAAACCAAATTAAACTTGAAAAAATAAAATAAATTCTAAAATTACAAAAACAAAAATAAAAAATAACCCATATCATAGCGATATAATTGTTGATTTTTGTTTTGGCGTTGCAGTAGGGTATATAAATTATTTTAAGTCCTAAAAGTTTTTCTATACTATAAAAATTTGTTTAAGTTGATGACTGATTTAATAAAAAAAAAATGATTGGGAGTTTAAACATAAGCCTACCCAACCGCAACGCCAAAAAAAATCAACGCCGGTACAAGTTATTTTTTTGTTGTAATTTTGGTAATTTTAGAATTTTTTTTATTTTTTTCAAGTTTAATTTGGTTTTTTGAAATTTAAAATTAAAATTATAAATGTTTTTCATCAAAAGTTTAATAAAAAAGACTAAGAAATTTTGATTTTTTCGATTTTGTTTATTTATTTCAATTTTTTCAATTTTTTCGATTTTTTCGATTTTTTTTAGTTTTTTTTTAATTTTTTCGATTTTTTTTTTCGCTTTTTCGATTTTTAAAAGATTTTTTTTGTTTTTAAAATAAAATTTATTATTATTTTTATTAAATTACATAAATAAATCGTAATTAAATATGATAAAGAAAGGGTAATGCGAGATGTTTATTCAAGTTTACAAAAGAAGACATGTGGTCTTCTCTCTATGCTTTCTCTTCTTTCCATGATAACACAACCTCAATTCCAAGCTCTCTCAACTTTTGACCATAATATATAGTACTATATTTATGTACTTTTTGAATATGAATCATAGTAACATCATATCAAATATCCATCATACAATATTATATCTTTTTATATATATATTCATGTATAGGCACATCATTGGTCGATTTATTTCCCATATATGAACAATTATCATCAGAAATACCTGAATATTTCCTTGTACAAATTGAGAAGTTTTTATATTATGTAAACGACAGCAAACATACTACTCAAAATAGAGTTTGAATATCAATTGGTAAAGTATCTTTAGATGTGAAAAGGATGGTGAAGAAGAAGAAGGAGATGGATCCCATGGGGAATATGGGACCTCTTTTGAAGATTTTAATAAACCTTTAGCTTTTTCTTTTGTCGCAATTTAAAAAGCACTTCCCCCACAAAATTACCCAAAACAAATAAAATAATGGGAAATCAAAGACAAATGGGGATTAAAATTAAAATACCCCATCATTTTCATTAACTTGTACACTTATCTTATTCCCCATTTTCCAAATCTCTCAAAACCCAATTTTTTGTTTTAGCCTATGTACTTTTTTTTCTCCTTCACAAATCTATATTCACATATATCTTTCTCTGACCCTCCAAAATAGAGATTAGAAAAGAAAAAGAAAAAAATCCCCCACCCAAAATTTGTTTTGATCACCTCATCACTCATATATATATATAAATGAAAGAATTCAAATCGTCTTCTTCCCTTCTCCGACCGCTATGAATTTTTACCTTTTTGGCCCTCGTGACGCAGAATCTTTAAGCCTCTCTCAATTTGAGGTAAAGGCGAGGAACTTTGGATTGACCCTTCCAATGATGAGGACTAAAACAAGACCATATTAGCCGTCTTCGACGAAGATTCTGCTAATGAAATCTCTAAACCTCTTGGAATAGAGTTTGGGATCAACGGCTGAGATCGAAGAAGGATCGGCTTGGAGAGACTTGTAAGCATGCTCGATCTTCTTGCTAATGTCGTAATCTTGCAAAATGTCAATGATTCCAAAATACAGAACCACTTCGTAGACCTCTCCGTGGGATAGATAGTTTGTTCCTCCGGAAGAATACTGATCAAAGTCGCTTCTTCTAGCCATTCGTTCTGCTCTTGCAGGCATGTTTGCGCCTAGTCTGATCAACGGTTTCCTGCAAAAGTTCACGAATTTTCAACACCGATTATTCACCAAAACGTCAATCTGTAATTTGATCTTTAAGAATTAGTTAGCTTTAGGAGCAGCAAAGAGGACCACATGATCTGTTTCGCCCCCACAAAATTATTGTGTTTTTTTTTCTTCAATGGAATAGCCCCCACAAGATTTCCAAGCAACTTTTAATACAATAATGCGTTGAGTTGAGATGTAACGTAATTCTCAGATGAAATCATTCGTAATCGGAAACTGAACCTCCCCAACTACTCTCTGTGGTAGTAATTACCAAAGACTATGAAAGCAAAAAGACTCTTGTTATGTTAGGTCAACTTCTTGTGCTAGAGATTAATAAACCCACTGTAGAGATTGGCGAGAACCAATATTGACGTACCTGCCAGCTAAAATGCGGTCCATGTCTTGAAGCTCAGCCTCCAGGAAACGACAACCGCGCATGAATTTCTCGTTTTGGTATGACTCTATATTACCTGCAATGAAACATGAACAAATATCATTCACAATGGGTCGAGGGTCAAGGAGAATTAAGACTTGTGCAAGAATGAAAAGTGTAACTAACCAGATCTCAAAACGAATGGAGAAAGCCCCATCTTGTCGCCTGTGTTGTCATCGCGGAAGTGAACTCCAATCAATAGGCTATAATCCATTATTCTCTCAGCTTCCAAGAACTCACAGTCGCGTTTAATTTGCCTGTTGAATGAAAACGCAGTCAGATTAGTAACGTGTTTGACCTTTTAAACAGCCAAATAGCAGAAGCAAAAACCGAAGAAGGAACTGAGGCAGCTTACGTCATAAGCTCTTGGTACCAATTTCTCTGAAGACGGAAAGCAAAATTGAGATCAAGGTCCTTGAGGGTAGTGGTCTCATCGATTTCCGCTTCAGGTTTGGAGGTGGTACGTCCATGGGAAGACCCTTTAAGGTCAAACCGTCTCTGGATTCTATATTCAGAGCAGAACAAGTTCCCCATGACGATAAACCGAGTCTGGTAAGATGGTAAACAACATGAGAAAATAGTACATTGAACACAAAGAGTCTTATGAAATATAGATGAACAGCACAAACCTTCTGGCCACCAACAGGTTTGATACAGTGCACGCCGTAGAACTTAGTCACAAGTGAATTTTCATACTGGCAGACATGTTTGTAGTAACTTGGAAGCATTCGTAGAAGCACCTGGATAAAGAAAACAATCACTTTAGGTCAAATTTCCTTAGCTAACCACACTTAGTGGATATGATTAAGAATGTAATGTGAAAGCAAAGAAAGAAAAATAAAATACAAAGGAATTTCAAACAAGACAGAAGAAGTCAAGGAAGAGAGCCAACGACTAACCTTGACTTCTGATTTCTTCACCGTTTTAACCATAAATCTGTCGTCTTGAGTTAAGTAAAAGAAGCTTCCACTCTTCCCAGGTGAAGACAGTTCCCGAAGAGCATCATTTCCACATATAGCTAACATGTAATCAGCAGGATCCACCGTGAAAAGCTCCCTCAGGCGTCTATCAAAAGAAACACAGATTGAGAATAGACACATCGGGAGAGATAAAGACCATTCAATTGCAAAGAATACCTAAACACCAAAGGGCAATAGTCCTTCCAGCGGAAATCCACAGACTGATGCGGCGGTGTGGTCTTAGAACCCTCCGGCGGGAACCTTGTCCAGAACTTTTCACTCGGGTCGAAGTCGCTCTGTTTGAGATCTCGAACAACTGAAGCATGTTTGCCGACAGAGTACCTAAATTATCGCGCTTTGGTTAGAACACAGATCCATAAACTCATAATGGCTACACCATTCCTTGGGATTCTAAAAGGTTTAAGAAATCACCTGATCCCATGTTGCAAGTTGAGCATCAAATCGTATTTCTTGTGTCCTTTGGATATGGTCTCTCCAGGTTTCTTCGCCTCGCCGCTGAAACAGCACGGATTCTTCCTAAACTGACGAAACCCATCTTTATCAATGGAGATCCTGTCTCTGTAAATCACCGAAGCTTCCACATTATCAACGATGTCGCAAGTGATATCCCCAGCTTCGCCATCTGATTCCCATATACAGATTCTGGGGAAAATCTTCTCCCCACTCAAGCTTCCGGCTCCACTATCCACAGATGATCTCTTCCTCGTCGCCACGATCAACTCATTCTTCTCGATCCCGTCGAAGAAACTTCTCATGAGGTTGCTGCTTTCGTTCCAAGAGCCGATCCAAGAACTTCCGTCAGCCCAAGTGAACACACCACTTACTTTGGGAACTCCGTTCTCCCATTGTCCTTCGTATCGGTTTCCATTGGGCCAAACGAGCACACCTTTCCCACAAATCACGCCGTTACGCCACTCTCCAGTGTACTGATTCCCGTTCATCCAAACATATCGTCCCCGTCCGTCCTGGAGATTGCGCCGCCAAGTACCCTCGTAGAAATCGCCGTTTGCGTATCGCTTATGACCGTGACCGTGTTTCCGGTCTGCAACCCAAGAGCCCCGGTAAGTATCGCCGTCGGCTCCGATGAAGGTCCCGAAACCTTCCATCCTACCAGACTTGAATTCCCCTTCGTAGGTCGCACCGCTCGGCCATGAAAACTTGCCTTTCCCCGAAGCCTTGCCACGCTTCCATTCCCCTTCGTACATACACCCATCCTTCCACAAATACTTCCCGGATCCGTTCGGGAACCCGCCGGAGAACGTTCCCATGTAAAGATCTCCGTTTGGTAACGGTTTCTCCACGTCAACCGGAGGCGTGGGAGTGACGCGCCTCGTGGTTCCTTGAGATTTCGATCGTACCATCGGCGTTAGAGCTAGTAACAACAAATCGTCACGTCTCTCTTCCTCCGCTTCGTCTCCTTCTCCAACCCGTCTCTTACACACCTCTTCCAGAACCTTCTTCTCGACGACGCCGCTGATCAGTAAAACCTCAGTAGCTTTTTCTTCGCTCACCGGCGGTTCACGCATCATATATTCATCAGATAAACCCTCGCTTCCCTCCCTCAATTTCTTCTTGATCTCCGAGATGGCATTCGATTTCACAACTAGGTTTTGCTGATTCTAAGATTATAGCTAGATCCGTCGGAACAACTGCAAACTCCGGTGAGGAAGAAAAAACGATTTCCGACGTTTTGAGCGATCAAGGAGGAAATCAAATGGAAATCTTCAGATTGTGACTCCGTAGAGAAACTTTTCAAATCTGAGAAAAACCTTGGCGAGATCCACAGGGAAGAAAAAGAAAAGGAGGAATGAAGAAGCATCAAAAGAAAAAGGATAAAGAGACACATAGAGAGAGAGAGAGAAATAAAACTTTTAAAAAATGAAAATTGATTTATTAGGGTAAATTAGTAAGAATACAGAGTTGCAGTAACCATTGGGAAGTGGAAACAAAAAGCCCACGAGCCCGAAACAAAAAAAGTCATATTGTTATGACCAATGTATTGACTTAAAATAATTACGGGATTGGGAAACAAATATTACGGGATATTATTAGTGTATTACTCACAGAAAATTAATAACTTTTGTCACACCAGAGATAAGTAATAAAGTAATAATTAAATGAATAGCATTCAATATTTCGGTTGTGTGGATTATAGATGTGTAAAACTTCTGGAAAAGGTTGAAACCAAAAAACAATAATCACCTGACCGAGTTTAACGCATGTGTGTGTGTGTGTGTTTTTGTTGATGTTTTTTTTTTCTGCAACAACCAGTTATGTAAGGATATTTTAACATACATTTTTTAACAAATTTTAACATACATTTTTGCTACATTCAACTTGATATTTTGACTCTACTTTAAAAATTCATATTTAAATTAATTTTTATTTTTTGAATTTAAGGCATAAAATAACATTAACCACACAAATATTAACAAAAGTTGATATGACAAAGACCAAATCATCTTATACTAAAATCGTGATAATTTCTCTTATGCCCATTCTAAATGGCAAAGCGGTAATTGATATCTCGTTTATACTTTATATATTCGCAAACTAACATTGTTTTTCGTTATGAATACTTATTTTTTTATTCTTTCCGTTTCACAAAGAATGTCATTTTGATTTTTGATTTTTGTTTCACAAAGAGTGTCACTTTATGTTTTAAATGCAATTTTTAAAACTAAATTTGAGTTTTATCCCTACTATTTTAATCTATTAATTAGAGAGAAAAACTGATTTAGTGTATTAATAAAAGGCATAAAAGAGATTTATAAAATTTTCTTTATTTGTGTGAAAAATGTCAAAATAACACTTTTTGTAAAACAGAAGAAGTATTAAAAATATGGATGTTTGATGGGTTTCGTTGCTTTTAAAGAAACATATTAAATAAACTGTTGACTTGCGAAATCAACAATTTACAAAACAAATAAATTGTTCGCATTAATGAACAAACTAGGATAATACCCGAAAGGGCAGAACGCAGAAATGCCAGATTCGAGCCTCAGCAACGTGGAGGGAATTTAAACTGCTCTTATCACTGATCCATAGAAATTACTAACTTTGGCCCGAAAATTTTTAGAAACCAAAAAAAAAAAAACCAACTAGGATAATTACTGGCAAATTTGAGGCATAGCTAAATATGTTCACTCGTCAACACATAATCATGTATATGTTCTGTGTGCGTGTGTAAATAACTAAATATGCTCACTCGTCAACACATAATCGCAGTCATTAGTAACTTCTTCTACGTTTAATGTTAAAAAAAAAACTTCTTACCGTTTTATCATCATCATTGAATAACAATAAAATCATTAAAATATTAAATCTCAAAACAAATACCTATTCGTTGGTTATTATATGTTCAAATGTCTCCCCTAATCAAAATTGTTCTACGTACTGATGGCGTTTTTCTTTCTAAAGAATTATATAATTAAAAAAAAAACTAGTGCCGGCGTACCCTACGTTGTATGGATTTAATGTGATACCCACGTAAAAGACCAAATGATTTGTTATGTTTATCTCCTTCTTTTAAAAACAATAATCAACACGTTAGATATATTTTATAAATAAGCGTGACCGATTAAGTTCAACAAATCGTCATCGCGAATGGAATTAAGTAATAAAACCAGGTGTTAGTGTTTGATAACTGCGTAATGGATTTAAAATGGTTTGTTCTCATGTGTGATTATATCATGTACGTATGTTATCTTCATTTTAATTTTTGTTTGTTTCTTCGGTTCAGTTGATCCTAGATTTGATTAGAGTCGAAGATTAGCTCGAAGTGACATTGAGTAATTTTGAATCTTTGATAATGTATAGATACACAAGTGTAACATATTACACATATCGCTCACAAAAAATAACATATTACAGATATACACTATATATATATGTTTTCAGTTTTAATATATACGTTACATTAGACTACAAAACGTATGTAGAGGTGAAGGATTTGTATGGAGCTAGAACATAAATTTTTGACTCGTTCCATTCGGATTTTAATTATGATTATTGATTAGTCAATATGTTCGTCTTAAATTACAACTATACATGACTCTTGACATGGTTAATATATTATGGATTTTTTTGAACAATATATAATGGATTTTAGTTTTGAAATTTCCGGTTATATAAAAAAGAGAGCATCGACTATTATATTTTTTATATATTTATTCGCCAAGACTTCTACATCCGAGGCTAGTAGTTGAGTCTCAAATAATATAATGGAAAGTTTGCGACTTCTCTTATGAATTATGATCAAATAAGATAGGATCTCATGCTGTCAGATAGAATGCTTAATAATTGGTTATTTGATTGAAAATTAATGTGTTTTTAAATAGTGGGATAATACCCATCTTAATAATGCAGGAAACTACATATTCTCCCTTTATTATATTTGATATCACATAACATCGCATGACTGAGCGACGATGTTAGAATTTCTTTAAAATATTTGTTTCGCATTAGATTTTGATTCGCCATGATTCGGGAAAAGGAAATTAGAGACAGAAGATTATGACAAGCGACAAATGACTGTAATTTGCGGATAAATAAATATAATTACGCGTCATTATCTTTTGTTGTTAATTCAATGAGTAGGCGAAGAAGGAGGTCCAAAAGCCACACAGCTCTTTTCTACAGGTGGAACCATCGAGCTGAGCTGGCACATATATGGGACCTATTCTTTTGAACCATTGGGCTGTCACGGCCCACCTAATATCGTCGTCTACGAAGAATCCAACGACATAGACGGTGCCACGTACACTCATCTAAAATCTAGATCGAAACCATCTGTCTCGGGCTAGCGTCAAAGATCCTACCAAGATTACGTTTCTCAGAGTAATCACGTGCAAGTGTGCAACGGCCTTGTTCCACACGTGCGGCGGTTAAGATTAGTTAACTCGTAAAAGTTCGGGAAATTAGCGTTAACCGTTTTTTGATTAGTCCAACAACGAGAGCGAGTTATTTAGAGCTGAACAAATAAAAATATTCCACCATTCAATGTTGGATAAGCTTCAAAAAAAAAAGAAATCTTCTATTACTAATAAGAATAGGAAAGAGTTAGTTTCCTATTAGCATTAGGAATAGAAATAGAAATAACAAAGTTGTGTTATCTCTATAAATACCAATGTTGAGTTGTGACATTAAGTATCAAGAACACAAGGTGTTTAGTTTTTGAGAGAGTTTTCTAAACATCAATAAAGAGAGTTATTCTTTATAAACAAAGAGTGTTTCGGGATTAATACCTTTTATTT
>JAHZTW010000003.1:2573164-2675021 GCA_020283515.1 Alliaria petiolata | reverse complement strand
GGAGGTGTGTCAAGGAGACAATGGGATAGAGATTAAACAAGAAGCTTATGCAAGACGGATCCTTATAGAAGCTGGTCTTGAAACATGCAACTCAACTCATGTTCCAATGGAGTTTGGCTTGAAGGTTTCAAAGGCACTGGAAGAAGAAGAGATTGATCCCACCACATACAGAAGAAACGTTGGCTGCTTACGCTATTTACTGCACACACGACCTGATCTTGCATTCTCGGTTGGTGTAGCAAGTAGATACATGCAAAGCCCACGCAAATCTCACGGTGATGTGATGAAACAAATCCTTCGCTATCTAAAAGGAACCATGGCATATGGTTTGAAGTTCAATCGAGAAGGCTCAAGGGAGATCACCGGCTACAGCGATAGCAGCCATAACATCGATCCGGATGACGGTAGAAGCACTACAGGACACATCTTCTACTTCGGCTCTTCACCAATCACTTGGTGTTCGCAGAAACAGGACACGGTGGCTCTTTCATCATGTGAGGCTGAATTCATGGCTGCAACGGAAGCGGCTAGGCAAGCCATATGGCTACAAGATGTACTCGGCGAGATCACAGGATGGAAAGCTAAGCAGATCATCATCAAGATAGACAACAAATCCGCAATAGCACTTACCAAAAACCCAGTGTTTCATGGAAAGAGTAAGCACATACACAAGAGGTATCATTTCATAAGAGAGTGCATTGAAAGGGAAGTTGTGGATGTTGAACACGTGCCTGGTACTGAACAAAAGGCGGACATTCTAACCAAAGCATTGGCTAGAATCAAGTTCGGTGAAATGAGGAGCTTAATCGGAGTTCAAGACATGTCAAAGACAAGATTGAAGCTTAAGAGGGAGAATGTTGGATAAGCTTCAAGAAAAAAGGAAATCTTCTATTACTAATAAGAATAGGAAAGAGTTAGTTTCCTATTAGCATTAGGAATAGAAATAGAAATAACAAAGTTGTGTTATCTCTATAAATACCAATGTTGAGTTGTGACATTAAGTATCAAGAACACAAAGTGTTTAGTTTTTGAGAGAGTTTTCTAAACATCAATAAAGAGAGTTATTCTTTATAAACAAAGAGTGTTTCGGGATTAATACCTTTTATTCAAAATTCGAATGATCTAGATATACAAGGAAGCGTCAAAATGTTTCGTGAATAAGATAATTCGTGTTCTTAGACAATAAATTTGAATTGACAATACTATTATTCTTAATGACAGTTATATATTTTGTTGACGAGAAAAAATATATATATAATAAAAAGATAAAATAAGAAGAAGAGAAAAGACAAAGAAGATGGATGACCGGGGGGATAAGTCAGGTAGCCGTCCGCCGACCTACCACGTACGCATCAAAGCAAAGACACTCACGAAGTCCTTTCTTCCACTGTTCACATTATATATTTCACTAGACTACAACAAAATATTATGATTTGATTTGATTATAGAGCTAAATCTCACCTTTACTTTTACATCAATCTGCTTCTTTTTTTTTTTTCCCCAACCATATTCATCTAATAATTTTAATTTCAGATAACAAAAATGTCAAAGACAAAAGAAAGCTAGTCATTTACACAGTTGCTAAACGAGATTTCAATTTTCTACAACATTAACTACTCGTTTAATTGAAAGCCTTTTGTCAAAAAAAAAACAAAACAAACATTAACTACTCATTTTAATGAACAAACTCATCCGTTATTTTTCTTTTGTGCTTCTATTATACTAATTACTTTAATAAAAGTAATTGTTTATGTGTCACTCACTCTAGTATTTTGTCCATTTGAATATTCCCACCATTCTAAACTGGGACGAATCAAACAAATATTAAAAACAAAATATAAATTTTGTGGGAGGATTAAAAAGTGTTCGAACGGGTTGTTTCAACAATGCTTAAAATTGGTATGCTTTTTGTGTAACCAGGAGACAAGTTGTGACTGTAGTGTACTTTTTTACATTCGACTTGGTTATTGTCCAATTAAAAAGAAACTAGAAATATTAACTTTCGGCCACACCACAATATGAAATTATGAATCGTATCTCAATTGATTTATATTAAAAAAGGAGTATATACGAGGGGGTGGTGACGTACGCAACTAAAGCATGGAGAGAGAAGCTCAGATATTGATGTAACAAGATTTCTCGTTTGTTCTGAAGGAGAATCAAAGCCCATTCCTCAATAAGCCTTACACCCACGTCTTGTCACTCCTGGTTTACCAAACCCATCCTTCCTTTCCATTAATTAGTTAATTAACATCCTCAGTTTAATTCACATTTTCAGACAATTTATTTAAGTTTTTGTAAGTATCTTGGTTCCAACGTGCGGGATGTTTTTTCTTTTTGACTCGATGTCAGAACCGCAGCAAATCTTGTGGTTAATTACATGCGGGGGTGTAATTCAATGTACGCAAGTGCTTTTGTTTTCTAGTAACGATTTATAAAGAAATTTGCCACGTACTAATGTTCAATGAATAATAGAAAAGAAGTACAGCCGTATTTAAAGCATTGTCCGTTTTTTTGGTTTATCTGAGTGATTTTTAAAATGGAGAGATCACGTTGAACTCGAAGTTCCAATACGTATATTCTTCTTCTTCTTTTTTGTTGTCTTAATTTGATTATAATAATTTATTGGACTTGCCTAGTTACGTATTAATGGGTTTTACATTTATGAGAAACTACGACGAATACGTCTCTTTGTCGTGTAAGCTTGAAAGGGAAAGCCCATGCTATTAGTTTGAGTCTTTTCTTTCGTTCTTTTCTGCTTCATTAATTTTTCAATAGACCTGTTCTTTTTGGAGACGCAGCTTTCGGCGTCAGCATCAGAAAAACAACACGTATGATGAACAAAATTTTGACGTTATAGTTGGTCTTCGAGAGTTGTTGCGGCAGTTTAAAAAAATTATTGGTGGTCAATTGGAAGTCGCAGGTTACCGTAGGAGTTGTTGAATTTTTTTTGTGGCTAAAAAACCATCGGCGCAGAATGTTACGTCAGATAATTATACTTACAGAAACAAATAATCAGAGAAAATAAAAAAGAGATTAGCCTTTTTTTCTGCCGCACACATGTACCGCTGTGACACTTTGCCAAACAGACCTAATATACGAAACAGTTTAAAAAAAATAAAAATAAACTTTAAAAGGAATATTATCAGATTGAAACGTCTTCATCGTTGGCAGAGATTTACCCAACTTTATTTTGATATTAGCTGCCTTCTATTATAATTTTTTGGGTTGTTATCTTTTGTTTTCTTAAAATATCAACTTAAAAATAGAAATTAGTCTCTGCTAAAGACTAAAGTACATCAGATGATTCGGGGATATGACTAAAGTAATTAGAAATTTGTCTCTGCTAGAGACTAAAGTAAATAGAATATTTATTTTAATCCATAGTCGTGAGGTCGTGTCCATTACGTAGCGTTTTCACGCATTAATTTGTCGACCGTGCAGCAGCATATGATTATAGGTAACGACTACCTTATATGAATTTTGTTTTTTTTTTGCAACAAGGTTTTTCTAACCACGTTATATAATTTCATATATGTATTGAAAACGTTTACAAACTTCGTAAGGTAACTTTGAAATTGAATTATCACATACATTTTTTTTTTGTTAAAGTATTATCACATACATTGACTTATTTCATCAAATTAATTGATAGAAAAAAAACTATTTGTTGATGAAAAAGTATCCCAAAAACACCCTAATTAACAAATAAATTATAAGTCATTAATTTTCACAGCGAGATAGTTTGTTGATGAAAAAGGTAGCCAGTTATTAAAATTCTTAAAAGTGAAAAACCCTAATTATTTGTTAGGGTTAAATAATTAATTTGTATTTTCTTACATATTTTTTAAATACTAATAGTTTGATAAATAAGTTAATCTAAGTAATGTCACTTTTCAAACATTATAAAATCGAAGTGCAAGTGCGAGTGATGAATTTAGAGATTTAGTTTCCATTTGTAATCCAAAGGAACAAAAGAAACAGAAAAAAAGAAAAGAAAAGTGGAATTACGATTGAGGTGGAATGAAGTAAGTGGCAGGGGAAAAGAGTTTTCCTCCGCCAAGCCTGACATTATCGGCGATATTGACTATTCCGAAGTCATAGGCGCCCACCTAATAGACGTGGTTTGCGGGTAGGCCATACAAGCTAGCCTGGAGACAGAATGGCTCACCTTTGGTGGAGAGGAAAATGCAGAGATCCCCAATATCTTCAGTGCATTCAGCGACTCTGAATTTCCTGTGTATCTTGAGCACCAGGAAACGCTCCCACATCTCCCTCCCTTTAAAATAGTTGGGTTGTGTGTACCACTTGACCAAAAAAGTTTCACCTGTGGGAGCCTCCACCAAGTGTTCGCTCCTGCAAAGCATAAACACCTTCTCCCACTCCGACTTTACAAACTCTTTATAGCGTGGAAACCTCAAGTTACTCTCACAGTGGTTTTCTTCAAGATCCCAAGATGCTGTGTGTGTGCCCCCAGAAGCCGGCATTGAGAACATCTTATCCATCTTGGAGTACATGACTCGGGAGGAGAAGTAGCCCGGATCTTCGATTCTGATGTTGACCCACTCGGGATCTTTTTGAGCAGGCCTACACAAGCTGAGCTGAGGCCCAAGGAACTTGATCCCACGATGCAGTCTTGGTCCTCGGGAGAAGAGCATGACATGGCCACGTTGGTCACCACTTAGGTTTGGCAGTGAGGCAGAGTTACGAGAGGGGGCAGTGAGATCCGCCTCGGATGTGAATCCGACGCAGCCGGGATGAGGTCATCTTGAAGACGCACTACGCCGTCTCTCAAAGTAGCCACCCAACCATGGGATGCTCCTATTGTTCCTGTTTCTGTCACCAAGTCCATGGGAACCGTCTTTTCCAAAACCTCCTCATTACGAGGATAAGCATTTACATTGCGAATCACGAGTCTGCCGACATCCCCATCCTTCAGAGTTTCTCCACAATGTTCTGCTCGTACGATGCGGCAGAAAGGGGTTTCGGACAAGAACCGAGCGCCACCGAGGTGTCTCTGCGGTTTAAACGGACATCCATCAGGAAGAAAAAGTATTACAGAACAAATTACAACAAAGACAAAAGAGACAAGAGTTAATAGCTTACAACTCCCAGCGCACGTGGTTTACTCAGGCAGAGCCTCGAGAGACGGCTGAGAAGCAGAGACCTCATATTGTGTGTTTTTGGTTGACGACAGGTGATGCGAAAACCCTAATTGAAACATCGGTAATAATGACTCCATTTTATAAAGATGAATAGCCTTGCTCACCAAGCATATACCCAACATTTTGTGGGCCATATAACTAACTCCTTTCGCTTCCTGTGCTTCTCGTTTTCTCGGTTTAATTTATTTTAATTACCTTAGTCATAGAAGCGAATGGGCTCATGACCAAACCCATGAATCCACATTGGAGAAATATAAGTATATCTTTTTTTAATTTTTCTTTGAGAAATATAAGTATATCTTTTTTCTTATTTTTCCAACATATTTAAATCGCGACATCATACTAATTACTAACTTATTTCTCTAAATTAAAGTTAACTTGATTTACTTTTATTTTTCTTCTTAAAATAGAAGTATTTACTTTTTTATTTTTCTTTTTCTAATTTTTTTACCAAAATATTTTAGTGACATGTTAAAAAATCTGATCGATTGACTTAATACGTATTGCGATCATGTTAATTACTAACTTTGACGCATCCAACTTTATATAATAAGATATACAAATTTTTGTAAATTTTATTTATTTCTAATCCAATATATAAAATTTTAGGTAATTCTCAAACATACCAATAAAACAAGTTTTTGTTTCAAAGATACCATTACTAAGTTCTTTCCCCAAAAATACCACTAAATGATAGTTTTTCAAAAATACTACAAAAATAAAACAAAATCCTAAATGCTCAAAATGAAACCTTAAACCCTCAAAATTAAACCCTTAAACCTAAAAAATAAACTCTAAAAATTATATCCTAAATTCAAAATATTAAATCCAAACTCAAATATTTAAATTATAAACCATTAAAATCAATTTGAAGATTATGATATTTTGGCAAAATATAATTGTGTGGTACTTTTTGTGAAAAAACTTTGTAATTGTATTTTTGATCACAAAGGGTTCTTTCCGTTTGGGAGATAGATTTTAAATAATTGTTACAAAATTTAAAATATCTAATCCAATATTTCAGGACACCCATAATTATAAGAATTATAAAAAAATAAAAAGGCAATAAAATAACTCGATGAAACGATACAAGAAAAACAACAACAGATAAACGAGAAACAAAACTCTCGCGTGAAGCGCATACCAACTACTAGTTTTGTATAAAATTTAATGCATTAAAATTATTAATTAATATGATCACGATATATGTAATGGTTATCGAAAATATTTTTATATATGTCGCAATAAAAAATTATATTCACTTTAGTTAAAAAAATTATACAATTTATTATTAATCCTAGAAATAAAACAACTAGAAAATCTATATTTCAATTGAAAATCAAAACAAAAGTTAATAAAAATCTAATTTATGAAATATACAATCAAATACTAATCATAAAAAAGAATAAAATTTAATTAGAAAATTATACAATCAAATACTAATATTAAAAAAATACTACTAACTTTTATATAAACATCTAAAATCTCTAATAATTTCTCACCAATCAAAATAATATCGTCAAAAATAAGACTATCAAATAAAATAAATTTATGAAAATTAATTTAATCCTACTTTGATGTTTCAAAGTTAATCGATGATATTACTGTGACATGTGTGGAATCTATTTGACATGTGTAAAAATTATATCAATTAAATTTTAACATATATGACCTTTTTATTTATAGGTACATACGTCAAACCCTAATTTATTAATAATAATGTGTTATTATTAATTTATAATTTCACGTGGATTATAATGAACGTGGTAATATATAGCTTATTTTGCCTTCCCAACTATTAACAAACAGTCCACTCCATCTTTTGCAGTTTTTGAGGTGGTTTTATTGGCCGATCCCGTAAAATCCGCTGAGTTGCTGATGTAGACATGTCAATGTCTTGTTAAGACCGATTGTTAGGATTCAAAGCTTCGAACCTGTTAAAACCTTGAACTCCCATATCCATCTCATTTTCATCAGTTTGTATGAAAGTAATTCCTGAGAAAAGAGAGGCAACGTCTGCCGGCTGCCACAGTAATGGTTGCAGCTTCTTTTGAAATATGGGAAGTGTCAATGAGTGATCACTTTACTGTTGTCGATAACTGCATAGCTCGTCTTCTACTATTTTAGTAGATCTAAAGTGGCTCTAGTAGATGCCAAAGGATAGGCAGAAAAGGATTTTTGAAGTTAGAAAATTTATAACAATTAAATATGTGTAAAAAATATTGGCAAAAGAAAACAGAAAAAATATAAGAAAATATTGAGAATATTCTATTTGGAATGAAAAATTGAAAAATAAACAAAAAAGAGAAATAAAAATTTTATTTTGCATTTCAACAAGAAAATAAAGATCATTTTTTATATTAGATCATGCATTATATTGTGAGTTTTCTTTAGGTTTACTATTATGATGACGTAGAAAAATTTACAAATCTGTAATTTGTAAGTTTAAAAATAAATTTATATTGTAAGTTTTTCATGCTAGGTTGTAAAAGTTGTAAAAATCATAAACTAAATAATTTTTTATATGAAAAAATATGTGGATCTAAATGAGCACAAAGATAATCAAATATGATTTGAAAAAAAGAAAAATAAATCGAATTTAAATAAAAATATAGTGTGAGACTCAAATCATCAAAATTTTGAAAAAAATGAGATATAAGTAACTAAATAGTAAAAAAAATTAATTTAAATTGTAATAAGAAAAATAAATATTTAGAAATATGCAAAAATACTTAAAAATAAATAAAAGAATGAAAAAAATAAGAGAATCAAATTAGCTTTTTATGAAGGGTTTTGCGTCAACATTCTCAATCTTATTTTTTATATTCACAAATGATCCAAGTAGCTAAATCATTTTAAATAACGAGTTCAAAATTTTATGATAAATAAATTTATAAGTAGCTAAATCATTTTAAATAAACCTAATTCTTTTATGTGACAACAAATCTTATTCATATAGGAATATAAAAACGTAAATATGTATTTTTTTCGACAAAAGATATTATAAAAACGTAAATATATATTTAGAAATATGTAATAAAAGTTAATTAGAAAACAAATGAAACTGAATAAATTAATTAATTTTAGATTTTTTTTGCTGGTTTATATTTGATATTTTTAATATGATATTATGTTAATTCGTGTATAAGCGGGTAATAATCTAGTTATTATTATTATAAAGAATAGCATTGAAACTAATTTTGTTTTCATAACTTAAAAATCAATGAATGTATAAAACAATTTATTAAAGTTAAAAAAAATACAAATGACACAAGACTATTTTTTAATTTCTAAGAATCAATGTATATACACTTTTAAGATTTACCATTAATATTTTAAAGTGGGAGAGTTAGGATTTCTAAATGTTTTGGCCAATTCTAGGAAGGTGGATTTTGAGATGAGTCTTTCAAAAAGTTTGAGATACTCTTACAATAAAATATTATTATTTGATTTTTATAGTTTATGAGATACTCCTGTTGAGATACCATTGGAGGTGCTCTGATCAGCACTTGTTAATTCTCGTGTAGAGTCGTTTAAGAACGTACGTTTTCCGCTAATCGCCTCTTCCTTTTTTAATTTCTCCATTTTTGGTTCGAAGCCTACATCTTTATGCTATCCTCATGATGTACATGTTATTCAACAAGTGAATGTTTAGCATTGTTCAAGACATCGCTGAGTTGGCCAAGCTGATGTTTCAGTTATTGTTCTTACAGTTGCAGAGTAGTTCAAGCCGAAGAATAAAGTTATAGAGAAATATCATTTTACATAAAGTTTTATTTATAAAGATATTTTTTTCCCCGACTAGGACATAGTTTCCACTGTAAAAGGCAAAGCAAAATGAGAATACAAGAAAATGGAAGCAGAGCTGATAATACCAAACTTACACTACAAGAAATGTTCAACATAGCTACAATATTTTTCGTAGGTATGAATAATAATTTGTAGCAAAAATAAAAATTGCTACAATTTGTTACAAATTATTTTCGCGAGTATGGGAGCGTAGCTATTTGGTTTTTATAGCAATTTGTAGCAAAATTACCACAAATTAGTCACAAAACTATGTTGTTGCAATTTGAATCAATATAGATACAAAACAATTAGTAGCAAATTGTTTCAAATTTGTTACAAACACTTTGTGGGCATTTTATACAAACTACTACAATATTGTTGTGGAAAATACGAACAAATTGTTACAAATGATTCGTCACAATTAGCGAGAAATAGTTACCAAATTTTGTAGCCAATTAGTTACAAATTACTACTGATTATTTGTGAAAAATGTTCACAAAAATCTACAAAACACCTCCCAGAATTTGCGACAATTAGAATCAAATCATTTGTGGTAATTTTGTTACAAATAGACTTTACGTTCTTCTCGCAAATAGTTTGTAATTTAGATTCAAAAATTTAATAAAAAACATACAATTAATCGTAGTGGACACATTAACTTGGAACGACAAAATGTATTTAAAAGTAAAAGAGAACAAAAATAGAAGATAATTTATCATTAAAAACATATGTTTATATTACAAGCTTAAACACAAAGAAACATACAAATTACAAGCCGAATGAGTTCACCATAAAGCCGTAGGTTATATACATAAACAGATTTGATATGTAAAATTAGGGGCCACACATCAAAATTATATACCAAAAAGAGTTGTTAACATTACCTTGTGTCATAGTTCAAGAAGCTGCGTAATCTTCATGGTCTGAGCCTGCCTCTTCTTCATCTTCGGGCTCTTCTTCATCGTCGGGAACACCTTCACCATGTCATTTAACATCCCCGGAACAACCAATGCAAAGTCATCTGCCACTTCACAAAAGCAACTGCAGCAAACATAGATGATCTTACCTGCAAGCAGAAAGTGGATTAGAAGATTTCAGTTTCTACAACAAAGAATATTCCAACTACCAACCTCCAATGACATTATTCTTGGTCATCCAGTTTAAGATTTTCTTTTAACTTGAACACAATAGAGTCGCTAAATCTTTCAAAATTAGTTTTAAAAAACCACTGATGTACACATGATCTTGCAGTGAAGTTCAAAAAACATCCATAGGTAAAGTTGTTCATGATAAAATAAAATATTGTGTAAGACAATGCATAACTATACAACTGAAATAATCTGTATCCCTAGTAAGATACACTAGCCAAGGAACACAATGCCAAATACGTGAGAAATTGTAACTCCAGCAGAGTGTATCATAAACACTACTTATCTTATGTTTATGATCAAGATGCTTAATTATGGCCTCAATAAGGAGTTGTTGAAACTGCGTATTGTGCTTCTTCTAGCTATCGACAACCAACGAGCGAGAATAAGAGAAAGGAGCTTACCGAAATCGGAACGGTAACGTTTCAGAGGACCACCTGGAGGATGCTGCTGTGGCTGCTGTCGCTGCTGGTTCCAGTACCCATCCGCCATGGAAGTCGACAGAAACAGGATATCGAGGGATCCCAAGCTACAACAAGAGGGAAATTAAGAGGATGCGATTGATGCGATTAATGGTTCGTCAACTGGTCGTCATTAAAAGATTCTTGCTTTGATGCGATTAATGGTTCGAACAGAGCTAATTAAGAAAACCCAGAATCAAAACCTATGTATAGTCTCAAGGAATCGAAGAAAGAAACAGATTTTTCGAATTATGATTCCGATTTCAAAAGGTGAAAGCAAAACCTAGAGATGGGTGAAAGAGTAAACCTGAGGAATCATCCAAAGAACAAAATATGAGGAGGAGAATCAACGGCAGAAGGAAACGTGTACCGGAGGAAGTGATACCGAAGCTCGACATCACCGCGGCGATTAGATAAGTGAACCTCTCAGATTTCTTCCTCTCCAATTTCTCCGCCAAACGCAGCGCCAGGAACTCGGCGTCTATGGCGGAGGAGTTCGTGCTTTCGGGTCTCTCATCGTTATCGGTGGGAGAGCTCTGCCTCTGCTCCTCGATGACGTAACAGACGGAAGAGCCTTTGAATCATAGAGACGGAGGGAATCCCGCTGTGGATTTCGGGTGGTGCAGGCGGGAACTGGAGGAGGGGGAAGAGAAAGAGCGGTGGAGCGGTTTGAATGTTACGGCGGTTGAGAGTCCTGCCGCTGCTTTGATCCCTACCGATACTGGCGGCGAGATAATGAGCGGAGACGGCTCAGATATCGATCTAGTTTGGTATTGGAAAACCCAAGAAAAGAGAAGTGAGAGGAAGAAGTTAAGTCCATTGATTTTATTATTATCAACGGTGGATATTAAAAGAGGTGTGATCCTTACCTCTAAAGATTAAGCCAATGAAAAACCAATCTTTTTTTAAGAGCAACCACAATGGTAACACCACAATGGTAACACCACAATGGTAACACCACAATGTGGTGTCTTATTGATTAAATAATAATATTTTGTGTACTTTTTGAATATAAGACACTTTGTAATATTTTGTTGTTTTGAGTCTACAATGGAGACACTTTGGATGGGTGTCTTAAAAATCAAATTTTAAAAAAAAAATTTAAGTAAAAACTTATGTTAACAACTTTTTAAACATAATACATAATACATGTAAATTTAAGTAAAAACTTGTGTAAAATTTTATATGATAGATTTGAAAAAAGAGTAAACATGTAGCATATGTTTTTTTTCGAAGACATAGAAAATTTTGAAAGAATAATTATTAGTTGATATAAAATCTTGAAAGAATAATTTTTAATTCCATCGTCCACTCACAGCTTGCCACCTGTCGGGTTCTTAACTCAAAATAAGTGTCTTATATTAGACACTGGTCTTATAAATAAGACACTCATAATTATTTTTTTAATTATTTTTATTCTTAAGACACCTTGCTTAGATCCCCAGACCATTGGGGTTGGTCTTAGTAGTTTAATTCTGTAATATCTAGTAAATTAATAGTGTGTTCTTTTTTGTCTAAGTGTTGGACTGATTCTCTATGATATTAAGTAACCTATAGGGTTATGACCAATAAATATCACCCAAGCCAAGATGGTTAAGTTCTTGCAATCTCATCTTACATATTACAAGTTCAAGTATGTTGGGATTTTTTTTAAAAATCTGAATAATTTTAGCTATTAACATTTTTCTATCTATTTGTAGTTCTTCACACAAATTATTACAAATTATTTTTGTTACTATTACTATTATAGATACAGATTTGTTGCTTGTATCAATTTGTAATTCTTTTCACGGATTGTTACAACTTAATTCGTTGCTAATATTGATACTGATTTATAGTTGCTATTTGTCACAAATAGGAGATAAATTTATTTTCGTTGCTATTTATCACAAATAAGAGACACATTTGTTACAACTTCATTTGTTGCTAATATTGATACAGATTTGTAACTAACTTTGTTACAATTATTTTGTGGTTTTTTGAAATATATTTGCGACAAAAAAATATTCTTGCAAACTGTAGTAAATTATCTACAAAATGTTACAACCAAATTTTGTAACTAACTTTGTGACAAAAAAAAAATTGTCGTTTTTTGAAACAGTTTTGACACAATTTTTTTTTATCACAATCAGTAGTTAATTATCTACAAAACGTTACAAAAATATTTGTAACTAACTTTGCTACAAAAAATTTGTGGTTTTTTGAAACATATTTGCTACACCTAAAGCTTTCTCGCAAACAGTAACAAATTTTCTACAAAAAGTTTCGAATTTGCTACAATTTAGCTTTTAACTTTAATTGTAACAACTTCTCGCTATTTGTAACAAAATTTAGCTACAAATTTTTTTTGTAACAAAAAACGTAGCTATATAAACTTATTCTTGTAGTGTTAGGGAGAATCAATTGCTACTACTATTAGCATTGAGGTAGGATTGAGGTGCAATGAAGTAAGGGGCAGGGCAAGTGGAATCGAAACTAGTCTTACGCCTGTACCTGATATCGAATAATGTGTACCTGATCTGCTCCTTCAGTTTAGTTCCCTCGACCCACTCCATTGTTTGCATACATACACGTAAAACTCTAAATACCAAACTTAAGTACAAAAATTTGTCACATTCAAAAGATGTTTTAAAAACGTTTAAACTGTTCTCAAAGATCCAATATAGAAAATTGATAGATTGCATATGACAAGTTTAGAGAAACACTACAACATAATACTGAATCAGAAGCAAACATAATACTCAATCAAAAACAAACATAATACTGAATCAAAAGCAAACTGTTCCCATAGATCCAAATAAAAAGTTATCTGGAAGAAATAAGAAAGAAGAGATGTTTGCAGACTAAACCGAGGAGCGACAGATTCCAGCCTCTACTGCCTTGTCGTGAAGCTCCAACTTTGCCTCATATAGAGACAGTAATTCTAATTTTTTCTCTTTCTTTAGATGATCGATTCTGTCGGTTAGATACTTCCTCCACGGATCTTCTTTCTTACTCTTCCCTTCACTACTATTAGCATTACTATTAGCATTGAGGTAGGATTGAGGTGGAATGAAGTAAGAGGCAGGGGAAGTGAAACCCTACTAGTCTTACGCCTGTACATGAAATCGAATAATCCGCGTTCGGTTTTGTCTAAGAAATATATGCAGTTTTTGCAAGTGCCATACAAGCTATTTTTAGATTCCACAGGCGTGAACACGTTCCATCCAAAAGACTGCAAGCTCAAAGTTTGTGAAAAAACAGAATAAATTATGCTTGAAATCATTTTTTTCATGAATAATATTCAAATCAAATTAAAACAAAGCATATACATACAATATCTAGAAATATTCTTAAAGGAATAAAACATAAAGTAGCAAGCATTCAAAACTTAAAATCAAACAGTTGAGAAATTTTCAATTTGAGCATTAATATGATTAATATAAATGTTCATATAATATGATCAATTTGAGCATTAATATAAATGTTCATATAAGGAATAACGTGTAAAGTAGCAAGCATTCCAAACTTGTATCCTATCAAGTTTAAAATTTCAATTTGAACACTAATATTCAACAAAAATTAAGAACAAAATGTTTACAACTGCACAAAATTCAAACATGTGAATTTGAAAGGCATTTGGAACTTCACATTTCTCTCTTTCTATGAGACAAAGTTGTTCTTGTATGACAAGACACAAGAGGACAAGGCACAAGAGATCTCTCCAAGCCGACACCACGAGTTGAATCGCGTCCAAAAACTTGTGGAGAGCTCTGTTCGATAATTTTCAACTTTCTTTTAGTTTCGCCGATGAGAAAAATAGAAAGAGAGATCTCACATTTATTCTCCATAGCAGAAACAATTTTCGTGTTGCATGGAAATCTTTCTAGATCAAGGTTCTAGACAAAGAAGCCGAGAAGATGAAAGGAGGTTTTTTTTTAAGGGTTTTTTTGCCTTTTCTTTTTCTTTTTGGTCAAACACTCTCACATATGTTAGTTAACAAGTTAAAAAGTAAGAGATATATTATATATCTACTCTCTTTTTTTAAAAAAAAAAAACTTTACAAATATATTATTACACACCGGGCGGAGGTGGATAATATTTTCGTGGGGGCAATATTAAAATTGTTTAAAAAATCAAAAGTATAATTGCAGAGAATTAAGGAAGCATTATTGAAATTATATAGAATTTATATGAGATTTTAACAAAAGCACAGGGGCAAATGCCCCCCTTCTCGTATAACATGTCCACATTACACACGGCCTTGAACATAAAAATTGGAATGCAAAACCCAAATCAAAACCAATCCAAAATAAAAATTATTGTAAATTTTTTGTTCGGCGAATTCTTTCTTGGGACGAAAATGCCTTTAAAACATGTCTTACTAAATGCAATCGAAGCAAAAAATACTAGTACTAATGTGTTTTGAAATTCGACAAAAAAAAATGATTACATGGATCCCAGACTCCCGAAAATGATGTGCTAATCTTAGTAGTCTATTCTTCTCCTATATGCGTTTTTTACTCTCTTTTTTCATCTGATCTGATGGATGATACTATTTAAGATTTGAGATAAGAAATTACATAGCGAAGAAACGGGATTTTTTTCGTCTTTTTATATTGTTCTGATTTATTCCTTTTGTTCTCGTTACAACAATTGTGTATATATATTATATAAATGTCTATACGTTACATATTAAATTAATTACTAAGCATTACGGAAGTGTGTGTGACTATAAGTGTAACAAGTGTGATGGATGAATATTTTATCTAATGTATGTGGGGAGTGGGGACGACTCTCGCTGGTGCAGAAGGTTTTCACTTTTCAGCTAAACAAGGTTAGCTCTTTGTCACGCGAGGAGCACGTGCGAAAGTCGGTTTGATTGTTAAAACAGCAAAGGATATTTCTGTAATTTTGGTATCTCTGCATCCTCATCTTTCTTTGAGCAGAGCTGATATAAAACAGAGGAGTGCGAAAGAGAGAGAGGCGCGATTGAGAGATTGTAAAACAGTAAAAGAGATAGAAAAAGTTAGGCATTGTAAGATAGAGAATTAGCTTTGGCTAACGTTCTCCGTTTCTTACTTTCTTTATAAATTCGTTGATATAATCAGAAAATTGTCTACAAATAAAAATTGGAAGTTTGTTTACTGGGTCATAGGTTCGTTATTAACGTTCTTGAGAGAATCTACGAGATGATATTGGTATTGCTTAAGCGTCATGACCTCGTTATGCAATGCGACGAAATTGGTCTTCATAATATCTTCGCAATCTTTGATGATTGCCTCGTCAACTTCTTCTTTCATTAATCTCTGTCTTAGCTTATCGGTCGAAACTGAGATATCAGTCGTCGTTGCCATTAGCTCTTCGTTTGACATTCGTGGAAACGTTTCTTTAACAGCTTGCAAGGCTTCTATCCAAGCCGTACGATCTTCACTTGTTGCTGCTCGTAGATGCAGACTCTTTGTACCAGTGAATACGGTAAATCTTTTGCCGTCTGATATGCTTTGTCCGATTGTTGAGACCTGTACTTAAAAACAAGGAGTCAAAACCACATAAGCAATTTTGGGAGTGGATTTGTCAAAAAAAAAATGCTTGGGGTGCATCTGAAACGTTTTTAAAATGCAGGAGCACTCCCAGATAAATTGAAACAGGGATTTTCCAAATAATGAAAATCACATATGTAGTTGGGAGTGTATTTGATAATTTTGAAATATATGGGGCACATTTAAAACCTTTTATAAATAACTGGAACAGTCCGAAATAAACCGAAAGCTTGAGAAATCTGGCAGAGATTTTCCAGGGGTACGAAAACCACAAATGCGACTTGGTTGTGTTTTGTATTTTTAAATGTTTCAGGTACATTTGGAAAAGGTTATAAAATACTGAGGCATTCCCAAATTAATAAATAAAAACCTTGAGGTGAATTTGGCCGAGCGGTTTCCCGGGACTATGAACATCACTGCGCTTGCTGTGACGGCAGATGAACCGTAAGGATTCGCCGCCGACCAGTTTGGATCGCCGATCCATCTCGACGGAGAGAGAGATCTTATCCGGACCGTGGATTCTATAATACGACAAAACTCCGTCCTGGAGGACAAACCACCGCCGCTTCCACCCTTGGCCGTAGTTTACCCATTTGTAGAGGATTCCGGCGATGCCGTTTCCCGATGGTGGACGATCCTCGCTCGTACGAGGACCAGCAGAGAGGCTATACTGGAGATCGTGTTCGCGATTGGTACTAGTCGAATGCGGGATGTTTAACGAAGCGGATCGGGTCGTCGTCGGATTGGATTTTGCGGCGACTGAAGAAGACATTGTTAGGGTCCTTAGGGAACACGATTGGAGAAATTTAGGTTAAGGAATTTAACCGGCGGTTGAAAGGAGTGAACAAGGAGGGGATGATCAAAAAAGCAATGGAGAGAGAGAGAGAGAAACAAGGAGAAAGCAATTTGCAAAGTTGCGAGGTTTGCGTGGGACGCAAGGTCGCTTGAGGTGCTGTGTCTATGGAGAAAAAAAGGTTTCAAAAATGGGAGAAAATAAAATAAATGATGACGTAGTCTTCTGGAAAAAAAAAACTGATAAACCGACGTCGTTTGCTTGCATACTGCTAAAGCAAATAAGGTTTCATCTGCCAAAACGTGAAAAAGACAAGCACCCAAAATGATACATTCCATTACACAAGAAATCAAACACGACAATATAAGCAAATATCCTCTTTCCAAAGCTAACAATTAACATACCAATTTACAGGACCCAAAAAACCTCCGAATCAGATAACTAACCCCTTAATTGTTTTCTCCTCGTAACCGTTCCTGGAGTCGAACACAAAGTTGTAGCAGATCATTTCTTGGAAGCAGTTGACTGAGCAGTTGTTCAAGCTGAGGAATGGCATTATGGTCATCACTACCAGAATATTCAGCTATGTGACTGAGCAGTTTAATGCTTTTGGCTTGAGGCTCGGGTGGGATGGGTGGGGCAAGGAAAGGGTGTTGGAGAAGCTCAGGGATTCTCCATCTTTGGTTACGGTCCCAAGCTAAACATTTCTTCATTAGATCGACAAGCCACGGGTTTGAGAGCTGATTGTAAGTGATCTCGTGGTTTGGATCGGTTATGACTTTGAACTTTGCCCAGAAGGTCTTATAGTCTGCAAAAGGTGTTCTTCCATACACCATCTGGTATAGTATGCAACCAAGTGACCAAATATCTGATGGCCTTCCACATTTTATAGTGTTTCCATTTTCATCGCTCTCGTTGCACATGAATGCCTCTGGTGACATGTAACTCAAAGTCCCCACCTGTCGTAATACCATATCCCATTTCATATCAGTAGCATGTAACTGAATACACATGTTTGTATTTGAAGAGGATGATGATGACAAACACGGAAACATTGGGAGGATTTTACCTGTGAATCTCGTTGAATATTGGTAGTGTCGCTATTGATGGCCTTAGCGATACCAAAATCAATAAGCTTTAAAAAGCCTCTCACAAGAAGGAAATTTGCGGGTTTCAAATCAGAGTGCACAATGCGTTCCTCATGTATGGTGTTCACAGCTTGAAGTATTTGCTGCAATCGTTTATTACTTAATATAAGAATCAGTGCTTCTTGTGGTATCAAGCCGAAAAAAACAAGTTGATGGGTTGTGTAAAAACCTGCCAGTAGAACCGAAGCCAATTTTCATCGATAGTCCTGTCAGATCCTTCAATTTCCTTCCATTTTTGGGACAGCATGTGAGCCAGATCAATTTCTCCATATTCTAGTACCATATATATAAATCCATCGTCCTTAACTCTTCCATCTTTGTTAATCATTGTGCCATTTAAAACCTCCTGGAGTAAAGTCTTATCCGTGACCTAATTGCAAAAGAGAATTTGTGTTATGGATGTGATGGAGATTGTCAACCATGCACTTAGATCACAACACGAACTAAAAGGAAGTACCTCATAGTCTACTAGCTGAATGATGTTGGTTTTCCCTTTCAGCTTCTTTAGATATCCAATTTCTTGGCAAAATCCATATGCTGTAGCATAGTCACGACCCTTAAGCTTGATTTTCTTAAGAGCATATATGGTACAATCTGAAGAAATAACCTTGTGGACCTCACTGCTTCCACCACTTCCTATCTTGCCAAGCCTCTGATAGAGCTTCCCATTGACTTTAAAGAACAAGTCTGGATCATAATTTCTTTTACGAGGCGCTGATGTCCCTTTGCTACTTGCAACCTTTTCATGCTTATCTGTTTTTTGTTGCTGCGAGCTAACACTAGTAAGCAACTCATCGGGTAGAGAAGCCTTAGCTGTTCCGTCACTCCCATGACTGGAAGATACCACTGGAACTTCAACTTCTGTAGAGCACTGTTGAAGCTTAGACATATCTGTCTCTTTGGTTCTTGCTTCTGGATCAATAGTTGAGGCTGGCATCTCAGATAAAGGTGCACCCTTATTAGCGTGCAGAATGTTGCAGTCCTTGGAAGAAGGATGAAAAGAAGGCAAGCTCCCCTGACTTTGAACAGCATGGGGATTTGCATTCGGATCAGCCTCTACATAAGAACGAGAGACTTGGGTAGTCGCATTTAACATAGGAGCTGAAGACGAATGGATTAACGTAGTTGTGGCACATGATGACCCCATGACAGAACATTGAGATGAAGGTTGATTCAAGAAGTTGCGGAATTCTCCCAGCTGGCCCTGCATCTTTGCCAGTGAAGATGAAACCTTGTATTCAGATTTCAAACTGATCTCAGAATCAACAGATTGGAGATTCTGATGCCTCGATCCAGTACGAGCACCAAGGTTTGATGCTTCAGCCTGATTGGTTGCATCCCATTCCATATCTGCCAGAACAAGTGAGATTATATTAGATTCTTAGCTCAACCAAACGGACAGTAACCATGCCTGTGTGAAGAGCTTTCTAAGTATTACATGCAACAGCAAAGCAAACAAAGTCGGGATATCCAAACAAAAGGCGAGGGCATTACCATGAGATGAGAGGGTGCTGGCAGTGAGAGATTGGACCTTTTTGTGTGCATTTTCGTTCGGATGTCCTAAATCCAGATTGCTTTCTAAACCAGCAAAATCAGGTTTTGGCACATCCATCTGTCTGTCTGGTGGGTTGAAATTCTCGCCAAACATATTATCGATAGTTCCTGAAACTGACGGTGGCGTAATGGACGCATTCTCGAAAGATTCTCCAGCAGCAGATGTGGCTAAGTTTCTTGTATCCTGTGTCAAAGTATTGGCAGCAAGACTCTGACTCAGCGAAACAACATCCTGAGGTCTCTGCATTTGAGCTGTAGAACCTGTTTCCAAACGTGAACTTCTTGAAGGTTGTCGCTGCGGGGCAACAATTCGCCGAGGCCCGATAGTGGTCGTCTGCATTTTATCTGGAAAGGAAAGCCTATAAGAGATCCTTTGCAACTCACTCAATGAAGGATTTTTAGAGTAGCTAGCCAAAAAAAAAACAGCTAAAATAAGAGCAATTGGCTATCCTCAGAATCGTGAGCTCGTCTCCATAATCAAAAGGCATATCATATCACCCACACCAAAATCCCCAAACGCAGTAACCTAGCGATTGTCGTGGAATGATGAATTAGACAACCTAGCGGAACTAAACTTTCCCGAAAAGCCCTAAATCCCATCAGTGTCAAACGAGATGAGAGAAATGCAAAACCCAAAGAAACCATAAATTAGCCAAATGAAAGCTTCAGACATAGCAATTTCTCTTCGCGGCAATCCAGAGAGAGAGAGAGAGAGAGAGAGAGAGAGAGATTACTGAGTGGACGGTGGCGCTTGAAAGCGGCTTGGAGATGGCGTAAAAGTTCAGGGGAGGACGAAGAAGACGACGATTCCTGGTTTAAGATGGAGCGGACCATACTCTTCGGAGGTTCATCCGGAAGGTTAGCCTCCCTGTCCATGGCTGGATCTCAACTGCATCTCCGAATTGGCTACAGCCTTGAATTTCCGAACGACAAACGATTCAATCTTCAATTTCTACCCACGTCTAGAGGCTCCAATTAATTTCCACCATGGCCGTCGAAGAAGAAATCAAACTCACTTTCCAGACTATGGCGTTTGAATTTCGATGGAGAGAGAGAGAGAGGGAGAGAGAGAGAGAGAGAGCGTTGAGGATTCGAACTCCCTATTGCCGCTTCTCTCCTCTCTTTGAGACGCTTGAACAGTTAATTAGAATTAAGATCCATTGGGCCTTTCGATGTGTGATCCATACAAGTCGCTTTGTTTTGGGATTTTTGGGCCAAATAGAACGCGAGCAGAGATTATTTCGTCCACCGGAAGTAGCGAGAAGTTGTCCTCTATGGCGTCGTTTAGCAGTGATGGTGACGATGCAATCGCTTGTTTTTCTTCTTCCATCGAGAGTAGAAAAAGACAAACGTATCATCATCGTCTTCGTATAATTGGTTTTTGGTATATTCTTTTTCAAGTGAAAAGTCAATACGCAAAATTTTATGATAATGATTATTTGCTTTTATGATGGTTATAATATTTCATATTCGACATAAATGCTTTCATGATGTTCCTTGAAGCCTCGAATCAATGGCCGTAAACGCAAATATTTTTGATATTTGACAAGAATAAACAAGAGACTCATAAACATCTATGTTTGCATTCATAAAGAAGAAGCATACTCTGTATAGTGCACATACATTATATGATGAATATGAATAATACCCAGACATATATTTCCCTTAACCCCTAAAAGGAGGATGTGAGCAGCACAAATTTATTCAAAGAGAGAAAGTTGTACAATAACCATTTCAATATGTTTAAGTTTTTACTCATTCCTTACAACATTCACGGATCGATCACAAACGCAGCTCCAACTCTATCACGAGGGATCAGTCTTAGCTCAGAGCCATGCTTCAGGAACACGTTTCCTGACATCATTCACAAACACCACATGAATAAAGCATGATCGTGAAATGCAAACAAACAATTGAAATAATACAGCGAAACCTGACTATGTATAAATAATCAACCGGGTTCTAGTCCCGGTTTCCTAAGGACAATGAAGTCACTTGGAGGCTGACAATTATAAAGCTTTACAATTTTACTTGAGATGAGTTAAGACCCAAAAAAGAAAATGCACACTAAATTAAAGACAGCAAGAGTGATTTTCTATGCAAGAACAAGAGAGAAAACTGGACTTAAAAGATAGAATCGAGTGAAAGGCAGTCAAATTATTCAAATATTTAGGAGTTTTTGAGACACCTGCGCTCTGTTGGGGATTGATCCCGATCCCATCTGCACACATTAATACACATCACATGAGAAGTTTTAAAGAGTATAGAAAGACTGTGGATAGGATGAGTCGAGATTAATCAATGGGAGACTAAACTACACCATAAAAATCAAAAGAATAGTAAATTATATTCAAGCTAATCCCTTAAGATCTATTGGCACAAGAAAGCTTTGATTTTAAAACTTAGTAAACACAGAAAAAGCTGAGAGGAAGAGTTTCTTGCATAAACTACACCATAAAAATCAAATAGAAATCCCTTCAAGATCTACCAGCACAAGAAAGCATTCATTTATAAAATTTTGTAGACAACAGCAAAAGCTGAGAGGAAGAGTCTCTTGCATAACATCATAATTCATGTCTAAAGAGAATTCTTATGACAGACATATGAACATAAAATGAATGAAACTAGAAAAGGAACACAAGGTTTTACTAAAGTTTGATGAGTGTCTTGGGTACAAAGCTAATTCCTTTCACAAAACTGCTTTTTAAGTCTTCAGATTTTTTTTTTAAAACAATGCAGACACAGAAAAAGGTGAGGGGAAGTGTTACATGCACATTAAAATTTAATGGTTTTAAGAGAATTCTTGTCAGCGGAAAACATCAGTGAATGAAATATCTGAAATTTGATCTAAGGACCACAGTTGTTCTAAATTAGATGAAAAATCATTAGGAGAAGAGTTTTCAAATTCACCTATCGAACAAAAATCAAGAGGATAAAAAAGGCCAGAATTCACTAATTAATAGATCCCGTTTAATCATCGATTAAGCTCCAAATCATATGAATATCGTCGAGGTTTTAATTATATACCATTGGTGATGATGGCGCTGGTTTGCGGAGGAACCTTGAACTCCTCTGCTGCGAATTTCAGAACCGCCGTGAACGGAGCTCCCTCTGGGACGCTGAAACTGGAAATAAACCGATCCGAAAAGAAAAGAAAAGAAAAAACAACAACACAGGGATCAATCACAATTCACAAGCAAATCAAACGCGTATACAGAAAAAATACGGAAATCGAAAAAAAAAGTCACGATCCGCATACACTTTGAAAGGAAGCTTAGGGTCCGAAGTCAGAGTGACTTTGAAGGAGAATTTTCCACCACTGGCGGCCATTTTCCGGCGAAGGGAGGAGATCAAGCTAGCACGGTGAAAATGGCGTTTTCGATTTCTCTCACTTTTTTTTTCTCGCGTTTTAGCGACGCATACACCAAACCAAGAGAGGGTTTCGACTTTCGAGTCGTGTGTGGACCAGATAAAATAGTGTACCAACATTTTTAGTTGGGTTTCAGTTTGGGCCCAATTTAAATGCCCATTTGTAAAAGTTATTATAAGTTCCTGTTTATTACATTTTAACCTCAATATTTTATCTTTTTCTTAGAATGTGACCGGCGGTTTTAGGAATTATGATTGGACCCAATAGGATTGCAATTACATATGTGTCTTCATCTTTCTTTTCACACCCAAATCAGACTGGAATTTACATTTATCAACACATGGAAACTAATGAAAAATAAACAAACGAGGAATTTACCTCAAAAAGAAAAAGAAAAAAAAACCTTGTTTATCTAAAAAAGGAGTCACGAAATTAGGTAGCTAAAATTAGCTAAAAGCAACAAGAGACAACATCAATACAAACCACAATCTCCCAATCATGATCCTGAATCCACCAGAACCAGAACCATCGCTGCATACCAACTTGTTATCGTGGTACGTGCACACCGGCTTCTTCCTATACACATATGAAACAACATCAGCCAAATAAAACATACAGAAAAGATGAAAATTCAGTACTAAGCCCAAGATTATGTTGGTTACGTTTAGGTCTGCACTTGACATTACCGAATTAAGTGTATGATTGCATGTAAATGTAATTGTAAACACAAATATAATTATAATTAATGTCGTTTTTGTACATTTAAAAGAAGCATCTACTAAGACACAACAAACCTGGAGGAACAGAAAGAGATGACGTAATCAGTGCCGGAACAAGTGAAGATACTGGTCGGATCATCGTAAGCGTAACTATAAGAAGTAGGACAAGCTTGCTTGAAGATTTTAGAGTAATAAGTTGGTCGACACACCGTAGGATTCCCATAAACTCCTCTGCAACAATACTCATCTCTGTCGAACACATCACAAGCACTCCTACACGAAATCACTTTTCCGTTTGATCTCACGGCGAGCTCCCGCGGACAACTCGGCCTCAAATCGGCTATGCAACCGGCGACGCTGCAGTTTCCTTTCCCGTTCATCGGAGTCACTGACATCGGGAGATTGAATCCGTCGACGAGGCTCACGTCGTAGAAATCCAAGTTGGTTAATGTGAACTCGGCGAGTGTAGCCGGTGGTTTTCCGGAGGCGGAGCATTTTAGTGTCGAGCCGCATGAGCCGGTTTCGCAGGTTCCGGTTCCGGTTTTGTCGAAATTGCAACCGGTTCGTCCCCAGATTCGCCCCGACCAGCCTACTGGTGCATTGAAGACGATGGATTGGCCCGGTTTGAGCTCGAATCCTCCGCCGTTGAAGTTTTCTCCGGGAGTTATCGCCGGCCAGATTATTTGATTACATGAATTCACGATCGTGAATACTCGAGCTGATTCGGACCATTTTGTCCCTGTGGATTAAAAAAACTCACAGTCTCGAGTTATAATCATTATTCAAACCTTAATATTTATGTAAATGGAGGAG
Source organism: Alliaria petiolata (assembly GCA_020283515.1). Classification (NCBI taxonomy): domain Eukaryota; kingdom Viridiplantae; phylum Streptophyta; class Magnoliopsida; order Brassicales; family Brassicaceae; genus Alliaria; species Alliaria petiolata. The sequence continues at coordinate 2,650,539 of JAHZTW010000003.1, read as the reverse complement.
ATGTAAACATTTCTATGGAAGTCATATAAATTGCCAGATAAAATAAAAAATTTGAAGGGGATTTCTTATGGGTTTAGAATGATTAGAACTGACTTGATTGGTGGATTATTTTACGCTTGAAACAAATCAGTCGTAACCACTAACCAATAACCAACCTTTTGTGATTTATTGATGAAACTGTTTTTGTAACTCGTATTCGGCCATTAGTTTATTTTTGTAGTGTTTTCCGTTAAGAAAAGTACACTGGTTGTCATCTACTGTATATATGTTTCGATCTCGATATACATGACAAATATAGACATTAGCGATTGATAATATATTATAAAGATGGAAAGATTGATTAGTTACCTGATAATAGTGTGAGAAAAAATAGTAACAAGATCCTTGGTGAAAAATTGAAACGAGCTGGCATCTTTAATTTACTGGAAAAGATTGAAGGATCAGAATGTGCTACTTTTTAGTCCGTGTAAGGTTCGGTTTACGGAGAATTATTGAAGTGAGGTTGCATGCTTTAATGGAGGAAGAGAGAATAACTTGCATGGAGAGTCTATATGTCAAATTATAATAATCGTTTGAAGTATTCTAAAACCCAACAAAACAAGTAAATTACTTCCCGTGTGTTTCAAATAAGGTTCCTTGTTTCGGAATTTGGGAAAAGTTAGTGTTATTCTTTTCCTGATGCTTCATGCAAGTATTCTTTGGGAATTGGGATGGGTTTTTGTTTAAGGTAATCAAGTCCAAAATGTTGTGTGATATACTTTTAGCAAAAAAAATAAAAATTGGGATATACTTATAAATAGAATATTAACTATATATACATATACTATCTTGATTATACCTTAGCATTCCATGTCAATTCCATCAGGAAAATAACATGCCTAGTTAACGGGTCATTTTGCCTCGCCCACTCAATTCGAACTCAAATGACTCGTTCTTCGGTTTATTTTTGCCGGTTGCTCTTGAATCATCCCTCTTCGTCACACTCAGTGCTAGAGTGCCAACAAAAGTATTTTTTTTTTTATGGTCAAACTCATATCATTACTAAAGAAATACCACACTTAAGTCAGGTAAGAATTGTTCAAAGACAAGAACGCAGATTTATCTAGAAGATCTGCTGTAACATTTGTAGATCGGGGAACAAAAAAGAAAGATAAAGAGTGGAACCGATGACCTAGGTGTCTTATGTCACTAATGATATTCATGAGCTCAACGGTACATCCACCTAAGGTAAGAGCAAAACAATCAGATTTATCTATGGTCAAACTCATATCATTACTAAAGAAATACCACACTTAAGTCAGGTAAGAATTGTTCAAAGACAAGAACGCAGATTTATCTAGAAGATCTGCTGCAACATTTGTAGATCGGGGAACAAAAAAGAAAGATAAGGAGTGGAACCGATGACCTAGGAGTCTTATGTCACTAATGATATTCATGAGCTCAACGGTAGATCCACCTAAGGTAAGAGCAGAACAATAAGAAAACACCTTCAACTCAGAAATTGAATTCTCAAGAGCAGAATACATAGCTTCCTTGATAGCAAGAGCTTTTGCTAATAAGACCAATGCAACAAACCGGCGACATGATGACCTTTAAAATAGAGCCAGGTTGTTCTTATCCACACAAATCTATTTTATAAATGTTGTTTTACAACATTCAACTTATTTTGTAATTGTTGACTTATTTTACAATTGTTGATTTATTTTACAACTATCGACTTATTTTACAACAATTTACTTATTTTATAACAGGCAACATATTTTACAACTCTCGACTTATTTTATAACTGTAAACTTATTTTACAACTATTGATTTATTTTACAACTATTGACTTATTTTACAATTGTTGACTTATTTTACAATTGTTGACTTATTTTACAACTATTAACTTAGTTTACAACAATTTACTTATTTTATAATAGTCAACATACAATATTTTACAACTGTCAATTTATTTTACAACACTTGACTTATCGTATAACTTTCGACTTATTTTACAACTGTTGACTTATTTTACAGTTATTGACTTATTTTACAATTGTCGACTTATTTTTAAACAGTTGACTTATTTTATAACAGTCAGCATATTTTTCAACTTTCGTCTTATTTTACAACTGTTGTATTATTTTACAAAAGATAAATTATTTTATAACTATCGATTTATTTTATAACTGTTGGCCTATTTTGCAACTGTAGACTTATTTTACATTTGTTGACTTATTTTATAATTGTTGACTTATTTTACAATTTTGACTTATTTTACAACTTTCAATTTATTTTACATCTGTCGGCTTATTTTATAACAGCCGACTAATTTTACAACTATTGACCTATTTTACAACAGTTGATTTATTTTATAAATGTCAACTTATTTTACAATTGTTTACTTATTTTACAACTATTAACATATTTTATAACTGTCGATTTATTTTATAAATGTCAACTTATTTTACAATTATTGGCTTATTTTACAACAGTCAATTTATTTTACAAATGTTGGCTTATTTTATAACTTTCAATTTATTTTGCAACTGTTAACTTATTTTACAACTGTCGACTTATTTTACAATTTTCAACTTATTTTACAACTGTTTATTTATTTTACAATTGTCTACTTATTTTATAATCAGACTAGAAACCCTGCTCAAACCTTTCTAAGCGCTTGTGCCTCTCGTTCCTTGAGCAACTCCTTCTCATACGGCTCCTCATAAAGGTGGAGAAAGCGAGCGTCTCTTACATTGTCATTCAGATGAACAATCATTGACTTCAGATATTTAAGATAGGCTTCTTCGGTCTTGCCTTTCTCCTCAGTCTTGCCTTTCTCCTCAGTCTTGTCATTTTTCTTGTTTTCAAGGAAGCGCTGGTAAATGTATTCCTCCATCTTCTTTTTGATTTTTTTCATCCATCCTCTTCAACCGGCGCCCCAACTCTGCGATATTGTTTTGGGCTTCATCTTCTTGAGCCTCTCAATTTCTGTTACCAACATCTGTCTAGGAGTTTCAGCTTCTTCTTCCTTTCCCCAAAAGCTCTGGATGGTTTTCTCCAACAGATCCACACTCACAACATCTTCCAGCTCTTGTCCCCATTTTTCCACAGAAACCTTGAGCTTGTGGTTATCAAGCTCAAAGGTATATTGACCTATGAAATCCATCACCACTAGTGACTCATTCTCCTAGATCTATGTTTCCGTTTTATCTAACAACTTTCGGTTTATTTTATAAATGTTAACTTATTTTATAAATGTTGATTTATTTTATAACTTTTAACTTATTTTACACATGTTTACTTATTTGACATATGTTGATTTATTTTACACATGTTGACTTATTTTACACATGTGGACGTATTTTGCACATGTTGACTTATTTTACAACTTTCGATTTATTTTATAACTTTTGACTTATTTTATACATGTTGATTTATTTTATATATGTTGACTTACTTTACACATATTAATTTATTTTATACATGTTTACTTATTTTACACAACTATTGATTTATTTTACAACTGCTGACTTATTTTACAACCGTTGATTTATTTTATAACTGTTGACTTATTTTACACGTGTTGACTTATTTTACACAACTGTTAACTTATTTTACACATGTTGACTTATTTTATTATATTGACTTATTTTACACATATTGACTTATTTTACGACTTTCGACTTATTTAATAACTTTCGACTTATTAGCCGGAAGGAGTTAAATATTGATTTCAAGAGATATTATATTATCTAACAACAAGTACTTGGTATTTTTGTCAAAATTATTATCAGTGATATCTGAAATTTTTGCCCTATTTAGGGAAGATGAAATATATATATATATATATATATTTTAAATGTTGGTTTAGAGAACGATAGCCCATAAGTAAGGGGTAAATCACAATTTATGTAACATGTACCACAAAAAATAAAATAAATAAATATACATATTTTTTGTGTGGTGATCAGTTTCTTTCCGCTGCCATCCATTTTGGCCGGGTTAAAAAGCTATAAAGATCTAAAATGATGATTCCGTCTCATTAATAATTCGATCCATTGTAAAAGTTAGGGGCTAAAAAAAAGAAATTTTTGAAGAAAGGTTAAATAAGGCTAAGACAGCTAGACACGTGTGGTAATTATGTTTAGCACTTATCCCACCTGATTAGCAATCATTCTTTCCATTGGATCCATTGCCAATCCTTGATTAACAATTAACATCACAAATCACGATTACTAAATTTTGTTCTACTTCAAAGCCGACCGTTCGGATATGTGTGGTACAATATGCTAGACAAGGGCATGGTTTTGTGTATTTTCAAGTTTTAATTAACAGCTATACAATGTAATCGGACGAGACAATACAATTGATTATTATTATACATATAGATCGCTATTATCCTTACACCAAAACGATGAAAAAGGACCAATATGTTTTATTCATTAATTGTTCTAGTTGTTACAATCATCATGATAGAAAATAATTGTTAATGATAATAGTAGTTTTAGCCTTTCTTAAAAAAAAAAAAAACCATCATTGTCGTCGCTTCCATCATGAATTTACAATTGCCCTACTACCTCTACTTTCTCTTTAGTTTTAAATTTTTATAATTAGTGTACCCTCTTTCTTGCATATTATCGGGGTCAAAATACAATTAACAACCTTAAAGTAGGCCTACCCGCTCGTGTAGTGCTCAAGAGAGATGGCCCATAAGCCCAACAATCAAATCAAGCCCATTAAAAAAACAATCCACGCTCGCCGAAAACAGTAACAGTCACAAGCAGGTGACATACCTCCGTCACCAACCAATCATAGTCATACCTAGGGCTTCATCCCCCGACACTCGTAACTCAATTATTGCATCCAGAGAGAAAAAAAAACCCATAAATTAAATAAATAAAAAAAGGTATCCAATTCTTTAAAAAAGAAAAAAAAAAGCTCTATTTAAAGAGTGGAAAGAAAGAAGCTAAAGAAACTGAGAGAAAGAAGAAGTGGAAAAAAAAAATGGCGGCAGAGAAAATAGAGACAGTAATCGCAGGGAATTACTTAGAAATGGAGAGAGAAGAAGAAATCAGAAGTAACAATAATTCTTCAGTTAAAACAAAACTCTCCAATTTCTTCTGGCATGGAGGTTCTGTCTACGATGCTTGGTTTAGCTGTGCTTCAAATCAGGTATATACATGTAATTAATCTTTCTTGCGTATATTATATATGTACCTTCGTCACTAATTGTAATAATAATGACAGGTGGCACAAGTACTGTTGACTTTGCCGTACTCGTTCTCGCAACTTGGGATGATGTCGGGGATTTTGTTTCAACTCTTTTATGGATTAATGGGAAGCTGGACTGCTTATCTCATTAGTGTTCTCTACGTTGAATATCGAACTCGTAAAGAACGAGAAAAATTCGATTTCCGTAACCACGTTATTCAGGTTTATTATCACACCTCTAATCAGTTATATGTAGTTAATCATAATTATAACGTTTTGGTTATGTTAATTTGTAGTTTCATTTTTCTTTAAAAGTGGTTCGAGGTGTTGGATGGATTGCTGGGAAAACATTGGAGGAATCTTGGATTGATTTTCAACTGCACTTTTCTTCTCTTTGGATCCGTCATTCAACTCATCGCTTGTGCCAGGTTAATTTAATAATATACATTCTTCACTTTTGCTTTTTACTATCTTTGTTGAAGTGGGGAATTTATTTTTGAATATATATTAATATATATGATTAATTGCAGCAATATATATTATATTAATGACAAATTGGACAAGAGGACATGGACATACATATTTGGGGCGTGTTGTGCAACAACTGTTTTTATTCCTTCGTTCCATAATTATCGAATTTGGTCGTTCCTCGGACTCGCTATGACCACTTACACTTCTTGGTATCTCACCATTGCTTCTCTCCTTCACGGCCAGGTTATTTTAATTATCAAAAAAAAAAAAATCTTGTTTTTCTTGTATAATATTTAGTCCTGGTTAATTATTGTTATTTACTTTTAATCCTTTTTAATTAAAAAAAGGCCGAGGACGTTAAACACTCGGGTCCAACCACAATGGTTCTCTACTTCACCGGAGCCACCAACATTCTCTACACCTTCGGTGGTCACGCCGTCACCGTGTAAGCATTTTTTTTTTTTTTAGAGTAAAAAATAAAAGTTGCTCAATGTTTTATTTAATTAATTATATATTGAAAAAATGTAAATAGGGAGATAATGCATGCGATGTGGAAACCGCAGAAGTTCAAGGCAATATATCTACTAGCGACTATATACGTATTAACGCTAACGCTACCTTCCGCGTCTGCGGTTTACTGGGCGTTTGGCGATCAATTGTTAACTCATTCCAATGCACTCTCTCTCCTCCCTAAGTCCGGTTTTAGAGACACCGCGGTGATCCTTATGCTTATCCATCAGTTTATAACGTTTGGATTCGCGTCCACGCCGTTATACTTTGTGTGGGAGAAACTGATAGGTGTGCATGAGACGAAGAGCATGTTCAAAAGAGCTATGGCTAGGTTACCTGTAGTTGTACCTATATGGTTCTTAGCCATTATCTTCCCCTTTTTCGGACCAATCAATTCTGCGGTCGGATCTCTCCTAGTCAGCTTCACTGTCTACATCATCCCTGCTTTGGCTCATATGCTTACTTTTGCTCCTGCCCCTTCTAGAGAGGTTAGATCTTTTTTCCTTCTTCCACATATTATCGTTTTATAATATTATTTTGTTTCATAAGAAAGAGCAATTGGCTAATTTGTCAAGTGGTTTTATTTTGTTTGAGAATAATTAACTATGTATAGAAAAATAGAAGATATATTAAGATATATTAGATATTTTTAGTTTGTGTGAGAAATGTCGGCTTTTAGTACGTACATCTAATTATTGATTTTTTTTTGGGGGGTTATATAAATCATCTATTTAATATTATTGTTAATTTTGATATATCGTGGACAGAACGCAGTGGAGAGGCCGCCACGAGTGTTGGGAGGATGGATGGGGACATATTGCATAAACATATTCGTGGTGGTTTGGGTGTTCGTCGTTGGGTTTGGGTTCGGAGGATGGGCAAGTATGGTCAATTTTGTTCGCCAGATCGACACTTTTGGTCTATTCACCAAATGCTACCAATGCCCACCTCACAAGCCTTGATATTTACGTATTAGCCATTCAAGACCTTCTAGAAAGAAGGTTTCATCTGAGAATGGGTTTTGTTTCAAGATCGAATACATATAAGCTATTATATCATTGTTATTATAATTTATTGAAAAAATCATATATCTTTTGTAATTGTTTGACGAAAATAATCTCTTACTTCCGGTTTGTTTATTTGTTATGTTGAGTTGTATTTGGTAAATTGGGGTTTTTTTTCCTTAGTTAAGGTGTGATGGCTGTCTTAGGCCAACCCTATTATTAATTAGTGTTCTTCCATAGATCGTGTAATTTTTATGTGTGTTTGTGTGTGATTTCTTCATTTTTCTACTACATGAAAATGAAAATTTCCAGAAAATTTTCTCTACTTTCTTGGAATTTTTTTTTAATAAAGAAACTAATTTCGTTGGTTTCGACATTTGATGAACACTAAAGATTTTGATGAAAATTAACAACAAATCCTGCAATTAGTGTTATGAGAAGATGTTATGGAGATGCTTGATTTAAATGATAGGTTAAAGTTTATGCTATATTGTGCATATATTATTTAATTAATAGTAGTTTTTTGTGGCTAAATTAGAGAGTTTCTTTAACAAATGCAATAAATTATCTTTGAAGCAATCAAGTATAGATCTAAAGATTTAATATTTTATTTCTAAATGCAAGTGATCGCGAAATAAAATCCATCATGGGCAAATTAGCATCACATCCAAAACCAAAAAAACAAACGAAAGGGGATGTTCCGAAACACACAAAAAAAAAAGTTTCTGACTAAAAAAAGAGAAAAAAAGTATGCAAAAAGGCTATGGCAGCTGTGTCAGTTTGTTATAGGGACTTAAGATTTAGGCAGCCTTTTTACAATCAGTTGGTTGGACATCACAATCCGATTAAATTCTCAAATCACCAATCGATTCAATGGTTGGTTACTTGGTTAGACTCAACCGGTGTCAAAAACCGAAAGAAACTAATCGAACAATACATTGCTATTGTTAGGGTTCATCAACTAGTTTTTTATTTTATTTTAGGATGTTATTAACGTATAAGCTACCCAACCACAACAACTGAAACAACTAAGACCGATCGATTTATCTTTTCAGCTCGCAATAATTAAGTAGGAACAAGCTCACTATCTGATTTACCTGAAACCTGACATTTAATTTGTGTTGATTTTGCGAGATGTAGACTTTTGACGAACCACTTTTTTTTTTTTTAATCTCAAGGTACTATCCAAATTCCAAAGACTCAAAAGTATTATCCTAACAAACACTAAACACGCTTTATGGATTCCAAATCTATTGATATGCTGCTTTTTGACTAGCTTTCTAACGTCCATACTCCAATCAATCTCATGGGAGTCGGGTCACCATTCTGCCATTTTCTTTACTTGCTAAGGAATAGACAAAATAATAACAATTACAAAAACAATATGGCCAATATGAAATGATACAAAAAACGTTATCATAATCTATCCCTGAATACATATTTAACCTAATTTTATTGTGTTGCAGTGAGACATTACAAAGGAAGAAGTTAACTAGGAAAAGGACGAACTTTGGCAAAGTTTAAGAAAAAAACAATTTACAATCTTGTCTGAACTTTTTTTTTGTTTTGGGGGGATATTCCTTTAACTAAAAGTGTTATAAAAATTATATAAATACTAAGATTTAACCATTATGAAACAACAAATGTATGTCAAAACTATTCAATCACTCTACATATATATCTAAGGTCCTATTAACTATTTTTTTCTTTCTCTGCTTAGTGTTTTTTTTATCACCACACAAATAACTAAATAGTTTATGGTTTGTTTGGACACATGAAAGTGCCCAAATCAAGGTTGTGGAACAATTCAATCAAGAATTCAATCAGGTTAACATCAAGAGTAGTAGTACTTAGTATGAATGAATATTAACTATGCAGAATAAATTACGACAAGAACAAACCTTAAGTCATTAATAACCCATGAAATTCCAAAATATAGATTGTGATACAATGCAATAAAGAGTGGTACGTAGTTAGAATATGTAATATTGTAATGTGTTTAAAAAAACAATCTTTAGCAAAAAAAAAAATGTATTTTAAAAAACAAACAAAAAATCCGACAAGAACAAACTTTAAACCATTAATAGACAACTAAATTTACAATAAATGCAAAGAAAGAGAGTTTTCGATCAATTTCTAGAAAAGTTACGAGAATACGACAAGACACAAAAAATCAAGACGAACACGTTCTCACGTTGTGCTCAACCTTCGTGCTCGATTGCGAAAGAGAGAATGCAAATCTATTAGTGAACTGAATTTTCTGCAAGTAAGCAAAGAAAGTGTGAGAAAGAGAATGACAAAAAAGCGTGTGGATAAGGCTCGCACGTGCGTGGGGTCTTGGCGAAGGAAAAAAAAAAAAATCATCTTCGATATCTTCACCTTTTTAATTTTCAACACCCTAAATTTCAGAGAAAAAGCTACCATTTCACATGGCAAATTTCAGATGACTTTTTTTTTCTTTTTCTTATCTTTTCAGCGACATCAATTTCTAATACCAAATTTAAACATTGGTTATTCGTATATTCGTAAATAAGTTTAAAATTCACCAACTATCAAAGTTCTTGGTTAGTATTTTCTTTGTCATTATAAATACTTCAGTTAACATGAATATTCAGTTTCTACATATTTCAGAAATATGTTTATGAATTTCATCATATGATATATCCCAATTACAAAAGAAAACATTATAAATGTACATTAAAATAGATTTTACAAAAAAAGAGAGACAAAAGATGGGTATATACATGACAGATTTGTAACCTTATGCGTTGGAGTGTCTCTCGTAAACATACATGACGATTTGTAAGCTTATGCTTTGAATATATATGTACACTTACTTATACGTTATGTATGTATAATGTGTATATGTCCCTTTTGTATTGGAAGATCGATGTTCATCATCCACATGCTGCGCCTGCTTGTCGTTCACATTTTTATCATCTACTAGTATTAAATATTTATAATATTCTAATATATATGGTCCAGTAATTAAAAATTATAGAACTGTTGAATATTTATATCTTAAACCATATTAGTAAACTCAAGAATGTAAATGTTCAAAAATTGGTTCAATAATTGAAATTATTTATTTTAAAATAGCTAAAAATAAATTATCACATATTGCATAATATATACAGTACCTTAAATCGACGCCGTCTGAAGCATATGCAATAATATAGGTCCATTTCAAAATGAAATTATAAGCTTTCCTGATAAGTTTTTCAAATGACCCAGTTTTTGCAAAAATAATTCCAATATTAAGCAGTTGCGAATGGGCTTCAGATACTTAACCCTTTTCATAATTATGTGGGCTTAATAATGTTTGATCAAAACAATAGGACCATATTACCTCGTGAAAGGCCCAAATGTTCCAAATCGGTTAGTATATATGAATCATGATGATTCGAATGTTTGAATACACGTGACTTCCCAAAAAAGAAGCATGTACCTGTAAAGAACACTAGTTAATAAAGGTGTCCCCCCACTGCTAAGCTAAAGTGGCTCTAAACATCGTTTTTAGATACTTGGAGGTATAAATATGCTAAAACTAGAACAATAAAGGAGGTAGATGTAAATAAGCACGCAAATTAGTAAATTACCTACTTTAATCAAACCAGAAGAAAGAAGAGCGTAGCTCAATAGCCGTCCGATGAAGTTATAAATACACGTGTTGTACGATGAGGCAACCCACTCGAGCCCTGTATAAAAGTAAAAGGAGGAGGTTTGTATAAAGAAAGCGAGAAAGTGAGAGAAGAAAAGAAAATATTAAAAAAAGAAGAAAAGAAAAGGAAAAAGGAAAACAGTCGGCGCAATCCGCCGACCAATCATCACGGTCGTTTTCTCTCTTCGCCAACCAATAATAATCACTTCTTCTTCTTCCTCCTCTCATAAGATCTCTCTTTTCTTCTTCTCATCGTCGCGATTTCTACTGTCTTTTTTTCTTTTTTTCTTTTTTTCTTTTTTTTTTTGATTTGTTTTCATTTTTAGGTGGGACGAGTTTTTCCATTTGTGTTTCTTCCGTTTCTTTTTTTTTTATCTGATCGGAAGATACCAAAAGGATCTTAGCTTTTAGATTTTTAATCGTTGGGAGTTTCGTTATACTTGTAATCCATGATGAGTGCTTCGGCTGAACAAATAGTTAATTCTGGTGAGAGAATCGAAAACGGTGACAAGGATAAGAAGAAGAAGCGCAGAGCTAGTCGTCGATCCAAGAACAGCTCAGGTAAATTATTTCTTGTCTCTCTTAGGGTTTTTGTTTGCGAATTGATCTCCTAATGTACGATCGAGTTTGAATTTGATAGCTTTGTCTAGGTTGAATCTGATAGTTATGATTTGGAGTAGGAGTTTCTTTCAGTTCTGAATCAGAGATTTGGGGATTAGGGCTTCGGTTTTAGTCATCTGAGGTGCCTTTTTTATACCAAAACCCAGTTTTTAGTTTTAACTGAATGTGAATTAGTTGCATTTGGGAATTGAAGCATTCTGAATCGAGTTTGCTATACAGAGAACCCCATATTTTAGCTTGAGTCGGATAAATGTTAAGAGTTGCCTTTACCTTAATGTCTGGGAACAGTAGGTTGTGCAACAGAAGACGCCCATGTAGAGGCATCGGATGGTAGAAGCAGTGGGAGTAAAGCAAAAGATCGCAGCTCTTCCTCTCGTTGTACTTCATCGAAGCAGCAGAGATCAGACTTGGATGATCCCAATGATTTAATGAGAGCGTCTAATGTTGCTTTCAATTCTATGCCGCCAATGCGTTCCGAGGGTGGTTTTCCCGGGAGCGTCCATTCTGCTGAAGTTAGCAAACAGTTGTTGTCCAAGTCGTGCCCTGATCCTAGGGATTGTGAGCAGTCTCCTAGAATGGATGGTGACTTGTTCCAGCAAATTGATGGCTCCTCACAGCGAAAGATCTTCTCTTCACACTGGTCTCTCGATGCTGTGAACCAAGCTTTAGAGGTTTGTCTCAGATGTTCTCTTTATGATCTTTCTCATGTTTTCTTACAAAAATAATAATGATGAAGTAACATCTGTCTTCTCTTGTATGCATCTTTGTAGAAGGGTGAAGCTTTTAAGGCACTATTTCGGGTGAATGCTCATAACCGCAGTGAGGTTAGAAGTAACATCTGATTTTCCATGAGTTAAGTTTCTAACCGTCTGTTTCCTCTGCTCACTTTGAATTCGTTTTTTCCTTTGAAGGCTTACTGTAAGATCGATGGAGTCCCTACAGATATCCTAATCAATGGAAATGTTGGCCAAAATAGAGCAGTAAGTTTGGTTTACTTTTTTCTTTTTCCTTTTGGCCCATGTTGGAGAGGTTATATGTAATTTCATTGGTTTTTCAAGTTCATACTTGTGTTTCTGTTATATAGGTGGAAGGGGATGTTGTTGCGATTAAACTGGATCCGCTTTCACTGTGGCCCAAGATGAAAGGGTTTGTTCTGGAAAATGTTGCTAAGCCTGAAGAAACGAACAGACCCCCAGAAAAAGATAAGCCAGTCAGCCATTTAGGAAGAGACGAGATAAATGCTCGACAGAAAAATGCTGTTGGTGTGGTGGAAGGTTTTGAAGATGGGATCTCAACAAACAAATCTTCAGTCATGGGACAAGAAGCTAAGAACTGTGTCAGCCGCAGTTCTATGGATTCGTGTTTGGGTTCTTATAGTGAGCAGAAAGGAAATGGCAGTGCGAATGAGAAACTATGCACCATCCTTAGTTCCTTACCCAACAAACGACCAACTGGACAAGTAGTTGCTGTTGTTGAAAAATCACATGTAAGAGATTCTATTGTTGGCTTGCTGGATGTGAAGGGATGGATTAATTACAAGGAAGGTAATGCAAAAACGACCAAATATCCTTTGTCTCTTTGTGATGATGAATACGTCCAGCTGATGCCTGCAGACCCTAGGTTACCTAAATTGATTGTTCCCTTCCATGACTTACATGGAAGCATTAAAGCAAGACTTGAGAATATGGATCCAACTCTCGAGGCAGAGCTGGTAGCTGCCCAAATTGTGGACTGGGGCGAAGGGAGTCCTTTTCCCCTAGCTCATATTACACATATGTTTGGCCGAGGCAGTGAATTGGAGCCCCAGATCAATGCGATATTATATCAGAACTCGGTTTGCGATTCTGACTTATCTCCTGGCTCGCTTGCTAGCCTTCCACGTGTTCCTTGGGAAGTACCAGAAGAAGAGGTTCAACGTAGAAAAGATCTGAGAGACCTGTGTGTATTCACCATCGACCCCTCAACGGCAACAGACCTCGATGATGCTCTATCGGTGCAAAGTTTACCCGGCGGTTTTTTTAGAGTCGGTGTTCACATTGCTGATGTCTCCTACTTAGTTTTACCAGACACTGCTCTTGACAAAGAAGCTCAGTTTAGGTCGACAAGTGTTTACATGCCGCAGAGAAAAGTACCAATGTTGCCTCCATTATTGTCGGAGAACGTAGGTTCACTTAATCCAGGAGCTGATAGGCTTGCTTTTTCTATCTTCTGGGATTTAAATAGAGAAGGGGATGTGACAGATCGCTGGATTGGTCGTACTGTTATACGGTCGTGCTGCAAGCTTTCGTATGACCATGCTCAAGACATTATAGATGGGAAGAATGATGTTGCAGCGAATGGCTGGCCTGCTTTGCACGGACCTTTCGAGTGGAGTGATGTAATTCGATCTGTCAAACAGCTTACTGAGATTTCAACCACTTTAAGGCAAAAAAGGTTTAGAAATGGGGCTTTGCAGCTGGAGAATTCGAAACCTGTTTTTCTCTTTGATGAAAATGGAGTTCCATATGATTTTGTGTTGTGCTGTAGAAAGGCTTCAAATCTTCTTGTTGAGGAGTTTATGCTTTTAGCGAATATGACAGCGGCTGAGGTGATTTCTAGAGCTTACCCTGACAGTGCATTGCTCCGAAGGCATCCAAAACCTAATATGCGTAAGCTCAAAGAATTTGAAGGATTTTGTTCAAAGCATGGAATGGAGTTGGACGTTTCTTCTTCTGGCCAATTCCAGGAGTCATTGGAGAAAATCACGGGAAACCTCAAGGATGACTCAGTTTTTGTAGACATTCTCAAAAATTATGCTATAAAACCGATGCAACTAGCATCTTACTTCTGCACAGGGAATTTGAAGGACAATGTTGCTGAGTGGGGACACTATGCACTAGCTGCTCCTCTCTATACTCACTTCACATCTCCTCTTCGACGGTACCCGGACATAGTTGTTCACCGTGCGGTAGCGGCTGCTCTTGAAGCTGAGGAGTTGTTCTTAAAGCAGAAGCAAAAATCAATTCATGAAGTGAGGAGCTGCTTTACTGGCGTTCATTTTGATAATTATGCTGCAGAATCTATGGAGCGCAAGGAAGCATTATCGGTCGCCGGTTTGAAACATGGTGTTCCCTCCACTGAAATACTCTCTGATATCGCTGCTTATTGCAATGAGAGGAAAATGGCGGCTCGAAAAGTCAAAGATGCATGTGATAAGCTCTACACTTGGTGTGTGCTGAAGAACAAAAAGGCAAGTAATTTGGAAACATTTTTGCATCATAAGGTTGCTTCTTATGTTGATGGTTTTTTTTTTTTAAGAAATCTCATTTATTTCCTTCTCACTCTGCAGGTTTTTCCATGCGAAGCTAGAGTAATGAACTTAGGATCAAGATTTATGACTGTTTACATTAGCAAGCTTGGCGTAAGTCTCTGCTGATTCGTTTGCCATGTATCGAATCATCTGAATCTTTTTTTTTACAAATCTGTGGAACTCTTCTAACTATCGATACTGTTACAGATTGAACGGAGAATATACTATGACCAAATTGAAGGCTTGTGTGCAGACTGGCTAGAGGCAACATCAACCTTAATCCTTGATAAACTCTATTTCAAAAGAGGTGGAAGAGGCTATTTCAAGCCCTTGAAAGAGGTTGCGTATCTGGTGAGTCCTTGNCCGGACATAGTTGTTCACCGTGCGGTAGCGGCTGCTCTTGAAGCTGAGGAGTTGTTCTTAAAGCAGAAGCAAAAATCAATTCATGAAGTGAGAAGCTGCCTTACTGGCGTTCATTTTGATACATATGCTGCAGAATCTATGGAGGGCAAGGAAGCATTATCGGTCGCTGGATTGAAACATGGTGTTCCCTCCACTGAAATACTCTCTGATATCGCTGCTTATTGCAATGAGAGGAAAATGGCAGC
Organism: Alliaria petiolata; assembly: GCA_020283515.1. Taxonomy (NCBI): domain Eukaryota; kingdom Viridiplantae; phylum Streptophyta; class Magnoliopsida; order Brassicales; family Brassicaceae; genus Alliaria; species Alliaria petiolata. Next base: position 2,635,179 of record JAHZTW010000003.1, on the reverse strand, counting down.
TCGAAACGTCAAAGATGCATGTGATAAGCTCTACACTTGGTGTGTGCTGAAGAACAAAAAGGCAAGTAAATTGGAAACATTTTTGCATCATAAGGTTGCTTCTTATGTTGATGGTTTTTAAGAAATCTCATTTATTTCCTTCTCGCTCTGCAGGTTTTTCCATGCGAAGCTAGAGTATTGAACTTAGGATCAAGATTTATGACTGTTTACATTAGCAAGCTTGGCGTAAGTCTCTGCCGATTCGTTTGCCATCTATCGAATTGATCTAAATCCTTTTTTTACAAATCTTTGCAACTGTTCTAACTATCGATACTGTAACAGATTGAACGGAGAATATACTATGACCAAATTGAAGGCTTGTGTGCAGACTGGCTAGAGGCAACATCAACCTTAATCCTTGATAAACTCTATTTCAAAAGAGGTGGAAGAGGCTATTTCAAGCCCTTGAAAGAGGTTGCTTATCTGGTGAGTCCTTGTGACCTATGTGTCGCTAAATGCACTGCAATGTCTGTCAATGACACGGGGCCAAAAGACGAGGTTGCTCCTGCGGTTTTTCCTTTGACAGTCCAGCTTTTCTCGACCATACCTGTGGTTCTTCACGCTGTTGGCGGAGATGACGGTCCGCTTGATATAGGAGCGAGACTCTACATGACTTCATATCATAAATGATTGGATCAAAGAGATCTCTGAAGATGCACAGATTATAGTAGCAGCTGTTGTATATTTTTCACACTACAGTTGCTGAAAAAAAAACAAAAAAAATCATGTCGGACGAGAATACATAGAGACCAATGTGGAGACTTGCCGTCGTTTTTGGTTCGGTTGGGACCCTCATTGGTTCGAAGTTGTGTTAAAAAAAATGTGTTTCTATTTCTTTAGTTTACATGGATTTAGCTTGCCCAATATGTTTTAGTTTTGGGTTGGCCGAAATCATCAGTAGCTTTTCACTTGTATTGTTCCACTGAGAAAAACAAGTGCTCTCTGCTAATGACACTAGAACATAAAATCTTAATTGTAAATGTTTCAACTGCAAAGGAAAAAACAGAGCACTCGCGACGCACTTGAATGTGTTTCCATTGGGCAACCCGCTGTAATATTTGAATACTTATCCTTCCACAGTTCCACTGATTATCAAAATGTACCAAAAAATGTACGAACAAGCTGTTTGTCATTGGCTCATTGACATCTTAATCTTTCATTCCAAGCTTTTCACTTTAAAAGCTTTACATTTTAAACTTGGCGACACAAAAGGCCTACATCATCACTCACAACAGAGTAAGTGGAGTCGAAGCAGCTTTGGTAGGCTTTGCCACTAGCGTATTCTCAGGTTTAACATCATGTCTTATTTAATAACCGACCGATTCATTGTTTTTTCTTCTTGTTCTTTATTAGAAGATATTGATACCAGAAAAAAATAATCACAAAATTAAAACTTGGCGGCGTCATCTTCAAGGCGGCTTGGCCCACGAATCATCATGAGTCGTATTGTAAAAGCCCACTGACGTAAAAAAAAAAAAGGTTTTATTTTTGTCAAAAGTTGCAACTTGCGGCTTTGGAAAATTCCTAAAATCCCTAAAAAAAGCTTAGGGAATTGTTCTGGTAATGCGGAGTCAATGTACCTGGACACACATAGTGTGATGCTCAGACAATTTAGCTTAAGATCCTCCCTTCTCCCATTTTCGTCTCATTCCAGACGAAGCTCCGTGAAAGCAGCAGCCTCGATCCACCCTCAAATCAGAGCCACCATGGCTACAATTTCGACCCAGAACGAGTCGACTCACCAAACTCAGAAACCCGTGCAGGTGATCTCTTTCTCTTCATTTCTCCCTTCCGTGGGCTCTCTGTTTCTTACTGATCTCTTGTTAATTAGTTTCTGTGCTAATCAAATGATGAAAAAGTCAATGCTTCGATTCTCGCGTTTGGAATTTTGGGAGATTTAGTTTTGGATTCGTATTGTTTTGGCACTGCTTTTGCAACATTGGAAGCTGCTGTTCTGTCAGTTTGATGTTTTGTTTTTTCCTCTTGGCGAAATGATTTCAAAGTTTGGATTTGTCCGATTCGGATTCCACTTAGTTCATGCGGTACGGTCCCACGATACCTTTTGCAGTTTATACTATGCCCATATCATCATCAATCAATCCAAGTTTCATCCTGAAGCTTTTTAGCTCGTTGACTTGGAATAAGCTTCGTTATATGGGTTTTGCTTCATTGCCACTTTTTCGCTTTAGACTTTCACTTGAGGCATCGCATAGTTAAACCCCCAAGAACTGATTCTTCTCGTTTGTTCTATTGGCAACTGTAGAATTTTGGTTTTAACATTACACTACTGATGGATAAAAGTAACTCAATTTCGCAAGTTTTGGCTTTGGTATTGAGATATTAGTAAACAGTCAGAAACCTCTATCACCGGATCTATTTGCATTTGCATGCATCATCCATCTTCAGTTGTTGCTATAACTAAGATTGCTCTCTGTTCTTTTAATCATCTCCGAACCTAATTTCTCAGGTGGCGAAGCGATTAGAAAAGTTCAAGACTACGATTTTCACTCAAATGAGCACGTTAGCTGTCAAACACGGAGCAATCAACTTAGGCCAAGGCTTCCCCAATTTCGACGGTCCTGATTTCGTCAAAGAAGCTGCCATCCAAGCCATTAAAGACGGTAAAAACCAGTATGCTCGTGCGCACGGCGTTCCCGAGCTCAATTCTGCTATAGCTGCGAGGTTTCGTGAAGATACGGGTCTCGTTGTTGATCCGGAGAAAGAAGTCACTGTTACCTCTGGTTGCACAGAAGCCATAGCTGCAGCTATGCTGGGTTTAATAAACCCTGGCGATGAAGTCATTCTCTTTGCACCCTTTTACGATTCATATGAAGCAACGCTCTCTATGGCTGGTGCTAAAGTAAAAGGAATCACTTTACGCCCACCTGACTTCTCAATCCCTTTGGAAGAGCTGAAAGCTGCGGTATCTAACAAGACCCGAGCCATCCTCATGAACACTCCGCACAACCCAACCGGGAAAATGTTCACAAGAGAGGAGCTCGAAACCATTGCGTCTCTCTGCATTGAAAACGACGTGCTCGTGTTCTCGGATGAAGTGTACGATAAGCTTGCGTTCGAGATGGATCACATCTCCATAGCTTCTCTCCCCGGTATGTACGAAAGAACCGTGACCATGAATTCTCTGGGAAAGACTTTCTCCTTAACCGGATGGAAGATCGGTTGGGCGATCGCACCACCTCATCTAACTTGGGGGATTCGACAAGCACACTCTTACCTCACATTCGCCACGTCAACACCGATGCAATCCGCAGCCGTTGCAGCTCTCAAGGCACCAGAGTCCTACTTCAAAGAGCTGAAAAGAGATTACAATGCGAAAAAGGAGATCCTGGTTAAGGGTTTAAAGGAAGTTGGGTTTGAAGTGTTCCCATCGAGCGGGACTTACTTTGTGGTTGCGGATCACACCCCGTTTGGATTGGAGAACGATGTCGCCTTCTGCGAGTACCTTATCAAAGAAGTTGGGGTCGTTGCGATCCCCACGAGCGTCTTTTATTTGAATCCGGAAGAAGGGAAGAGTTTGGTTAGGTTTACCTTCTGTAAAGACGAGGAGACGTTGCGTAGTGCAGTTGAGAGGATGAAGCTGAAGCTCAAGAGAATAGTCTGAAGTTTGAAACTCTTGAATCAGACGATCTTCTAAAAAAAACTTTATTTTTATGTTGTTGTGTTGTTCTTCGGTTCCATTTGAGGAGACTTTGATTCAGTAAAGGAATCTAATAAAGTAATTAGGCATTGTTATTTGTTTAGCAAAGTTCACATTACTAAATGAGTAAAGTATTAGTAATGTTATTTGTTTAGTTTAATTCGTCTTCGTTAGTCAGAGATGAGTTAAATTAATAAATTAAGGTTGAATATTCTCGTAAAGACTGAAATTGATGTGATTATTGTATTTTTTTGGGTCGGTTTATCTTTCCTATGCCGAAAGTAAAAAAAAGTAATTGAATGCATCAGAACTTAGACTTTTAGATCTCAGTGAAAGCGATGTTAAAAAACAAATATTCCAATCGAATGCATCAAATATTATTTAATCAAAGTTATTAAGCTTAGATTGTCGTTTTCTTCCCTTTGAAAAAAACATTATTAAGAAATAATAATTTAATATCTAAGATTATGATTTAAGAATTGTACTATCACGTAACTATCTCAAGTTCCGAATCTCATATCGCCAAATACCGAGATTACTAATGTTTTCAGAGATAAAACCTTTTTTGTTGAAGGTTTTCAGAGATAAACTAGTAAAATTGGAATATACATGCAATATTTTTTAGTAGATATAATATTATATGTGAATATAATTTGTTTGCATTATATATTACTATTATCCCATGTGAACTTTAAAAAAAGAAAATATCAGAGGCCTACTAATGCGGAGTGCACCATGCGAGGATGTTTGGTAAAATGTTTGTTTTCATTCACAATTTGATCCAAACCCATTTTTCTTGTTTCTTATCTTTATTGGTTATATTTATTTCCGTATCAAGTAATTCATCTCGACCGTCCGATTTGGTAGATTACCTACACTTTACAGTTTTCACCAACTATAAGTCTATAACCAATATGAATCATACGATTCATTTTAGTCCATGGTACCGTACACTTTCAAAAAATAAAATAAAGTAGACTAACTACGAATATAGACTATAAAAATTTATATATATTCTGTTGAAGTCCAAATCAACTGTTATCTTAATATAGAAAATTCCCCATAAAGCAGAGATATTTTAAAAACGAAAAGTTAATTAATTATTAATGGTATTTGGTTTTGTCTTTTAATTAATAGATGTGTGTGTGGCGGCACGTGCCGGCCTGCAACAGTAAAGCTAAAAAGCGTCCGCCTCCTAATATTCCCGTCAAGACCGGGACTTCTTCTTCCCTTACCCAGATCCAACGGCAACGCTTCTTTGCTTTCGCCAATCAACCGTCAGATTTTAATCTAACGGTCACTATTGAATCTAACTCCATTTTATTCTCGACTCTTAAAATAAACCCCAAACCCGCTCCAAAGCCTTCTCTCTCTTTCGATCTCTCTAAAGCAAAGTGAGCTTCTTCTTCTTCTACCTTTTGCCTTCGCCGTGAGAAAGAACTCTCCGGTACCGGAAAACGAAAACGAAGAAATACAACGAGGTTTTCTGGAGTTAGAGATCTCTCGCCTGCTTCTCCGTCAGCGATGCTCGGCACGGTGGTGCAGTGGTGGCTAACGTCTTTCCGTCTGAGATTTGGCCGGCGGAATCGAGAAAGAAAGTGGTGATCAGGTCTCGCCGCGATCCGAAAGCTTTTGAGATTTTTTTTTGTTTTGGTTCTGTTTGCTATATTTCTACGAGATTGAGAGATGAGCCAAGCGAAACTGACGAGGACTCAATCGTCGTTGCTCAGGTCATCTCAGACGATTCGATCGTCGATTCACAGCCTTTCTTCGATCACCGAATGTGACTTTAACGAAGCCTCTCACCACCGGAATCAGGATCTGGAAGCTGGTGAGAAAGAGGAGAAGCAGAGGAGAAGAAAACAGTCTAAATCATCCGGGTCAATTAATCGAACCGGGTCAACCCGAATTAAACCGGGTCTCACCTTCACACTCGCCTCCCTCACTTTCCTCAGCGCCTCATCTTTCTTATTGTTCGTCGTCTTCTCTCAAACCGGTGAGATACTCACGTCCGAGAATCTGCTACTAGGTTTGATCTTCGTCGCCGTCGCTCTGTTCTTCGCGTCGCGAAACATGGCCGTTATCAGCCAAACCGTAATCGCAATCAAACAGATTCACGAAGAAACGAGTAAAAAGTTCCGAACCAAGCACAAGCCGAAACCGGTTCAGTGGTACATCGGCGATACGAATCCTGAACCGATCAAAACCCAGAGAGAAGAAGAAGAAGAAGAAAAGAAACTGGTCGTCAAAGAAGGGGTCCAGTTCTTCAGCAATGGAGATTTCTACGAAGGGGAGTTTCACAGAGGAAGATGCAATGGAAGTGGAGTTTACTACTATCTCGTTAACGGAAGATACGAAGGAGATTGGATCAATGGAAGATACGATGGCTATGGAATCGAGTGTTGGTCTAAAGGAAGCAAGTATAAAGGACAGTACAAGCAAGGACTGAGACACGGTTATGGAGTTTACTGGTTTTACACCGGAGATTCTTACTCCGGCGAATGGTTCAACGGTCAAAGCCATGGCTGTGGTGCTCAAACCTGCGCTGATGGGAGCTCTTATGTCGGAGAATTCAAATTTGGTGTCAAACATGGGCTTGGATCTTACCATTTCAGGTAAAAACAAAAAAAAAACAAAAACTTTTTTCGTTACATTCATAGATACAGATCTCTCTGTTTAATAATTTACGAGCTCTGGTTTATGAATTTTTTTGTTTGTTGTTGTAGAAATGGAGATAAATACGCAGGAGAGTATTTTGGAGACAAGATTCATGGATTTGGTGTTTACCATTTCGCCAACGGTCACTTTTACGAAGGAGCTTGGCACGAAGGTCGTAAGCAAGGCTATGGCACGTATGGTTTCAGGAACGGTGATACCAAATGTGGTGAATGGGATGATGGTAATCTCCTAAACCGGCTTCATCCAGAAACCGACCCGGTTCATAGAGCGGTTCAGGTATATTATATAGTATCATTTTGGATTCAAGAAAAGTGAAACATCGTTTTTTAATTCATAGATACTTAGTCGTTTTATCTTGGTAATTAATTTGCAGAGCGCTCGAGAGATGGCGAAAAAAGGAGTAAACCAGAGACGAGTCGATGAGGAGGTGATGCGAGCGGTCGCTGCGGCCAACAAAGCTGCGACGGCTGCGAGAGTTGCAGCTGTGAAAGCCGTTCAAAATCAGATGGACGGTAAACTTTGTGAAAATTGAAAAATGAACAACAAAAGTTGAAAAAGACAAGTAAAAGATAACATTAACAACAACAACAACAAAAAGTCAATTTTTTTTGTGGGATCTTTCTAATGTAGCCCTGGTGAGCTTTAAATTATGAAAAAGCTTTACTATGGAGGTTTTTTTTAAAAAAAAACTAAGAATGTAGTAAATGTATATAGAAGAAGTCATGTTTTGCTTTTCTTTTTTTGTAAAAATTTATGTGGATGATTGATTGGTGTTTTGATATTGATCCGAATCACTGACAGATAGATTTTTTTTAGTTTGATTAAACGTTATCCTAAAATCGGAACCTTTGTTTCGTTTCGTACTTGAATTAGTCGGCCCTGAAATTTTGGGGGTCATATACAAATTAGAAAATTGGTCATCAAAAATTGAAGGTCTCATTTGCCTTGATCCATCCTAAATAATAATATTCCTACTAATAAGAAAAACCAAATGATTACTAGTTATGCAAAAAAAAAAATTCTTACCAGAATTCCAGACTCTGAATTTTACTTTATATTTGTCACTTACCTCACGGTACATAAATCGCATAATTTATTTATTTTTGTCGTAAAATCGCATAATTACATATACCACTTCAGCCTAAGCTAATTAATGTACACAACAGAAACAAGTATTTTCTTCTCATCCACAAATTTTCTTGTCAATAATCTAAATAAATGGTTTACATTCAATAATACAAATTATTGGCTGTGCGTATATGTCGTATATTGAATAGCATGGCAGCCTTAATCTGTTGTCGACCAATCAAAGTATTAAATTACGTGTCGTGAGTAGTTATCTCAATAATTTCAATAAATGCTTTTTTTTACTCATAGCTATAGGGAAATATTTAATGCGAATTGATTTTCAATGACATGCATGTCTATTGCCTCGTTTATTACAAAATTGATTACATGCAAAGAGTAAAGGCATCACTAGTAGTAATAATCTTGATGCCTTTTCTTTTTATTAAACTCACCTATTGAAATATTTTAAATTAAATTAATTAAGGGATTGATGAAAGTGTTTGTCCAATGGGGTTCATTAGTTTAATCATTTTTTCACATGAAGCTTGAAAATTGAGAACTAATATAAATGGATATTTTTCAGAAATTATAAACATTTTTGAAAAATGAATTTTGTTTTTAAAACTAATTTAAGGTATTTTATGTGACATAATTGAAATTTTGAACTCACAATTACATCATTAATGTATATGAAAATTATCCTCAAACTGTCACGTATCTTTAAAACATGTTTTTCTTAATGGATGTGATACGTACATATACCACGACGATATACGAACAGGACGGTTCGGGAAATTTTTTTGCTCTTATCTTTAATTGTTGTCGAGCAGCTGCACTCGAGAGAGGCTTGTGGTCTACAACAGCAACTATAAATATCGAAGTTTTGAGAACCTTTCTCCAACTTTCCTGAGCTCCGTGCCTCAGAAGCTGCTACGTTCTGCATCCCGCATTTGGTAAGGGCGCTAAAATCTGGTGCTGAAGATGTCCAGGGATTAGTATTGGATGGATATACTCTACCTGCTAAGACACCCGTGGACGAATATGGCTATAGATGTTGCAAAGTCTCAAGCCATGATTGCAGCTGAAGCAATCCCCGTCCTGCAGATGCTGATGAAAACATGCCCTCCTAGGTTCCACGACAAGGCAGACATCCTATTGCACTGCTTGCCAGGTTGCTTAACAGTGGACGTTATGCGTGCAAAGAACTTAAAGCAGTCTATGGGAACCACAAACGCGCCTTGTGTCAATTAACAATAGGAAACTGCCCTCCACGGCAAACTGAGGAAAAGCAAATCCATCCTAAGAGAACATTCTACACTCTCGCCACATAGCCAAATTAACTTCATCTTGTCTAATATGGTCATGTAGGTCGTGAGCAATAGCAGTTCTCCTGAATGGAAAGAAGGCTTTAATTGGGCATTTGATGTTCCACCGAAAGGACAGAAGCCTCACATCACATGCAAGAGCAAAAGCACATTCGGAAAGGTAACATTGTAAAAATATGGGTCACACGGTCCAGGTTGCACAGTTGGGAGTCGATTGAGCTGTATACGTTGTCTTAACTGGTCCTTTTATTTGCTAACACAACAAGTTCCTTGTCTGCAGGCAACTCTAGGCCGTGTCACAATCCAAATAGACAAAGTCGTGACTGAAGGAGTGAGTGTACAACGGATCCTCTAAGCTTGAATCATGAAAACAGCAAAGATGCTTCTTCCAGATCACTCGACATTGAGATTGCATGGTCCAATAGGACAACGGATGATACTCTTTGAGAAAAGGAAAAACAAGTCCATCTTCACAAGCACAATGCACTTTGGTCAAGGGAAGACTTTATATCTGGTCTAATGCTCCCAATGGCTGGACTGTGGTAGTAGAAGAAGGAAAGCAAAGTCTGCAGCAGATGTATAGCAATACGTGTATATGGGTAATGAGAGTAATGGTGTGTCGAAGGGAACGTAGAAAGCAAAGAGTTCCTATGTAGTTTGTTTATGAAACCCTGTAGCGATGTTTTAAGTTAATCTACCCAATATTTTGCCTGGATCGGATTTTGCTTTGATCAAGTTCATTCTTCTCTTGTCCACTAAGATTCCATCAGTAAGTTAATTCAAGGTTTGCTTTTGCTAAACCCTAAACCAAAGTAAGAAGATGAGTCCGGTTCAGGTATGATCTGATCTATTATTTCTGAATTAAAAGGTTTTCTGGTTTAAATAAACTAAGTGGAAAACACCTTACATCATAATAGAAGAGAAACCAAAAGCTCAAGCATACTAAATCATATAAGATTTTAAGATAACATAGACAAAATAGATATATATATATTTATTTTAAGATAGCAGAAGAGACAAAACGTTGCCTCGGAACTAGCTGCCAACCATAAACAAGCTTAAGCCAGCTTAAACATCTGTATTTAGTATTGCATTTCCCTAATTAGACCACCTTGAAATGAACCAAGACAGTGTTAGGGTTTCTCCTGGTGCAACATTGTTATCTGCAAGTGACTTGTCGTCCTTCAAAACCCCAGCTTTTCCACTTAACTTGAGTTTGTTTACTGGCTTGTGGATCAACCCAGCTATTTTCTTCTTCAACCTTTTGTCTCTTTGGCACTGGTTCCTCACGTAGAGGCAGTGGTGGACGACAAGACTGTCCGGGCATTCGTGTTAGCGGGTTCCCCATGAGAGCAGAATAGTAATCATCCTCCATCTGAGCAAAACAGTCAACACCCTCCACAAAAGCATACAAAGTAGCCATCGGCACTCCCTCCTCCACCTCAAAAGCATGCCAATCAACCGGCACTCCCTCCTACAGCTTCTCCCATTGAGGACAGTCCAAATATCTCTCAAGAACGGTCTCCGTATCAGCATGATCGGAAGCCCTTAATACTTTGGAATACGCATTAACAACGGCTCTATAAAGAGGGAACCTTCCATCGGCTGGCTCCATAAACTTAAATTCAGGTTTCATATCAACTTTCTTCATCAAATCCCGACAAATGCGCACCCCATACCGCGCCACAAACACAGCTGTGAGCTTAATCCTAACAAGCTCCGTGTGTGTGACCGGTCCAGGACATGTATGCGGAATAGACCAGAGAAGTGGTCCTCGCGCATAATGGATGAAGCTTTCCCGGTTAATCGTCCTGAAAAGGCGTTCAGGTGGATCCATGACAGCAGAGTAGCCAGCATCATCCACGGTAGCAAAATAGTCAACACCACTCATAAATGCAATATCCACTCCCTTTGTCAGACAGTGGAGAAAAAGCTCAACAGCCGTCGCCATACAGTCATCACTTTTCTTCACCTTAATGTAAGCCTCTAATACACTGGAATACACCTCCATAAACCCCAAAAAAACACATCTCATGCTGTCAGTTACCTTTATAAACTCAAACAGAGGCCTCATACTTGTCATAGACACTCTCTTCATCAAAGCATTAGGAAAAGACAACCTCCCAAACCGCACCGCAAACTGCGCTGTGAGCTTAATAATACGAAGCTCTTGGGGTGTGATCCCTGGGGGAATGGTATCCGCAGAGAGGGCACGCGAACCCCTTGAAAGAGGACCGTAGTCCCTAGGCAGAGGTCCCCGTGGAAGGTGCGCAAGCACACCAGGATGCTTATGTGTTGGCCGGTTCATCATCATCACTGAAAGGCGCTCAGGTGGTGGCATGATATCAGAGTACTCAGCAGCATCCATGTGAGCAAGATAGTCAACACCAGCCACAAAGGCATGCAGATCAATCATAGCCGTCTCACTTCCCTCCTCCAGCTTCTCAAGTTGAAGACGGTGGAAAAAAACCTCAAGAAGGGAAGCATCAAGCTTCTTCAGGTTTTTCTTGCAAGGCATTAATATTCTGGAATAGGCTCTAACAAGTATACTGAAAACTTGGAACCTGATTTCAGCTGGCCCCATAAGTGTTCTGAAAGGCCTTGGACCGTGACGGAAAAACAGAAACTCAAAGTAAGGGAGCATAACCGCTCTCATCATCAACTCCAGGACCGGCTCAATATTATTATGGGCCCTAGGACCAAAAAAAAAATTGGACTCCTAATTTTTTTTTTTTTAGCTCTTTTACTTAATATATTTTATTTCAAATACTTTTTGTGTAACTTTTTAGATTTATTTTATAAATACAAAATTATATAATTGTAAAATTTTAAAATATTTAATAAAAGTTTTATAAAAAAAAAATTTTTTTTAAAAAAATGGAACCTAAGACACGGAGTTGGAGCCGGGGCGGCCGCACCGTTTGTCCCCCGGGTTAGCCGGCCCTGATTAACTCCCGAGTAAAAAGTTGACCGTACCGCGCCACAAACTGTGCAGTGAGCTTAATAATACCAAGCTGCTTGAGTGTGATCCGTGAAATAATAGCAGATGTAGGTTGGATATTGTCATCCTGATCTTGGTGATTCTGAGCACGGTGGTGTGGAGGCATTTCAGGGTGTTGAGTAGGTGGAGGCATAGCAGGAAGAGTCATGGTAACTGAAAGGGGTTGAGGTGGTGGAATGGTAGCAGAAAGGTCACCCGCATCGTCATCCATGTAAGCAAAACAGTCGAGACCAGCCACGAAAGCATGCAAATCAATCACGTTCTCATCCAGCTGAAGCCAGTGGAAAAAGCCGTCGAGAACGATATCCACAGGGAAATCACGAACGGGAGGCCTCAAGACTCTTTGATACGCAAGGACAAGGCCATTGTAAAAACTGAAGTTGCTGTCTTTTCGCTTCATGAAGGTGAAAAGAGGGTTCGAACACACATCGTCTACCAAAAACTCCCAAAAAAGGATCCCGTAGCGGGCCACAAACTGCGCAGTGAGCTTAATAACACCAAGCTCCGTGAGTGTGATCCCTGCAGGAATCCTTAGAGGAGGAGGAGGAGGCTGAGGCCGGTCCCTTTTGGGCCTTTTGGGCTGGTGCCTTTCGGGAGGAGGCTCAAAATCGTCGACGGGAGGACGCACAAAAGGGCTATGGGGAGGAGGCTCAAGAACAAGAGTTCCATCTTGGACCTGAGCAATGTATTCATCACGCTTTTTCCGGTAAAAGGCGTGATATGGATCAGAGCTCTCCAAAAAGCTGAATGGAGATGGCGACGGCGGCCTGACTTCAAATTTGGGCCGTGACGGCGCCGCATAAAAGGACCGGATTATCTCCTCAAACTTCAACCCCCGACGGGCTACCCCACGTGCTACAGACTCAACTATTAACATGGTTTTTGGAGGTGGCTCGCTGATTGCTTCGCTCTCGGGAGAATCAAGTAGTTGCGTCATTCTTTTTCTACAAAATCAAAAGAAACGTAAGAATCAGTTTCAATTCGGCCTTAGCTAGAAAAACAGCCCCCAACAAAATCTCCTAAAAGATGAATGTTTGACTACTTAGGGCTTCCATGGGAGAAAGTCAGATGTACAGAGAGATCCATTAGGAAAGAGAAGAGGAATTGAATTGAACTGACTAGTTAGGGTTTCGGAAAGAGATAGACGTACCTCAACAGCAGCCGCCGATAAGAAGAACCAGGAAGACCTAAATGCTCGCTCTGCTGGAGATATCGACGAGAATACAAGGGAAACGTAAAGATTCTCCTCGTGACCCCTTTTTCGTTTTTATATATAATAAGATACAATGGGAACGAATAGATAAGATATCCTCGTTTTACCCGTTTTGCAGTGGGCCTTTTACTTCTGCTAATTGGGCTTATAATTTCTAAATTTATGTTTGCTTGGACAAAGATTCCAAAACTCAACTTTGAGTACACATATGTTCTCTATGTTCGTTCGTAGAGAGCCAGCAGCAGCCTACGAGGGAGGGAGAGTTCAGATATTGCATCTTAGCCGCATCTTGAATTTGCACGGCGATATTAACCCTGTTGTGATAAAACCCCTTTTATACGGACAAACACTCTAAAAGCAAACAGACCGGGGGTCATGAATGAAGAAATACTGTGTAAAACTTTCACAATTCTAATTAACCGCCGGAATAGCACGTGGCTTTTAGAATTTTTCTTTAATAATAATAATTAAATGGTTATTTGTTTGCTTATGATCATAATCTTTATTTACCCAAAAGGAGTTTTTTTAGCTTTAAAACCCCTTATTTTTATAGTATAAGATCTTTTATTTAAATTAATTAAAATATCACATTCGTAATGATCATCTATTAATCAATCAATAAATACACACAAATAAATCAATTAAAAAATGATCATGACTAAAGCTCCAATAATTTGGTTGAAAACTTATAAAATTATTGCAAAACTTTGTGTTCGTTTATAAAACAGAACCTAGTTTAATTTGTTTCAATTAACATATTATTTTGTTTTATTTGTCTTTTAGTGATGATCATATAAAAGATAAAAGTTTATTTTTGGGGAAAGCAGAAAAAAAAAAAAAAATTACTGTAGATTTGTTAAATTATATCTTTGGCTATTTTATGCATATTTTGACTTTTACTATAAGACAGCAAATTCCTTCAACGTCTTTCACCGATGCATATTTTGACTTTTTCTATAAGACAGCAAATTACTTCACCGTCTTTGACCGTTTCGAATCACTCTATTACTCCGGCCGCCATAGCCACTGCCATAGACGAACCATTTGGCTCAATCTCATCTTTCCCGACTATATCTCTTTCGCCTGAAGACCGAAACAAATTAACATTAAACTTTATTAGGGGTGGACATGCGAGGAACCTACCATTGTAGACGACCAATACGAAGCTGTGTGTTCTTTCGAATCTTTTTCTTAAACACAAGATTTGTTTCTCCTCGATTTGCCTCCTACGTGGCATCTCATGTACCCTTCAACATCTAATTTTTTTATTCGTTTATATATAATACCAGCTTCAGTTTTTAAGAAATTTTATTCGTATACCAGCTTTTTTTTTTTTTAAACCGTATACCAGCTTCAGTTTTTGATAATATCTCTTTTAACGTAAAAAATTGTTTCATAAAGATTTGATGTTTTATATTCTTTGTACAAATTGTCTATATATCCTTCTTTTTTTGCCGGCAACTTACTCTTATATTATGCTACAACATTATAAAATATTCCAAGAATCAATATAATTCAACATTTGCTCCCTAGCTAATTTAGCTAAAATCTATCTACTTCTGTAACAACACATTTTTTCACAAAAATATAAGAAAAAGTACATAGCTTAACAGAGAGGATTGTCTATATCCTTTATTTTATCATTTTATTGGGAAGAAGTTAAAATAAAATATTTTATAAAATAATTGTAACATAATTCCTTATTAATATATACTATAATATATATGGAACATATACATATGTTGATACATTATGGATCGTGAAAAAAAAAAAACTAATGTGGGGTTCGATTAAATCTAAAATATTTTTTTTGTGCAAAACGGAAAAATATTAAATATAGATTTCCACGGTCAACCAACTGTAGAAAAGTAGACCATTATGTTAGACAACTACGCATATGGTTTCCCTGCAAAAGAGTTAAGTACTAATTATAGTAGTAATATTAAATAAATTATGATAGTCAGCATTACTAAAAACGATTTATTAAACATACTACGATTTATTTTTATTTGTGTTTATAAACACTTCCAAACATGAATCCAAATTGTGAAATAACATTAATCCAAATTATAAAATAATGTAAGTACTGTGCACTAGTACAAATCACCAGCTCCGATCATGAACACAAATAGTCCATTACTCTTTTGTGCCTCAATATATTTGTTCTCGTCCTGCTTATGTAACCCAAGTTTATTTATACAAATATCCATTAGCAAAAACAAAGAAGCTTATTTATATATATAGGCCTGGACGCGGATCGGTTATCCGGAAAATTTGCAGTATTTGTGATTTGCTCCGTTTTTACCGGATATTTAATTTTATTATTTGATTTACTCCGTAAAAATACGGATATCCGGATTTTCGGATATCCGGAAAATTTACAGATATTTGCGGATATTTACGCATATTTGCGGATGTTCAGTTTGATATTTTTTAATACAAAAAACTGAAAATGCATACATTTATATGAAAATATATTTCTTTTATCTAAACTATCAAGTAAAATATTAAAATAATTATAAATAATTAAAAAATCAAAATTTAACTTATAAATAAAAAAGATTCATATAAAAAATAAATTTCTTTTTAATTTGTTAAACTTAAGTATAAAAATAACTGATGTAATAAATAAAAATTCACAAAAACTTATATATACATATAATAATTATATTATATATATGTAATTGTTTATATATTTATACATATATATACATATATCGGAGTGGATCGGATATCCGTCTTTTAAAATTTTAGTATTTTTGATTTGCTCCGTTTTCAACGGATATTGATTTGCTCCATTTTCAACGGATATTGATTTTTAGTATTTGCTTTACTCCATACAATTACGAATATCCGGAATTTTCGAATCGAATCGAAACAAATAACGGATCGAATTGAATATAACAGATATTTTGCCCAGCCCAATACATATGGTGTTATAAAAAAATACTTTTTTGAAGCATAAAAGTGAAAACAAAAAGATCACGGATATATAGCCAACGTGGATCAATAACGGACTCTACTATAATGGAGTTTATTACATCTATAAAGCACTTTATCAATCTTGTATTACATATAAAGGTACTTCAAGGGATTGGTATACTTTGGACAATGGAAAAGACAAAACCACCCCCATTATTGTTTTCTCTTCCCTCACCACCAAGTTCTTCTCCATGGTCTCATTCCTCAAACTCTACACCACTAAATTCTCTGATCTTCAACGTCGTCTCCATCCTAACTCATCATCATTTCAAATCTCGTTGGTTCACTCTCCACCACAGCAACATCTTCCTCTCTCTCTCTCTCTTCCTCTTCACTCCCTACCAATTTTATGAATTATCTTCAGAAACTCTTATGATCTTGTGGAAATTAGGATTTCAAATAATAGGATAAAAATTAGGAGAATGAAGATTTTTTAACAATCTGTGCATGGATGCGAATGGGATGATCCCTTTCCAAGTCCATTACGGCGCCTAAATTCATCGTCTTCCATTTTTTTCGTATATGACTCTTCTAAAGCTGTTGCTCCGTGGATCGAAATACATAGCATGGAACGTACTGAAAAAACAAGTTGTCGGTACAAAAACAAACTCACCAGCATCAGTCACACCGTTTAGTCGTAAAGGGGATTGCGAAATCGGACCATCGAGAGGAAATGGCAAATCAAAACGGATAAAAGACCACTGATGGCTCTCTGCATCCTCCAAAACCCACAGTGAGATAAAGGCATTGGATCTCGCGGAAGCAAGACAAGCTAACTTTCCCTCGTAAGTTAAGAGGTAACCCTGGGAACACTTCCATGGCACTTGTATCATATTGAACTTTTCAGATCTGACATGGAAGCTCATCATAAAGGGACGAGCACGTTCAACATTAAGAAAGGATTCACAATACACAACACCGTTGATGCATCTTCCACGACAGTAAGGAAAATGTTCAAAGCTACCTTGGATGGATCTCCATGATTCTTGAGCTCTTCCCAATGTAAGAACCCGAGGCTGATTAATGTTTTTTTTGCCTTTGGCTTACGGTGAGGAGCAAAAGGCATACACAGAGCTTTGTATGTCCCATCGATCGGATCGTACCCTGTAAATCCTGTCGTATCTCCCCAGCAGCTCTCGGGTTTGGTTAAGGTTAAGGTTAAAATGGAATTTAGCATATCTAACACAAGAATAAAAATACAAAGACAAAAAGAAAGATTATACAGCATGCATGAAATCTCATGCGAGAACAACCCTCACAAGTCACAAGATACTGCTATCACCATTTTTCGCTCCAGATTTTCCAATGCCATTGGCCTCATATCTTGATCAACCCCCACCTATGAGTAAAACAGAGTTTGTAAAGTCCGATAGATAGAGAAACTTTTATACATCCACATGTTTAGCAAAAAAAAACACACTTTAATTACCATATAACACTTTTTTTGTTTTTTTTTACCATAACACTTTGATCTTTATATAATTGCAAATCCATAATAAGTACTCTCTCTATTCTTTACACGTGTATAGTGCAAATCCATAATAAGTAATCTCTATTCTTGCTCCCCTAATCATACTTTCCTTGGTCGTCCGCCAAGGTTTAATTTAGTTAATTGGTATTAATCGTTTTATGTTCCTCTTCTCTTCTCTTCGTTCAGTGAATTTTGCCCAATTGCTATATCACTAGGCTTGGACTTGGGCTGCTTCTAAAACCACCTTTCTTTTTTATTTGTGCATTTAGTAAAAAAAATTATTGTAAAGTTTTTCTTTCTTAAAAGAAAAAAAAATCAATTTGATTTAGCATGCAAAATAAAACTCCATTTTTTGGGTGCTAAGATGGAGAACGATAAGGTTTTCCGGTACGATAGGACAGTTTTTACCTCTTTAGAACCCCTATTAGATTCATTTTTATAGCTTAATTAGCCAATAAAACAAATACAACCCGATCAAATCGAAATCTCACTCCTCCTAGCTAGGCTAAAAAATTGACTAACTAAACCTCGAATCCTATCCACCGATCATAAATTGTTTTTTTTTTTTCTATAATCATACAACACAAAACTAAATTACAAACTTTTTTTTCTTTTTACCAAAAGTTTTTTTCTTTTCATTTTTAAGTGTGGAAAAGTCGATGCATGCAATACATTTATATATCCGAAACTTTTCCCAAAGCACCGCTTCTTAGTTCTTATGCAACGGCAATATTTTGATATATCTCTTAAGATACAACGTAGCGTATGTTGTTTCCGATGCAACGTACAACTAGACTAATTTAAAATCTATTTTAAATAGGATTTTTAGACTTATAAAGAGGATATAAATTATTGTAATTGTAATAGAAACAAAGAAAACAGAACTCTTATCTTATAAGATATCTTAATTAATTTAAATAATATTATATTTAATAAATTGAAATAAAAAATATTAGTTAATGAGATTTTGTAATAATTAAAAGATTTTGTAATAATTAATAAGATATCTTATAATATATTTTAGTTAATTTAAACAATATGATATTTTAACTAATAAGATATTTTAAATAAAAGATTTCCATTACTAATAAGATATTTTAATTAATTTAAATAAAAAATATTTTATACTATAAAACAAAATATTATCCTAGAAGCCACGTGTTAAATAAAATTTATTAGTTGCATCATCTATGGGATAAATTCACATTTGCATTTCTTAATTTTAGATTTTCAAATATAGATTTAAATTCACTTTTTCATTTCTTAATCTTTTATGTGCCACCAAAATCTACCATAATAAATAAATAACATTTTTTTTATAAAGTAGATTATTGATCTTTATCAAGAAAATCAAAACTATTATGTATTGTTTATAATATATTTTGGAGATATCATATTTATAGTAATCATGCAAATTATAGTAAGGTAAAATTACATTGCATAAATGTTTTTTAAAAGGAAACAAATGGAACATTATACATAGTATTTTAGAGTATAGGGATTTGAAAAAAACTATCTAGAACAAATTAATATATTTAGTAAAATAATAATTAAATCATGTCATTTACATCCAACAGATCCCAATAAATTTTTATTTATTGTTATATAAAACGAATCTATATATACATGTTTAGTTTCTTCATTCTTATAAGAATTTGTTTACAATTCTTCACCGAAATTAAACTCATTTATATGAATACAAAGATTGAGATTCTCTAAGTTTGTGTTTTCTCGAGACATAATCACCTTTCTAGGAATTGAAAAATAAGATGAGTGAACTCCCATTTGATTTACTTGTGGAGATACTCATTAGAGTTCCAGTGAAGGACATAGTTCGGTTTACATGTGTCTGTAAAAAATGGAGATTATTGTTCCAAGACGAGAGATTTATCAGCAAACACGCTACATTCACGCCAAATATGTTTCTCGTAAGTGGCTCGAATCATCGTAGCAGCTATGTTTATAAAGAGGTTGATACAAGTGGCAAGAAAAATATGATACTCCAAGACGGTGATTTGAATTTGAATGATCATTCAGACAAACGATATTCCGTAGCCGGTCACTGTAATGGACTCTTTTGTTTACTGTTTGAAGATGCTGTTGTTGTATGGAACCCATCTTTGAGAGAACTAAGAAGAAGACCGATAATTTCATATTTAAACTTACATTTTTCTTGTCATGTAGGATTTTGGTATGATCACTCGATCAAAGATTACAAAATTTTACTAATTCCATACATACCATCCTACGTGAGCGTTACTCCTTGTCTAGTGAAGTTTCATCGTCAAGCAGAAATACTGACACTGAAATCTAGTCCAAGAATAATCGATTTTCCATCTGACAAACATTTGTATGATTACGGATACAGAAATGGGATTTTAGTGGGTGGCTATATTTTTTGGCAACTTGATTGTGGAGTGAGGGATATAAATGAAGCTATCTTGAGCTTTGACACTGTGACAGAGACGATCAATTATTGCTCTTCTCCCTGCCCGGTTGGTGGGCAGCTACTACTTCTAACATCCTTCAGAGAGCGTCTATGCTTGGTGCAACACTTGCATGCACCTCATTTGCCAGGTTATAATAACACCGAAGTAAATGTTTGGTGTGCTGATCATGAAGAGAAAGACATGAGTCGTATTAAGTCATGGAGCAAACTATTCAGGTTGGATCTAACTGATATCAAAAGGTCAATACATTGTGGTGAGATCTATGAGGTTTTTCTAGATATGGTGACTAAAGCAGGGGAATTTTTCATGAGATTGCAATTTGAATGTCCGTGTAGTTTTAAAGCATTTGCATATAATTTTGAGAAGAATGAGTTTAGAGAACTTAACTTGCATTTGGATGCTAATGGAAACGAGCGTATGTTTGAGTATGAGGCAACTCTGGTTCCGATTCATAACACCTCTAGTATGAAGATATTAGAGTAACTCATAGGATTTGGATTGACGAGAGAAGATCTAGCTGAAGATTCTTTTTTTCTTATCCAAGTGTTCCTAGCTATGTGTGGTTTGCAATTAATTATTGTAATGATAATGCAATTTCTTTGTTGGGGAGGTCGAATCTTGTTGTACCCGCTTTACAAAAGCTTTGTTATTTTTTACTTTAAATAATAATAATAATAATAATAATAATAATAAAATTAAGCTCTGTAGAACATATATATGTATAGTTTTTCTATAGATTACAAATTAGTGGAAGAAATACAATGTCTGGCCTTTCTTAATAACCAGTCCTTTCAAATTTCAACAAAGCAATCGTGTATTATAATCGAAACTATTAATTTACTATATAATCTTTTTGTTTATGTGTTATTTACAGAAAATGCTATTAAAATTAAAGTAATTTTGATCATTTACATAAAATCACGTATTATTTACAGAAAATGTCATTAATAGTAAAACAGGTGTTATTATTTCTGGTTTGCGAATAGTATACGGAATCTCTTGGGATTTTATACAAAACATCATATATACCACATATATACAGATATTGTAAATACTGGTCTTGTAGGAAACGAAAAGTAAAACGTAAACTACCGTAATAGTAAAAAAAAACACATGCGTTGATTTGAAATCTGAAAACTTATTCTTCAAATAGGCAAAAAGCAAACTACTAGTTGAAAAAGAGATGTATCATCATTTATGAGTCTTTGTTTCGTTAAAAGGTTTGCCGCCCTTTGCGAGTCTTTGTTGTCTATAAAAAGGATTGTTTTTACCCAAAATTAGTTTGTCTCTCTAAAATAACTAATTTTGCATTATCTGTTACCATATATTAAAATAAGTGGTTAACTATGTATATATATATATATATATTAAAATCACCCTTTGTTAAAAGATTTGCCCTTTGCGAGTCTTTGTTGTCTATATTGTTTTCAAAATTTTAAAAATTACTTGTTGGTTTGTCAATGTACTTGGTGGTGGTGGAAGTAAGTTTCAAAAATTATCACATGGAGTTCTTTTTGTTTTTTTTGACAGGGTCATATGGAGTTCTGTTAAGACAGCTATTTGAAAATACTAAATTAGTTCTTCTTCTTTTTTTGAGCAAAGGTTTTCAAAAATATTTAAATTAGTTGGATCTATCATATGTATAAAAATTAATATGTTCATATATGCATGAAAGCAAAAGAAAATAGACATAAATATGGCATGAAAGCAAGGAAGGAAGAGTATAGGTAGCCTGGATCGAATCATATTGATTTTTGTCACTCGCAAAGTCGTAACAGTCAACAGTAAGGTCATTGACAGTATTACATATTTAGCTGATATATGTAATACTTTGTCCGTTCCACCTTCCTCATTTGTCACATTCGTCCACACGGCTTCTTGTTAAAGCATTTTCGGGATTACTCGTTGTTTCATTTTTCTCTGACAAGAGTCATATTTTACTTAATGCTAATTTTATTATTACAGAAATATATTTCAGGCAAAACCATCACATGTACAAGTGAAAATGCCTTATTGGTGTAGAGAAACCAAAACTGACGCCACTCTCTATTTACAATTAGAGTAATTATAACACAACCAAAAATACTAAAAACCTAAGATGATTTGTGAACATTTTAACTGAATCAATAAGATTTTAATATAGTAGTATAAAGATTTATGCAAACATTCAAACATCATATTCCACAGCTCACATATTTACTTAAACATCATATTACACAGCTCACACATTTAAAAAGTTTTTAAGATGGACTTCTCTAACTTTTGTTTTGGGAGGATGTACAACAAAGTGGTAAGTTTTAATAGAAAGCATATGTATTAATTCAAAACCTAACAACCTAATTCCAAATGAAAAAAAAAAACAAAAAAATTACTTGCTATATATAGACGATGACATTTTGTTTCCTAAGTTTGTTTTTTTCCCAAAACTTAGTTTCAACTTCTCTTATTGCTTGGTTATTTTTTTTTATTAAAATAATTAATAATAGTCTCAATTTAGTTTCAATTGACGGTAGTTCAATAATATGATAGCTCTTACAAATTTTGTATTATATATAAGATAGTAGTGTTTATGGTTGCATGCATATGAACCAGTATTATAACAAGTCAATATATCTAGATGACTAGATGTATAATCTTTTGTGAATAGTGACTTCTCTTACTCAATGGATTCCACCGACCGATAATTTTTCATTTGATCATGTCTTCATTTTATGGGTACATAATTCCACCAATGTGATTTTACAGTTCGTGATGTATTTAAAGAAAAGACATTGTGGAGGGTTTTCCAAACTATATCCAATTAATCGAAAAAATTCACTAGCTATAATAAATGTACAATGCGAACTACTAGTCTTCTTTTTTTTTTTGGTTACTTACCGAAACATGTACAAGAATTATGTCCGTGATATCCCCATACATATTGTGGCCTGTATTTATCTATTTTTTAATTATATAATGCGATATTTCATATGCAAATGTTATAAAGGTACGGAGGGAGTACGTACAGTGCCAAACTGCCAATGAAGCCACCTAGTATCCATTATTTTACACTCACCAATATATAAAATAGTAATAACCATTTTAACATATGTGAAATCTCAACAGTTAATAAATTACTAGAAAACGAATGTCTTTAACTACGGTTTAGTTTTTCAACGCACATTCAAATTCTCACATGGATTTGTTTATATCAGTGGGTATTCACACTTTTAATAGTATGGTAAACCAAAACTCTAAACTATCTATGAATTATGCGGTTACCATAAATGTATGTAATGGATACATATAGTATCAAACTAACACATTTCAATGAAGAAGATGAATGTAGTAAACTAAATATGAAAATATTTCATAAAACAAACAAATTTCATGTGGACATAAATGAAATTACATACTGAGGAAAAATTCCATGTGGACATAATTTTACGTCTTACACATAAATCTCCGTTTTGCCCCTTAAGTACTCTTGAATCTTGATTTATATAAACGTAAAACACACACAACTTTGTACACATCGCTTAATTTTCAAACTTGAGATTATTTAGTAAACACAAAAAAACAATGGAGTTTTATTTGAAGCAGACTCGTTTGTTTCCGGAAGCATCAGACCATGCGTATGAAGAAAAGGAGTTGTCTCCACCCGATGACGTGAAATCCATGATGGATAAGTACATCGAGCAAGTTGCGTATCTCGCGAGGAGAAACACTCAGATGTGGCAAGACGGGCTCAATTCCTGCAGCCTCAATCTCAACGAATACAACAAGAAATATAAGCACCATTTTGAAAGCTCTCATCAGTTTACTTCCCTCTCGTCCAGAGTGCTAAACGCCCATCTCCCCATCTCGATCTCAAAGCTTACAACTGAACTCATGGATCCCGTAAGTGTCTCTCTTCTATCTCCTCTCTTCTCTCTTCTCGCTTCTCTCTCTCTCGCTCGCTCTCTCTCTCTCTCTCTCTCTCTCTCTCTCTCTCTCTCTCTTCTCATAAACATTCACCGATTTGACTTGGGAAGAGTTACGGTTGTGATTTCTTCGTTTCAGGAAGTTTTGGTTAAAATCTTCCCGTCTACCTTAGCATATGCGTCGAGCCGATATTCGGGCGGCGACAACGTCGTGGTTTGTAAATCTTTTTTTTTATACCGTGTATTTGTTGCCGTACAAACAATTTAACCAATTTTTTTTTTTTTTCCCCTAAACGCATGAAGCTCGACATGGACTATATGTATGAGGTCTCGCCGCTCCTTACATCGGGGGAGAAACGGGTATTCCGATGCCGCAGGCTCTTACATCTAAGCAGTAAGTGGGTGATCGCTGAACTATCCATGAGAAAGAGCTCGAGGTCTCCACCGGGTGATACCATACGTTTTCCTTCCGGGATTGTTATCGAGGATAACAAATCCCTTGGAGGATGCACGGTATATTATTAAAATGTATAATCTCCTTCTTTGAGATGTATTTATAATCAACCTAAGGTAACTCGTTGTTGTTGTAAAATAGGTAACTATCGTGGACCATTGGCTCGTTAAGAACGGGTCTAGGAGTCCCGTCCTCGCGTCCATTAATGGTGCGCATCGGCTGTGGACGTGTCTTCAACGCTTCTATCTCGGCGGCTATGCTCCTGACAAACATATAGAGAAATTTGGTAAAGAAATGACTCAAACCGCGCTTTGGTTTCTTTTCTTGTTCTTTTTTCCTTTTTTTTTTTTGTAATGGCGCTATTCGCTAACCAAAGTTTGGATATATGTCACACAGGTAATAAATTCAAGCCCCTTTACTACGAAAATAGGGTCCTAGATTTGTCCAAGCGAATGGTTCATGCATTCTGCAAGGGGATAACCGGCGTACGCGGGATAGACGGGATAACCGAGCAAGGTTGGGTCAACGATGAGGCGAGTGATGAATCTGTTCGGATTTTCACGAAGAGATCCATGACATGGAAGAGTTCGGTTGCTTCGGTTAGTGTTGTCGCTACACCGTCTACGGTGTCAAGTCTTGTACACTGTCGAAGCGATATCTGGGAGAATCTGTATGCGTTCGAAATGGGAGAGCTACAATGCCGCAAGTGGAGAGGCCAAGTGCATCGTACCGCAAGTATCGAAAACAACTGCGTCAGCGTTCATCAGATCAAGGTACTTTAATGTTGGTTAATTTCAATTCATAATCCCCGATACTGAAATATCCGTCTTTTTTTTTATAATTTTCACAGCGTCCGGGGAAGTCCCAAGGGTTCCTTGTCGAAGAAACATATTCGGATGAACCACGGATGATTGTCCGGGCAGTGTTAGATGAGGCGACATATAAGAGACTTGTAAAGGAAGACGGTGAGGATCCGAACAAGGCCACTTTGATGCCGTTTGGCTTCGTCATACGTCCGGAAAGCCAGGGACGCTGCACTGTGTCCGTGGGGTACCAGTTCGACACAGAGCAATTCAATGCTAACGAAGTGAAGACGATGCTCTTTCGTACCTTAACCAACCTCACCAATGCGCTCCCTCACGCTTGACTGTACAACTAAGGACCTTCCACTACCATGATTCACTACAATAATGGACCTTCCACTATTATCTACTTATAAACTCGGATCTACTATCCTAGCGATTACAATTAAGGACATAAAAAATGCTTTTCTACCCTAAAAGTCATTTCCATAAGATATATGTTTTTATTTTCCGCTATATATAACAGTTTGATCTTTATATATTGCATATCAATAATCACTACTCCATCTCAATTCTTCCTCCCTTGATCATGTTTTCCGCCAAGGTTTAGTTGGTATTAATCGTATTATGTTCCTCTTCTCTTGTCTTGGTTCAGTGGATTTCCCCAATTGCTATATCACTAGCTACACCAGTCCTTTCAAATTTTAGCAAAGCGATCCTGTATAATAATCGATACTCTTAATTTACTATAGAATCGTTTTGTTTATCAATTATTTATAGAAAATGCCATTAAAAATTAAACTGATTTTGATAATTTACATAGAATTACGTATTATTTACAGAAAATGTCATTAAATTTTTGATATTTGAAATAATAAATGAAACTGCTTTTTTCATGGATTTAAATTGAAATTTTTTTCCCAAATTAAATTCTAAATGATCTAACCAATCATTTTGAAAGATCAATGGAAGTCTGAATTTATTGTAACTACAATCCTACAATTATAACTTCCAAGAAAAAAATGGTTATTTAATTCCATAAGTATTTGAAATTGGTAAATTTATTTTTCAACTATTGTGTGTGCAATTTAAATCCTAAAGTTAATGTTAAAGTGAACCATTACTAAAATTACATTTAAGATAATTTTGAATTTCTGAGCTTCCACCAACCCTACGGTGAATCTTTCAACGAATAGAGACAATCATGAATTAGTTATTTAGTTTGTTTCTATCCGTTGATTATAACACAGTAATACGTGCAGTAAAAGGTAAATTGAAAAACTAACATTTCTAAATACGTGGTTTAAGAAACAGAAATTACGTTTTGCAATTACTTACTACTTAATGGTTAATTAACGTATCATCGGGTTTACAATTTAGATTTCTTATTTAAGAAAGATTCTAAAAGATTTCTTACCATTTATTATTAGCTCCTTCCTTCTATATTTTAATACTCCCTCTGTTCCTAAAAGGATGTAGTTTTAGAAAAAAAATTTGTTTCAAAAAGAACGTAGTTTTCAATTTTCTATGCACTTTTTATGAGTTAATAATGATAAATTGTAAATTTCAATAAAAGTAATTGAATTTATTGAATTGCTATTGGTTTAAATTTATAGGAAATTGTTAATCACAAAAAATCATACATTTATTATCAAGTTTTAATGTGTTTTCTTAA
The DNA here is from genome assembly GCA_020283515.1 of Alliaria petiolata. NCBI lineage: Eukaryota > Viridiplantae > Streptophyta > Magnoliopsida > Brassicales > Brassicaceae > Alliaria > Alliaria petiolata. The sequence goes on along the minus strand of JAHZTW010000003.1, from coordinate 2,608,459 downwards.
TATGTGTAAAAATCTTAAAAATATTTTCTTTAAGAAACAGATGGAGTATTAATTCGATAAATAATACTCCCTTTGTTTTGTTTTAATTGTCGTTTTAGGTAATTTCACACGGATTAAGAAAATAACTACATTCTCTGTTTTACCCCTTTAATTAATACACTATTTTGTTTGATATGAGTAATTAATAAGCTAAAAAGTAGGGATAAAACTGGAAAATTTATCATAAATTTGCATTGAAAACTGAAAACGACAATTATTTTAAAACAAAAAAATAAGTGTAGAACGATAATTAAAACAAAACGGAAGGAATATATATTAATAATATAATGATAAGAAACCATAATTAATGCCGATGGAGGTGGTCTAATACAACGAATCATTGAAAATAATATTTGCAGCAACTAATAAATGATTATATCTACGCCTTAAGATATTTGAGAAAACTATTATTTGTAAACATGGGTTCATCTCAATTTAAACTTGATTGTGTATACACACAACATAATTATACTATTTTGTTAAAGTTGTTTTTGGTACCGTTTTTGTTATAACAGAACAAAAAGATAAGTACAGAAACAGAATTTTACTGTTCATGTTGTTGGTTTCTATAACACATTGAAGTCTTTTGACTTTTTTAAAGTATTTGACAATTCTCGATAAATATACAGCTCAGAATTTGTTAACTTCATGCTCTGTCGATTAGTATTTCGTTTTCCCCCTGTTAATGCTATTCTTTTTTTAATTTAGTTGGAAAAACCCTCTAACCATAAACACGTATAATCTGCCAAAAACCAGAAACGAAATCAACTTCTTTGCAATATAAATCAAATTCAAATTCAAAAACAAATTAAGAAACACAAAAACAAAAACCAAAAAAAATGGCGAGATCATCCATCTTCCTTTGTCTCTTCTTCTGCTTATTCATTTCTAGGATTCCAGAGCTAACTACAAGCTATCCTCTCTCCACAAAGTCTCGATGGATCGTGGACGAGAAAGGCCAAAGGGTGAAGCTAGCCTGCGTGAACTGGCCGGCTCATCTCCAGCCCGCGGTGGCTGAAGGGCTAAGCAAACAGCCATTAGACTCCATCTCCAAAAAGATTGTCTCTATGGGATTTAACTGCGTTAGGCTCACTTGGCCTCTTGATTTGATGACTAATGACACATTGGCTCTCAATGTTACGGTCAAACAGTCTTTCGAAAGCTTGAAATTGTTTGAAGATGTTGTTGGGATTCAAACTCACAATCCCAAAATCCTTAATTTCCCCCTGTTCAATGCATTCCAGGTAAAACTGATGTTATAGCGCATTGGTTCAATCGATCCCAAATAACCGGGTTTGGGTTCGGTTTATGTTTCAGTAGCTGGAATATCTAAACGTGAACTAATTCGAAACAATATACAACTAGTTAAAGTTAACCAACATTGACCGAACGAAAGGAAAAGAAACCAATTCTTATGGAATTCTCAACATAATGGAACTCTCTCTCTCTCTCTTTGAATATAGATGTATGTTTATAAATATTTTGTCAGGAAGTGGTATCGAACCTAGGACAAAACGGAGTGATGGTGATACTAGACAACCACTTGACTAAGCCAGGCTGGTGCTGCAGCGATAACGACCTTGACGCCTTCTTCGGCTACCCTCACTTTGATCCCATCGTCTGGGCCTATGGTCTGAAGAAGATGGCTACTCTTTTCCGCAATGCCACTAATGTCGTTGGCATGAGCCTTAGGAACGAGCCACGTGGCGCTAGAGACTACCCTGACCTCTGGTTCAGGTACGTATTTCAAATTCTTACCAATTAACTTGTTTTCCATTTAGAATGTAACCAAGCTCGTAAAAATTGAAAAATAATTAAAATGATTTTTTTGTCAAAACAATATCGCGGTTGTTATTTCGGAGAAAAAAATATGTTTATCAAATTTAACACATGCATGTACTTCGCACACAAATTTACCTAAAATATGTTTTGATTCGCCTATTATAGTTTGTTTTTTAATATCATTTGATTATACTCCCTCTGTTTTTTAAAGAAAGTATTTTTAAGATTTTTACACATATTAAGAAAACACATTAAAACTTGATAATAAATGTATGATTTTTTGTGATTAACAATTTCCTATAAATTTAAACCAATAGCAATTCAATAAATTCAATTACTTTTATTAAAATTTACAATTTATCATTATTAACTCATAAAAAGTGCATAGAAAATTGAAAACTACATTCTTTTTGAAACAAATTTTTTTTCTAAAACTACATCCTTTTAGAAACAGAGGGAGTAGTTATAAGTCATAAGTTTTATAAAATTGCTACATTTATTACTTGTCGATGGAGTTTGAAAAATATTCATCAATTTACGTAAATATGTTTGGATTCAAAATTACATAGATATATATATATATATATATATAAATAAAGTTCGTAAAGTATAGATTGGGTGAGTAAATTTTCTCAAGTTTCTATTAGTGTTCACGTGGCATGCAATTAATTGCGTGCATGCGGGTTAATGGTTACGTGAAGGTTCATGCCACAAGGAGCAGAAGCAGTGCACGCCGCAAACCCTAAATTACTAGTCATCCTCTCCGGCATCGACTTCGACACAAACCTCTCTTTCCTCCGTGACCGCTTCGTCAACGTCAGCTTCACCGACAAACTCGTATTCGAGCTCCATTGGTACAGCTTCTCCGACGGCGGAGGCGCGTGGGCAAAACACAACTCCAACGATTTCTGCACCAAAATCATCGAGAAAGTCACGCACAACGGAGGATTCTTGCTCGGGAGAGGCTTTCCTTTGATCTTGAGCGAGTTTGGGACCGACGAGAGAGGCGTTGACGTCAGCGGAAACCGGTATATGAATTGTTTGGTGGCTTGGGCGGCGGAGAATGATTTGGATTGGGCGGTTTGGGCGTTAACCGGAGATTATTATTTGAGAACCGGTCAAACAGATATGGTTGAGACTTATGGCATTTTGGATGCCAATTGGAAAGACGTCAGAAACTCTACTTACTTGCAGAAACTCTCCGGAATTCAATATCCATTTAGAGGTCAGAGGAATTTTTTCTTTCCGTATATATAAAAGACACTTTAACTCTTATAACCGGACCGGAAATAAGAATTTCATTTATATACATGCAGGACCCGGTATACAACTCAGAAGCTTTCTCTTCCACCCATCACTGGCCTTTGCGTCACCAATAATCCTTCAGACAATTCACCCACACTTCGATTGGGACCATGCCCTAAATCCGAGCCACCGACCTTTAATCCCACAGAAGGCATTCTTTGGATCAATAAAATGTGCGTACAAGCTCCAAATGTTGCTGGACAAAGGTGAAGCTTGGAGTTGGCACTATGTGTTCTAAGTTGGGACAGATCTCAGCTACTAAAATGCACTTGTCGTTCAAGACAAGTAATGGTTTGTTGCTATGTCTTGACGTGGACGAACGTGACAACAGCATCGTCGCTAACCCTTGCAAGTGTTTGACCATGGACGCTTCGTGTGATCCAGCAAGCCAATGGTTCAAAGTTCTTTAAATCCTGTTTTCAATATCTTATCATTCTTGAGAAAATGTATGTGTAATCATTGGCTACGATCGAGCAAATTCATCATTGACCAAACGAAAAAAAAAACATTAGTCTGTTGAAGTCTTAAAAGAAAATGGGCTGAGAATTGAAGAAATTGAAGCCCAGATGGTTACGTGGTATCTTGTATTTCGCCACGTGTCCGTCAACTTATTAGCCACTGAGAATTTTCCAGATTATCTGAGTCCATGAGTCATCATCATCTCTGTAGCCTAATGCACAACTTAGACCACCTCCAACGCATAAAAATGTGCGTGTCTTTAGTATAAAATATAATAAAAAATGAGAAATTGGTAAAGATGCGTGTCTCCGTATAGACATAGAAGAGCCTGAGATCTCTCTTACGTGGCGACTTATAATTGGAAGGTAAATTTTTTTTTTTCTATTTTCTTTATTTGGTAAAAGTTAATGCGAGAGATTTTTTTTTTCGTTTGCAAATTTTTCGTTCTTTTGTAACCCATCTTAGACCATCTCCATTGGGGTTTCTTAAGAATTTTTTAGAGAAGTTTTTAGGTTAAAAAAAAATTAAAAAGAAATTATTAAAGGGGGAAATGGCTAAGAAACGTATCTTAGCCGAGATGTTTTAGAAAAATTAAGAAATGCTAACGTGTCAGATGGAAATTGGTCGGGTTATTTTAAGAAAAAAAATAAGCGTAAAAGTCTCCGTCTATCTTTCCGACACGAAAGAGGAGATTTGTTGGCTCCTCCGATCGGCCTGACACCAAGGATCTCCGGCGAATACCAGTCAATTCCTTCGCCTACCAAAGCTTCCCGGCCTTTCCTCCGGCGATCTCGGCTTTGCCGATTCCTCCGACCATCTCGTCTTCATCCTCCCTTAAATCACTCCTTGATTCTTCTGGGGTTCCGCTTTACTCCATCTCCCGTCTCCACATAAGCACTATTATAATTCCGGCGATTTGACCCCAATTTCATCGATTTCACTTTATATAGTTGCTTGTGTAAAACTCATTATAGCTAACTGCAATAGCTTCTAAACAATTTCTGATTTTGATTGATGCACATGTGAAATTCTAAAAGAACTGAAATATCATTTTCAATTGTTTAGATTTTGGTAGTATGTTTGGACTTTGGGATATACATTTGAACATAAGACCTCTCTCTCTCTCTGTGTTTGTGTTGGAATGTAAAATGGAATGCGGGAATTGCATAAAGGAGATGAAGAAAAGCGTAAGGAGCTTGTTCTAACGGTGAAGCGGACTACGAACAGATTCAGCAAAACAGAGTTAGAGGTTTCATTTGCAGGCAATTGCCATTGCTGGAGAGTCGTCGCAACATCTTGTCATCCACTTAAAGCTTCGTTGGTGAGTCGCTTATCTGCCTGAATATGTATGTTTTGGAAATTGTTGAGTTGCTAACGTTTTCACCCATGCTTGTATTGTTTTGTATCTTATACAACCATGTTATAAAATGACAAAACCTTAGAGATTGAGGTCTTTGCATGTCTTCCCTGTTTTGAGTTTTGCAGGGAGTTAAATCAGATTCAAGCTCTTTTGCCATCCGTTTGACATAGTCTAAGGCATCAGATGAGGCTCAAGGTGTAACTTCCTGTTCTACCTTTTGTTTTTTTTTCCCCTCACGTATTAGTTCACTAAGAAGACCAGCTCTTCTTTTGTTTGTGGACAAAAGGAAGTCAGGAGAAACAAAATGGGAAATGTTATTATATTCAAGTCTTTATGGGATAATTTTGTTATTAATCTCAGTCAATATTATGTTTTGATTTGCAGGTTAATTTGCAAGTTTCCTTCTGGAATACATCGATAGTGTCTTTATTTGTAGTCCGTGACAAGGAAGATGAGGACTTCTTGCTCTGTCTTCTTGTACCGACGTCGTGTTGTGTTGTTTCTGTTTGTAGCTTGAATGAGATGCATTGCCTTGTTTCAGGAGCAAACTTTTTGCTCAAGGTAAGGCCTTTCTTTATGCAACATTCCATTTACCTTGTGTCTTCATATGTAGCTGAGCCTTTATTACTAGCACTTGCTAAACAGCAACGTAAAGACAAGCTCTCATCATGTGTGACAGGCTGATTTGCCTTGTGTCCATCTACATACGTTTTCTGCAGGCTATTCGACATGAAGCCTTCACCCACATGGAGGATGAGAAAGAATTTGTACAGATAGATCCCAATGACTTGTACCCATATCTTCTTGTGAACGTTGGATTTGCCGTTAGCAGAATCAAGGTATTTGTTTACGTTTGCTACTTCTTCCACAAACTGTTGTGTGTGGCTCCTTGAACTTCTGAGTTTGGAGGTTAGAAAATTGCATGGACATATAGATTTCGGGCAATGCTTTTTGAAAGTATAGGTTGATGGGGAGGGAAAGTTTGAATGTATGTGCTTATTAAATGTACTATGTTTAAAATATAAATTTTATATTCTTAAAAACCTTTAATGGGTTTCTACCAATGGAAGAGAAAAAAATAAAGTTTGTTTACCAAAGTTCTTAAAATGATATGATGGAAAATTTACATTAAAAAATTATTAAGAAACTCAATTGGGTTTCTACCAATGGAGATGCTCTTAGTGAAATCGATTTTGAAATCGATGAATCATTGTGAAGGGGAAGTGTGGAATCTCGAATTTCTCGGTAAATGTATGTTGTGCAGATCCGTGAATCTCTAATCGCCACCGTATTGATATATTCTTCTCTTTCTTTCTTTAGTGGAGAGAGAGATGGGAGGAATAACGACGAAAGGGGTTTTGCTTGACGAATCTGTGCTTTTCAATCACGAGAGTGAAGATTCGACGCCGCGACTTCGAGAATCAGTCCCGTCTCTTCTCCGTCTGCTTCGTTATTCTATGATCCGAACGGTAACGATTGATTGAATAGCTATCTCAATTCCACTCCATGATTCCTTCTGCATTGCGGGTTTCTGCAAGTAAAACCTTGCATGCGAACTATTTGAGTGGAAATGAGTGAATCTTCCTGGAATCATGAAGTGATTCTTCTATTGGACTTCAATTTTTGCTATGGAATTTCTAGAAATTGAGGATCGAGATGAAAATTTGGACTTTTTTTGTTTTTGCTGTCTTGCAGGGGAGATATCATATGGGCTTGATCTTGCGGAAAACAAGGTTTGGAATAACCCTTTAAACTTGAGTCCATGAACGTGATGTTTCTTCTATGTCTTAAGCAAATGAGTTTGTTCAAGTCAAATCTTTACTTTGTGTAACTTGTTTAACATTTGTGGTGAGATTGATTCGTCTCTACAATCATATAGGTGGATTTACTGAGGAAAACGGCAGCTGAATACTCTCAAAGCATGGTATACTGATGGCGGTGTTCTGTGTGTTGCTTCAAGCAGAAAAGAAGAGACACTGCCTGAACTAAGTTCTAGCCAGCTAGTTGTTGTACTCGGTTAGTGATGAAGATAAATCTCTTGTCCTATGAGAGATTAAAAAAATTCAAAATTTCAGCTTCCACATATGTGTCTATGCCGTTTACTCTTTTGAATGTTTTAAAGATGCTATGAGCGCTGCGATAGGGTTTCATTTGGATGACACCCCAACCCCCATGAAAGCTTGTGAAGAGGTGGGAAGACCATCATTTACTTCAGAGCAAACACCAAGCAGGTAGAGCACTAGAGGTTNTTTGGATGACACCCCAACCCCCATGAAAGCTTGTGAAGAGGTGGGAAGACCATCATTTACTTCAGAGCAAACACCAAGCAGGTAGAGCACTAGAGGTTCTTGGTTTAATACAACACCTTCTTACGCTATGCTTGATAGAATTGGCATGGTTTTTTTATAATTGACGTGGTTTCTATGGTAACATCATTCTCACATCTTAGTAGAGGTTCAACATATACTTGGATCTGAAACACATTTCCAATTAATAAAAAAAAATTAATTTGTAAGACACTCTTAAAAATATCACTAATGGATGATGAAAAACTAATGTATTCTTAGTGTTAGTTTTAAATTAAAATATTATTAAATTTAATATTAATTAATTCTTAAGACACTCATATGTTACAAATGGAAATGCTTTTAGGGGATCTAAACCAGAGTGTCTTATAAATATAAGTGAATAAAAAATTAATTTGAGTGTCTAAAACATAAGATCAACCCCAATGCAAACACTTAATTGAATGTTTTAAACATTTTTTAATAATAAAAAGAATGTTAAAAAAAAAAAAACAAATTGATGAATCGCGTCTTGACACGTGTCATAAGACACCATAAAATTGGATCCAAAATAAGACACCATGTCTTACACTGTTCAATGCCATGTCATTTTTTTTTTTGAGTTAAGACACCCCAAGATGTCCATTGGGGTTGCTCTAAGGCAAATGTTTAATATTAAACATTTATTTTGAGTGTCTTAAACAAAAAGCACAAAAATATTATTATTTTATTATTAAGACACCTTCTATGGGTGTTACCATTGGGATTGCTCTAAGACCTTCACCAATCATCATCTCTAGCCTAACACCATCAGGCATCCTTCCACATTTGAGGTTTTAAAATATTTTTTAATAAAATAAAATGTTTTTTGAAAATAAAATAAAATAAAAAATGATTTAAAAAAAAAATCGCGTCGTGACATATATTATAAGAATCGATAGAATCAAATCTTAAATAAAAATCGATAGAATCGAATCTTAAATAAGAATCGATAGAATCAGATCTACGGTTCTCGTCACATCATTACTACGTCATTAATTTTTTTTTGAGTTAAGACCTTTTTAAATCTCCATTGTGAATGCTCTAAAGTATATAATCTATTCACTAATGTCAATTCTTTATTTTACAAAGGGAAAGAAATGGTTGGGAATTACATAATTAATATAATAGAGTATAAAGTACTACTTAAATACTTATTACAAGTGTAATAAAATAAACAGAAAAACACATGTAAAAGTCAAGAAGTGACAAAAAAAGCTTCTTGTTCATGTGATCTTCTTAAATTAATGTGTGTATATTTAATATATATATTAAAAAATTACATATCGACGAATGATAAGTGATAAATTTAAAAGAATAAATTAAATGAAATAATGGGAATTGAAAATGTTCGAAGTAATAATATGGACCGTTCGATCAACTGAAACTCCATAGCTGAATATCAGCATCGTCGTAGAAGTCATCCATCGTTGTCTTCGAGCTAATTAATTGTGGAGAATAATCAAACGAAGTTCCGTTAATGAAGAACATCTCATTATGATCATACCATGATGGATCCATCAAAGACACATGCTCATCCACGAATGATCCCATTAATGATACCAAATCATCATCATTATGATGATCATCTGGCGGAGAACACGCAGCTGAAGAAGAAGGAGATGGATGGTGATGGAGACCATCACCATGATCATCATCATCATTGGAGGAGGCAGGAGGGGCAAAAGCGTCAGAAGAGATGGAGTTAGCGGCTTGAGCAGCGACCTTTTGGATGGACTTGGGGGACAAAAAGGTCTTTTCATCGATGCCAACAAGAAATGGAGAAGTAGTAGTGGCGTGTGGGAAGTTGAGATTGGCTTTAGGGCCTTTAAGACACAAGAGAGCAGCGTCATAAGCTCTAGCAGCTGCCTCTGCGGTTGAGTAAGAACCTAACCAGATTCTTGTCTTTTGATTTGGTGCCCTAATCTCAGAAACCCATGATCCCCAGCTTCTCATTCTCACTCCTTTGTATTTCCTTATCTTGTCCTTACAAGATTGATGATGCGATGTCAACGAGGAAGAAGAAGAAAAAGAAGATTGAGACAGTGACGATGAGGAAGTGGTAACTTGGATCTTACGTTTTTGTTTCACCATATTGTATAATAATTTTGTGTTTTATTGGAATCTTTTATACAAATGTTGATGTAAGAAGAAGTATTTTCGATGGGAAATAATGTTCAAGGAGAGGAGATTATATATATAGCAATGGATTCATTTGGGGGGAATTGAGAGAAGGAGACAATAATGGTTTATTTTATAAATAAAAAATTGGTCAAATGAAATAGTATGATTTTGTATGAATGTGATGTTTTTGGTGCATGACAGGTGTTTTTTTATTAGTATTTTTTTCACCAGAATAATCACAAATGGATATGTCAGATTTTGTTTCTTATGTATATATAATACTAATAATTGAATATCCATATATCATATTTAGTATTTAGTATAAGCATTTGATTTATTTTTAATTAGTTTTAGAGGAAAAAGGTTAAATAAGCATATCGTAAGGATGATTGTATTAACCGATTAAAATAATTTGAAAATTCAGATATCTATTTGCTTTCATTCGAATACCACGTTTTTTTGCTACGTTTGAAGGTTAAATATTAACATGGAAATCAGGGAAAACAAAATGTATAAATAATATTGGTCTTAAATTGAATAAACTTGAAAATAACATTGTTGAGAAAAGGAAAAAAAAAAGAAGACGAGTGTACAGCTAGCTGTACGGAATCCACTTGATGAGGAAATCGAGAATTGCTTTTAATTAATTAGTTGAGGATGAGATTTTTATTTGTAAAAGGAAAATGAAGTTTTTATTTTGAAAATTTGATGGCTTATTGCTATCACTTTCCGGAAATGCAAATTACAGCTGCGTTTGAACGTGTCAAATCCTACGATCTTTCGAAGAAAGTGACTCTTCAAACCTGCTCATTGGTCTATGTTTTGTTTTTGTTACTATGCTAAACACCATGACGGTCTTCTTTACAGTCTTTACTTTTATAAATAGTGCAGTATGTCGTTATATATATTAGATTGACTATAGGCTGAATTGTAGAAATTGTTTTTACCAAAAAAGAAGAATGGTTTGATAAATGAAGTTAATGAAGAAATAATAAACCAAAAAGGGAATAATAAAGAAAATACATAGGATTCTGATATGAAGGGGGAAGGATCGGAGAGGCAGCTTCGTGAAGTAACATGTTAGGTCTCTCTCACAAACAAAAACGATAAACTAAAATAAAACCTAAACTCTTATTAAAAAAAAGTCTAAACATCTAAGCAAATTTTTTTTGTGTACTTGTACGGCAAAATATATAATAAATGAAATTTTAATAAAAATATTAATGGAAATGGAAACGCGCAGCCAAATATGTGAAAAAGATAGCATGATCATGAAGAGTAATACTGGTGAAGACTGAAGTGAGTGAATCACTTGAAACAACAGCTGTTTCCACTCTGTCTCGCTGCTGCACAAAACCGCGTTTTCTCTCACTCTTCATATTTTATTTTACTTTTGGTTAGAAACAATATTTATTTAGATTTCATATATATATATATTTTTTTTATTCATACGTCCTCAAACACTTCTTATACACACAGAAAAAGCTGTAAACCGAGATATTAATGGTCAAAGATCTGTATACAATTATGGTGTAAGTTTACTAATGGTCAATAAGTACTATCTTTGATATCAACATAACCAAACTATTTGACTTTACATAATTAATTCTTACTATTTTTGTTTTTTTAACATTTTAAAATAAAAAGGCAAACAAAAAAAGTTAACCAAAGCTAAAAAAATGCAAAGTTACGCGCGATTAGAGATTGGAGGAATCATGTGTTTCTTTTTCATATAGATTAATATACACATCATATTTAAGCCAACATTAATTACTTTAGGTGTTAACTTTCCCCATTTGCTCTTTTAAGTTCGTCGTGGTCTTTTTTTGTTTTACAGCATTTCGTCTAGTGAACTTTTATTTGAGGAGATTCTCCACGTCGACTACTAAACTACACAACTAAATTTGCATATCTTTGTAGTTAAACAACCAAATGATTAAAACGTATAGGACTATAGCTCAGTTTAATTTCATTTCGTGCCTTATATCTTTGCTAATGCTGTGCATATCTGAAGATCGTGTCACACGCTCGTCGACATGTATTTAAAAGTGTTAACTAAGGGTATCTATGATATACTAAACTTTCGATTTTGATTATTAAGCATGCATCGGTCGAAAGTGACATAAGTTTCACACTAAAGGTGAGTATCATGGTACTTTTGTTGTTATTGTTTTATTTACTTTTAACAGTTTCTAAGATCAGATATTCAGATTTGAAATCCAGGTCATAACATATAGATCCGCAATCTAATTAATCAATGCAAAATTCTAGAACAACTGCACATTTCAAAAATTAATCTAGATATTCTGGCTTACGAATTACGAGACTCATCTGTAATAAAAATAAGTGTTATAGATACCACAATAATATTTTGCATGTATGTGAGAAATTGAGAATATGGAGGTGTGTAGATAGATACTAAAGCAAGATAATGATTTCAAAAGAAGCATGTGTATTTTGGCAAAAGCGAAAACAAACCTTATATGACTTTAACACACGCAAGAGCACATGATCGAAGAAGAGTCGAGAGATGGCATGTTCTTTTTGGGGACAGCCTTGACTTTCTCACCAAGCCTTAAGGGCTTATGAGACTTGTCTTCACTTAGACATTTCACACTTTGATCCTAAGCAAACCCTTAAAGGTCAAAGAGTCGACTTTTGTCAGCTTTCCAGCCAAAAATATTCTTATTTTGTATGAAAAAACAAAAGCATGTCGAGGCTACTTCCGTTTTCATTACACGGCCAATTCTGGCGAAGTAATTTTAATTTAATTACTACTTCATATAGTTATGGATTTGTTGTGTGTGTGTGTGTGTGTGTGTGTGTTTTGCAGTTATTTTTTGATATAACTATCACGCGGCTTATAATTGTGATCACATAGCTACTAACAGTGGTTTACAAAACATATGTGGTATAGTTAAAAAGATTTTGATGTCAAGTTGGTATATACGAACAATCTTATGCAATTTTTAAAAAGAAAATAGAGAAAAGAATAAAAAATAGAACTTACCAATAAAATATGCAACTAAGGTACTGGTGCACACTGCACATCGCACATTGGGGGAAATTAATGTTAGTTTCCCAAAATAGTTTTCATCACACATATTTGATTAGTGAATTTCTCAAAATAGTCCCCCAAAAAACATATTTGATCCAGGTATCCTTTCTTCGCTGAGAAAATACTTTCTAGCTAGTAGCTACGTACTTGGTTTGTTTGGTTTAATAACTTTACTATAAGATCATTACGCACGATATCTTAATTTGTTTTTTTTTTGATGCATGATCTCTTAGTAATTTGTTATGTTTGTAAAAATGTATTAGTTAAGGTTGACCTCGGCGATAATTGTTTGTTTTCTTAACGTAGCTAGTCTCATTCGGCAAGATCGAGGCATGCATATCATCCGTCTATAAAGAATCAACATCCCTTTCAAACGGGATTCGAGCTAGATAGACTTAGATAGCACATCATTTGGATGGATCAAAGCATAGTTCTATTAGACTACCACACAATTGGTAATTTGTAGTTCACTTATATGCCAAATAATGTTATGTTTTTTTTTTCAACACTGATAATGGCAAATGTTTACAAATAGTTATATTATTTTATTCTCAAACTTACAAGAACAGCATATTGTTTAAGTGTAGCCCATACCGTGCGGCTTCACTGGCACCGTACTCCCTCCGTACCTTCCCAACAACTAAACAAAGAGATGACCTTTACCATCACATCACATATGTTATCTAACAATATCTTCACTTATAAAAAAAATCTTCACTTACTTAAAAGATTCTCTTAATATATAACATATATAGATTTCTACATAGAGATTTCTTTTTCCTTTATTATGTGTCAGAAACTGGTACGATGGTACGGTTTTGGCGTGAGAAATTTCGAAGAAGGTGTAAAATAGGGTTGAATATGAAAATACAATAATTCATGTAGGACTAGATTAGTGGCAAATAATTTAATGCAATAGATAGTGGCAAATAATTTAATGCAAAGAAACCATCATGGATATATATACGAGGAAAAAGGGTCTTCTTCACGAATACATTGTTACTAAGATATAGCCCGCACGTGCGTACCAATTACATATTATATTTTAGATGTATGAAAAATACAGTTTACTATTGTTATAATTTTTTTTATATTGTTATATGTTTAATTTATTTAATGTTTGGGTTTGTTTAGTTTGAATATAACATATTTTAGTTTGCACTGTGCGGGTTACATGTTTATTTAAAATTATAAAATTGTAAAATTTAAATGTATGAAAATTTTAATTTGAATTTTTTTATATGTTAATTTTATTTATTGTTTAGGTTTGTCTAGTTTAAGTAGTATTGTAATTTTTTGTTTTGGTGTGTAGTTGCACATTTAGTAATTTAGATAAAAAAAATAATGTGTACTTGTAAAATTGAAGAATGTAAATATGGTTGATCTAGTAGATACTACAATATTATCGATATGAATAATTGTTAACTAATATTACTCACTGTATTTTTTTTTGTTAAGCAAAACTTAAAAAATGGTTTTTGTTTTTACCGGAACAATATATAAAACGAAAAACTAAAAGATAGAGTTAGGCTGAAAATTTCGTGACGGATTTCTCGTTTCCTTCCGTACCCGTTCAGAATTTTTCATCCCATTCCTTTTCCCGTTCAAAAAAATTCCTATTCGGGACCATTTATTTTATTCAAACGGATACAGGAAAGGTACGGAAAGGGAACGAATATGAGATCAGATACCCGAACTACCTGTTTAAAATTTAAAAATTAAATTTTTTTATATATTTTTCCAAATTTTTTCGAAATTACCCAAAATATATGTCACAAAATTGATCATTACCCAAAATAATTACCTGTTTGGGAAGAGATTTTAGGCAAGAGAATTTTCCGAACTCGTCCCGTTACCCAAGTTTCTCGTCACGTTCTTATCGGATTCCTTTTTGAAAATTGTTTCTCAATTTCCAAATTTTCCGTTCTTGTTCCATACCCGTAAATTTTTGTCTTAAATCCCGAACGTTTCAGGGCTAGATAGAGTTATAATTTACCAAAAATTTATTATTAGAACTAAAATGTAAAATTATAAAAATTTAGATGTATGTAAATTTTAATTTTAATATTTTTATTGTTTGACTTTTTTGGTATGATTAATTTATTTAATGTTTGTTGTAGTAGTTTTTTTGTTATATTATTTATTTGCACGTTTAATAGTTTAGATTTGAAATTTAATGTGTACTTATAAAATTAAAGAATGTAAAAAATGTTGATCTAATAGACACTATAGTGTTACTGATATGAATGAATTTGAAATTTTATTTTTATTTGATTTTCTGATATAATTGTTATTTGATTATATTTTATTTAAGTGTATTTTATACATAATATAAAATTAATTTCTTTCATTAAAGTGAGAAAATCAGAAATTTTTTTGTTCATTTGAAATTTTTTAAAACAAATAATTACATAAACCAATTCTACAAAATGATTGGCCCATTCAAACATTATGGTATTATGTTTACTTAAAATTAATGGGCTATTTAGTATAATTTGAAAATAATAAAGCCCATTTTCGGCTCTTCTTAATAACAATATTGTTTTTTTGGTATGCAACAAAAATAAAAATAGAGTTGATTCTTTTATTAGGACTGGTCATCTTTTATATAATAGATTTGATTATTTTGAAAGGATATATTTAAGATTTGATTATAGGAAACAAAATATGGATTTTAATATATTTTTAGTTTATATAAAAAAGAATAAGTTATCTAAAATTTTAATAAATATTAATTAATTCAAAATATACGTGTAATGTTTTTTTTTAATTTACCAATTAGTCTAATTGTATAATTTGGCAAAACTTTTTAGGGTTAAGCCTGAACTGTGTGTGAGTTATATTTTTAACTAATTTTTTTTTGAATTTAATGATATTTTATTTTAGGTTTTCTCATTAGATAAATCTATACCAAAAATATCTATTCCATCAAATTCATGCCATTACGTTCTATTTCTCATACTGAAATTCGATTTCTTATAAAAATACATTTACGTATGAGATATATTATTAGAATAGATGTATCATATCCTTTAATAAATTTCAACCACCCGCCCTGAAGATGGATTACAATTTTTTATTTGGTTCATTTTTCTCTTGTTTATTTTATAAAAAAAAAATATATATTTCTTGAAAGTAAACTTTTAAGAGTTGTGATAGTTTTATTTTGATGTTGATGATGGTATTATATAATGAAATGAATTGAAAACTCATTAAAAATCAGAAACAATGTGAAAGCTTTCTCTGAGTCATCCATCTCAAGTAGTTCGTAATTATGTAGAATCCACCCAGCACATATACCATCGGAAACAGAGAAGAAGGATTTAAGGCCTTCACATTTGTTTCTTCAAATGTGATCTTTGTTGAATTTTGATTGTTTTAATTGTG
The DNA here is from genome assembly GCA_020283515.1 of Alliaria petiolata. Taxonomy (NCBI): domain Eukaryota; kingdom Viridiplantae; phylum Streptophyta; class Magnoliopsida; order Brassicales; family Brassicaceae; genus Alliaria; species Alliaria petiolata. Next base: position 2,592,621 of record JAHZTW010000003.1, on the reverse strand, counting down.
TCTAAGCTCTTTGTTGGACCTGCAATAGTTAATATGATTAGATATAAAAGGCATAATAAACTGTCTAGCATATATAACTTATACACATAAAATATGAATTCGATTTTTGACCAACCATATACTTCTTTTTCGCTGGTTCTTTTTGCAGGTGATTTCTCTGAAGTGGACAATCTGGAAAGAGTGTTCTGGCATTGCTGATAAGGTATGTTTCCATCGACATTCAATATACCATTACAGGGTTTATTGCTAGTTGATCTTTCACTGACTTGTGATGATGGCATAATAGATGGGGACTAACCTTTGATAGTGACTTTCAATATACCATAAACAGTTTGTTCGTACTCGGGGATTTCGTAATTTAAGGAAGAGCTTTTGGTTTCTTTTTCATTCATGATTTACCCTACAATGAATACACTGAAAACAAAATGTGATTAGTAAACATGAAATATATAAGAGGAAAAACATATATGTTACGATTTAGTAACATAAATCTAGAAATAACCTTTGAATCGTAGAGAATTAACTTCATCGTTTCTCTAAAACTCTTCGGTTGCATCCACATTCAATAATTTTAATAGATGATGGAAATTCTAATTAAGTAATTAGCAGATACGAAAACAAATATTAAAAATCTGTTGGAATATGATAGTAGTAATACTGACATAGTTGAGCGGATGAAAAAGTATACCATTTACATGTATGCATGATCTTGACTTGAATTTTCCAAGCGGTTTTGAAAGGCTTTCACTTGAATTCTCCAGGTCGATTTGAAAGGCTTGATGTTTTTCAATGGAGTGATCAGTATTATTGAAGCCAATTCTCAACAGCTGTATCGGTTATTTTTCTCGAGGTATGAATGCTTGAACAATATTGCTTCGATATTTATATAATCTCAAGTGGGTATAGTTAGGTATGGGTTGAATATTTTCGGTGAAATGATCTTGGAAATGTAGATATTCTGAGTTAATTGTAGTTGAAAATCTCAACAAAATTTTATAGAAGTTACTAAATTGTAGGGAGTTAAAGAATATACGTTTCATTGATTATCGAAGAACTGAGATCATTTTAAGGTTAGATTCACAAGTCCGATCTCTTATTCGAAAATCTTGTTAGGTTGTTACGAAATTTAATTATGTGAAAGAATATATTCATGATCATATTTGATTTCGAAGTTGGCAAGATATTAAATGATTGCCGAGATTTGCTAAATTGATAATCATATTCCCATATTGGTTTTTAATTGATATTCGTCCGATATTTCCGTTAGCAATTTTATGTTTTTTTTTTTAACAGGTGAAGAAAAGAAGTTGTAAACCGATTAAATTCCTATATTTCTATCATCTTGGTTTAATTTAATTTAAATGAGATCATAAAGATCCGCGTCTTTTTGATAAAGGTTTCGGGTCGGGTTATTTTGTATTTCGAGTTGACTCAGTTGACTCGGTCGGTTTTAACCCCAAATATATCTGTTGCCAAACAGTTTTTATGTATTAACTCAATGGCACAGATTGTAAATAAATGATTTTTTTCAAGTATCTCTATAAATGTATTTCCAAAATAATATTGTAGAGATAACTCTACGAAATCTGATCAGTGTTAAGAAATCAATCTTTTAGTTAGCTCTATATAAAGAGAACTACATGATAAAAAACAGAGTCTTACTTGAAGCTTTTTATATCTTACATGTAATAATAGGTTTCATCTTCTCTTACATGTTTTATCAAAACAATGTCAATATTATTTTGTAAAGTTTATTGGAAGCTTTTTATTATTACATCTCAGCAATACATATTTTCTTATACAAATTTAGAAGAAATATAAATCTTAGAAAATAATTTTGCTAAAGTGATGTTTGCCTGTTTATATGCATATCTTTTCTCTGTTTTGATATGAAAAATGACCACATTTTTATTAAGAAGAAGTTTTAAAAAACTGATTTAGAGTGCAAGTATGATTTTATTTTTAAAAAGATGATTTTTTTCCAATGGATGTACAAATGAAGAACTACAGAGTGCATTAAAAAGTTTAAGCCATTTTAAAACTGAAAACTATTGTTCACACCAAGGAATAAATATAAAATAGTAAACTTATATTGTTTCTCACATCAAATATATTTGAATTTCATAAAACAATACTGAACCGAATAAATAAAAAGGATTTGCGAAAACAATATTGAATTTTAGCCCTCTTTTTTTCTTTTTCTTTTTCTTTTCCCAAGCTTATTTCTTCACTTCGTTCATCTCTCTCCTTCCTCAATTTCGTTTCATTGTTGTAGGAACCCATCCCTGTTACTCAACTTGTAAGGGAATCTGCTACAGTGATGCAGAAGTTCACTCAATCGGGATATGTACTATATTAACTGCTAATGTATATATTCCAGGGTCTATGTGTTGCAACTTTAGAGCATCTCCCTGCACTTTTAGCCTTAGTTTAAAGATTGACTTGGTGTGAGATAGTGCTGTTAAAGCAAATATGAATCCATAAACTAGACTACTGAATCTTGCTACTAGTTCTCCTGTTAATAGTTGTGTTAGGCCGTTTGGAGTTTCTCCACTAGTGGCCCGTGGCCGGGTATGATGACAAGGGTCCGCAACTTTATCAAGTATGTAGAAGAATACTAAGAAATGTAACCATTAAGTAAACCTATAAGTTGAAAACATCTTCTTTTTCTCATCAGGTGGATATCTGTCTGGCTCTTATTTATCATGGAAAGCTTGGGCAATGGGAAATAATGTTTCAAATGCAAAGACATTTCTTGAGAAAGAGGTGATAAGATTTTACGCGTTTGTGATGCTCTTTAAAGCATGTCAAGTCATCTTTGTTTTTTGATCAGGTACACAGATGACATGGAACTTGACGATGCCATTCACAAGGCAATATTGACATTGAAGTTTTACCAAAACCTAAAAGCCTTTCCTAGTCTTTATTTCTTGTTGGTTTCACAGTTTTGAGGGAGAAACCCCAAGACTGAAACTCAAAGAGCTTCGAGAAATCATATTCACTTTTTTGTGGACTCTAACGAGAGAAGGCTTTACATCTTCGGAGGAGATTAAGCAGAATATTTTCAGGGGGTACTGAGTTGCCGGCTTCTCCTATCTCTGTCTCTCAGTTACAGGACCTATTGCCTTTCCGGTGCTCAGAGGAACAGAGACACTCTCTACAGAAGGAGGTTCTCGAGGAGGAAATAAAAGCTACTCTGTTCGCTATGCCTCTCAATAAAAGCCCTGGTCCGGATTGTTTCTCCGGATAATGAGAGATCGTCTCCTCTCTCTCCCAGCAACAAGTGTAAGCTCCCCTTCTCTGCTTGAGGTGTATTTTCTTTGTATTTCTGGTCATGCGTAATATTTATTCATTAGATTCTCTTGCTTTAAGTTTCATGTAATAAGTTGTTATTTAAACTGGAGGAGACTCAATTTAGAATGTGTTCTTTTATTTTTTCACTCGAAAGCTTTCTTAAAAAATGCTCTCAAAATATGTCTCTTTTGTGGAAATCCAAATTTCATAGAATCAAACAAAGAAAAAAAAGAAAGGCTAATGATATAAGATATATTGCATCAAATCAAGAAAACAAAAGAGTACGAAACAACGAAGATGAGAAACGCAACGACTGAGAAATAGCTCGATGGGGAAGAAGCGATAGAGATACTCCCGGCGGGACCATTAGCTGGATTCCCCGGAATCGAACTGCTTGAAGGAACCGTAGATCCTCTTGGTGAAGCTGCAGATATGGATCCTCCTCCAACAACACCATCAAACTCTGGTGAAGGCGAAGGTGTAGGTGAAGGCGAAGGTGCATACATCAGTTCCTTTGGAACAGTATCAGGTGGGGCTAAAAGTGGCGCTAGTTGTTGAGGTCCTGCAAATAAATTGCCAATTTGTACTAAAAAAAAAGAAAAAAATATAATTCATTCATTCATATAAGCATGATGATTATACTTACCAGGACATCGAGGTTGGAGAGACATGGATAACCTGAAAAACAAGCCGAGATTAAATAGATTGTTATCAGACTCATTAGCAGCGGGAGAAATGGGATAGTAAAAGACTCATTACGTGGTCAAGATAGTGCCATTGGCGAAACCGTTGTAACTACAAGTAGTGAGTTTACAACCAGCGCTACTCTGCTGCGAAGTGATGTTCCCGAGCATGAACTTGCTGTTTCTACATTGCATACTGGAGCAAGAGACTGCCAAAGAAGCAGGCTCACAATACATACTGCATCATCACACCATACTGCAAATGATGAGCTAGAGAAGCCAAAAATCGACTTTGACACAGAAGAACTCAGCCGCTTAATTACCTGCGGCTTCCGAGTGAACAGCTGCATTGTACACAGTGTCCTGCGGTGAGAGCATAGCTTCCGTTTGGAATGATCAGTCCGTAGTCCGTAGCGTATTTGGGGAAATTCGAACCACAAGCTGTGAAGGTTTTGGTACAAAAAAAACAACAAAAACATTCAACATCTAAGTAGTTACATATCACTGAATTGCAGATTCCTATAAAAAGATTGAGACTTTAGACCTCTTATGCCTCTGAAGATAATTTTCTGATTCAATTCAACAAGGAAGAGAGAGTAGCAAGGAAGAGAGAGTGTGGATCTTACCTAGCAATGGGACAGCGAGGATATCGCCGGGATTGATATCAGGAGCTCCCATGGCATTAACGTTTGTTAAATCCGTAACAGTGGTCGAGAATCTCTTTGCGATTCCGGTCATTGTGTCGATTTGTCTCACAACGTAAGATAGGTAAAGCGCCGGGAGAGAATCGTCGGTGCCATTGAAGCAAGCGCAAGGAAGGGGCATCACAAGCCTCGTGCCTACATCGGGAGTAGAAGACTCAATCTCCGGATTCGCCACCTGAATCTGCTCCGGCGAGACCAGACCACCGTAAACAGAGTCGGCGATCGAACCCAGTGTGTCGGAAGTTCGGGTTTTGTAATGGGTAGAGAGGGATTTCCTGATCCCGTCGACACAGGAGCAAGTGATTGGGATTTTGAGGAAGAGATTTGCGGGGAGGACATGGTTCTCGACGTCTGGGTAAGAGATGTCGATGGAGTTGGAGAGGAGCACGGAGATTGGGTCCACTTGGAATAGGGATGCGACTTCTGTGACTTTGAGATCGGCGTAGAGCGTGTACCCGAGCAGTGAATTACAAGTGTCGCTAGTGGCGCAGGGCTCTATTGTGGATTTTGCAGTCGCCATTGAAGTTAAGCTCGAAGCTAGAATCAGAAATAGAAACAAGGGTTTTTCTGGGTTCTTCATTTCGATTCGCGGGTTCTGATTTCTCTTCCCCAGCAGAAAATTAACAGGTAACTGCTAAGGTTTTACGAATTTCAAAATTTGTAGCGTTTTTTTATACACACTCGCACACACTCTCTCTCTTTTCTGGAAAATGCCGGTATCAGCGGAGAATACACTCAACAGAAGAAGAAGCTCAGAAACAAAATCTATCGAAACTTTACTATATTAAAGAGATTACAGGTGATTTTGGAATTGGAAGAACTGGAAATCTTTCTTCTTCCTCTTCCAAGGAGAGAGAGAGAGAGAGAGAAAAAAAAAAGTTTAAAACTTTTTAGTCGAGAGTTGAATGAGTAGCAGACAAAAGACAACGGTAGCTTCGCGATTTTGCAGATAACATAATGTAAAATGACGAATTTGTCCCTCCCCCTAATTCGTTCGGTTTGATTTTGAACCCACGGGTTCAGGTACAACATAGAATAATTCACCGGTTTAAGGGTCAACTAAGACAAATTGAAGTCAATGGAACTACGAGTTATCATCATCTTTCATTATGCTAATAATTTCATCAATAATAAAAAATCATCTGAATTGTATAACTTTCTCCGGGATATTGGGTAATCCGGTTCAGGGATATATAGGGTAATCCGGTAAATTAAGGTTCTGAATTGAGGTGAAAGCCCACTTGCATTTTTTTCTTTCTCCGGGAGCTAAAGCCTAGAATTTTATCAGTGTCAGAAGTTTTGATCCAAACACGGTCTTCAAGTTCAGCGGGAAAAAGGAAAACATAATCTTCTTCCCTCCAAATTCTCAACCAAATAAAATCGACTTTTTTCATCTGTGTTATTTACGCATCGGACATATCGGTTTTTTTTACCTTCAACGTTATAATTTTATCTTACCAAGATCCCCAAATTCACACAAAACCCTAGATTCTACCGTGAAACTCTGATTTCTCGAAATCCAAGTTCGTAAACACTTAATTGACGATTTGTCCCGATGGACATATCAGGTGAGAGAGACGGGATTGCTACGACGGTGATCGAAGTGGATCAGACTCCACGGAGGAATGTTCGCCGGAAGTTGGTTCAGTCGACTTTGGTCCCGCATAAATCGGAGGAGGTAATTGAGTCCAATGGAGATCGAGCGTGCGATGCCGCCGGTATTAAGGAAGAAGGCGAAGGAGGAGATGGAGATTTCTGTAGCAGTCAAGGGAAGAAGACGAGAAAACAGAGGACTCCGAAGAACGGAGCTTCCAAGAAGGTTGGTTCGATTATTTTTCACAAAATAGATTACGGTGTTTAGCTAGCTAGTATTGTCCTCCCGAGTTTGGTAGCTAGAAGAATTTGGGTAAGGACTCTACAATGTGGATTACATTCGAGAATATTTTGTAATCGTGGTCTCTCTCTCTCTCTTTTTCCCCGATGCAGATGGCTAAAGGGAAGTCGCCGCGAAAATCAACGCCTAAGAAAAGCGCAACTAAAAACGGGAATGTAGCTGCTGCTGATCAAACGACTGCTGCAAATGCCTCACCTCCAGTTCCCAATTTGCGCCTGGAAGCAAAATTAAGAGCTGAGGTAAGTGAATCATTTTTTTCAGAATTAAGCACAGATGTGAAGTAGCTTCAAACACTTGACAAAATTTGGTGTGACCTTTGGCTTGATCTAAATTGGGTCTGAAGTTTGGGCATCTATTGGTTTCTGTTTGATCAGGAAGATTCACGGATGTCTGCTGGCAAGCAAATACATCCGTTTTTCTCGTCTTGGAAAGGAGGTAAAAGAAATCAAGAAGCAGCCGCAGCAGAGAATGGCAGTGTTCAGGATCAAGGAAGAGATAAATCCGTCACCATCGGCCCTATCCATGTATTTGAGAGGTTTCAGGTATGCACTTATACATATAGGGTAACTTCCTCGATCATGTTTAGTAACAAAGCAATCTAAATAGCGAAACCTTCTTCTTAGGATGATTATCGGACCATTGATTGGAAGAACTGGACTTTCTGTGGGCAAACATCCACAACTTGGAGTCCTGATCAACAAATAAAACCCGACTCCCTTGAACCCCGACCCAAGGAATTTGATCTAAATGAACTTCCGACTCTTTCACATCCTGACGTGTGCGTCATCGATGATGAGGAGCCTGAACATTGTGCTAGTCAATCAGAAGGTATCGCAGATGCATCTCCGGTAGTCTTAATAGCATACCATGAGGATAAACGTGGGTACCTTGATGGAGCAGAAGCGGTGATGAGCTAAAACTTTCCCTTTTGGTCTTTGTTTTTCGTTTCTTGGAACCATTCATGACAAAGGGTCCTTTCCTGCATTCTTTGTAGGGTTGTGAAGTTCATGAAGAAGTTAACTTGTCTGATCATGCTGGTGGTGCAGAAGACATGCAAAGCATATCATGTCGAGAAAGGTGGTAATTTTATGGTTTGATATCCCTAGTACAACACATGTTTGACCTTTAATTTCTAATCTATCCAATAATAAATCGCAGTGGCCAGCCTCGTAATAACTTATGGGTAGATAAGTACCAGCCAAGAAGTGCCTCGGAGGTTAGACAATTTGAACATACTGCCTTCATAGTGGAATATGCATGTTTATATCTTCTGGGATAATATGATTAAAGAAAAGCAGCAAACACAAGTTTCTCATATTTTCTTGCCCGAGTTCTTGCAGGTTTGTGGTAATACTGAATCTGTAAAACTAATGAATGAATGGCTGTGCCTATGGCGTGAGAGAGGCTTTCAGCCAAGCAAAGACTTTTTGTGTAGTGATGAAGATAAATCGCAAGATGCTGATTATAACTGTTCTGAAAGCTATTCTGACTCAGAAAATACTGGTGCTGAAGACTGCCTGAAAAATGTTCTCTTAATCGTTGGTCCAGTTGGGGTGTGTGATAATATATTTTGCCACGAACTCTCAGTTTTTACTTCTACATTTCTTTCTGAGTTTCATGAATGGGACTCTTATATTTGTGAGTATGATTGTGGATGTGTTGCAGAGTGGGAAATCTGCAGCTGTTCATGCATGCGCTAAGGAGCAAGGATTTAAAATCCTTGAGGTATGAACGTGTTTCCACTAAATGTATCTGAAGTATTTTATCCTGCAAGCGGGCCCTTTTTCTCCTTTGGCATGAAAATATTTACTTTTGCAAATAATCTCTAGCTAATGTAAAAAGAATTGTCTCTGGTGACTTTTTTCTACAGTCAAATGCATCAGAATGCCGAAGCGGAACAGTTGTTAGGCAGAAATTTGGGGAGGCTCTCAAGTCATATAGCCTGCAAAGGTACATAGAGTTGCAACAGTTATAAAATGTTTGAATCTGCTATTTTTTGTTTTTCTATAAGCGCATGCAAACTCAAGGATAATGTGTTTATATTCACATAATTACTTTTGTCAGGTCCTTGGAGCCTCTTTTCAATTCCTGTACTGATGGCAATGGGGTAGAGGATGTGATTGAAGTGGCACCTGTATTACATATCCAGAATGACAGAGCTAACGTGAAGCCTTTAATTCTTTTTGAGGATGTAGATATTTGCTTTGCTGAAGATCGTGGTCTCGTTTCTGCTATCCAGCAGATTGCTGAGAAAGCAAAAGGGCCTGTGGTATTGACTACCAATGGTAATATTCGTTCCATATACTTTTTCTTTTCTCACTTGTTGTATATTTTAATTAATCTACTGATGGCATCTGTATTACATGGATATATACAGACAAGAATCATGGTTTACCAGACAACTTGAAGAGGATAGAAATATGCTTTTCTTTGCCATCAACACAAGAGCTGTTTAGCCACCTTTCTTCGGTATATATTCTGATGCGTAACCTTTGATTGTTAATTGGATTCTTCTAACATTTGTTGTTTCACAGGTTTGTGCAGCAGAGGAGGTTAAAGTTAATCCTGGTTCACTAGAGCAGTTGACCAGCTTTAGTGGTGGTGATATACGGAAAGCCATTATGCAATTACAATTTTGGTTTCAGAGCAAATCCAAAAGAGGTACATTCAAAAAATAATATTAGTCTCCCCATAGGTTCGCTTGTTAAAGACTACGTGAGAATATGTTCAGCTATTTATAATGTTTTAAAATTTGATCTCTTTACATCTTAAATTCCCATCCCCAGCCAGAGAGGCGAAAAACACTGGTGATCCATATCGCTTTGATCATGAAGCTGGTCACGTGCTGCTTCCCAAGATAATTGCTCGGGAATTTCCTTCTCAATTATCTCAGTTTGTGGAGAGTGAGATTGCTAAATCGTTATTTATGGCGGAGGAAAGTGTTAACACAGTTGAAGTATTTGTTGAAGAGGTTGAAAACGAAAAAATGCTTAATAGATTGTGGAGGAGTGGCACAGAAAAGAACAGCATAGAAGCCAAAAAAGCAGCCATGTTAAGACAGAACACTTGTTTTGAGGATTATGATGAATTAGAAGACGTCTTAAGTATTCCGTTTGAACTTAGCAACACTTCCTACCAACCACTGTCTCTCTCTCGGCCAAACAGAAGGAGGAAGCTCAATGTTGTGATGTCCTCTGATTCAGAAGATGAGCCTCTGAGTGACATAGGGGTTTCAATTTCAAGACATCAGAAGGATGATGGATTAGTAGTCCAAGAAAATGGTATGTTGTCTTCATATTGTCCAGATATGCAAAAGGAAATCATCCCATTAGCAGATCCTTCAGTTCCTTCCAGAGCAGAGATATTGGAAACAAGTTGTTATCAGTATGAGATATCAAATGTCTCTTTCATTAATGAGGTGTCCCAGTCAGTTGATGTATCATGTGTACCAGAATCTTCATATGTTCCAGAAACTTTAATGGATAGTGAAGCTGAGCTGTCGCCAAGAGCGGTATCTTGTGGTCATTTTGATGGAAGAGTAGAAGTGTCCATGAGTGAAGACGACGTACAGAGTTCCCCATCAAAAGAGATATACATAGACAGATTTCAGAGTTTTGATTGCTTAAAGAATACATGTGAGATCATTGCAGAATCTTCTGATGGGACAATGATAGAAGATTGTTTTAAGGAATATGTAGGGAGTTCCCAGAAGATGCAACAAGTAACAGATGAATGCAGCCGTATAGATTTCGGTATGACAATCAAGACCGCTCAAAAATCGAAGCTTGATACCTCAAGATATACGGTGCAAGAATCATGGAAAAAACTCTGTTCGAGTCATGCTGATCTGAAGCCATACTTGGATTCAGAACCTGTAGAAGCTCCACAAGTTCTAGACATCACTCATCAGATAACCAACCTAATTTCAGAAGCTGACCTGACGCATTCTAGATGCCTGAAGTTTGTGAGTATTACATTAACTGTCCAGCTTCCTCTCTTTCTAGATTCCTTTTCACTGTTGTCAGCTCAGACATTTTTAACTCATGCAATTCACTTCTTTAGGTTGCTACGGAGCCAATGATGAACACTTCTGGAGATCTTGACACGTCTGGTCTACCTCATGTGCTTGAACAGATGTCTTCCACTGTGGCACAGCATGGATTTAGCTTCTTCAAAAACCAAATTTCTACAACAGGATCCGTCCCTACTTCATCAGCCACCATGGTACCAGATAGAGGATTGGTAGTAGAAGAGACAAGGCAGGATTACACATCGAGCAGTGGAAGCTGCTTGGATATGAAACCAGAAACGCACACAGACGTATTAAAATGGTAAATATTATCCTCCCAAGTCCCAACGTAGTTGAGCTATAAATGACTACTATATCATTTTCGCTGGGTTTATTTGTTGCAGTTGCAAATGTCTTGCTGACGCACTTATCTTCCATAAATTTCCACTGTTCTCTCTATCTTTCTCATTACCGGAGCTGCTGTTTTTTTTGTTCGAATGCAGTGAGCGAATGTTAGAGCTTTCCGGCATATTAGAGTCAGTAGTCCCTCCAAGATCATTGAAAGGAAGAGCTTTCCATGAATATGCTTCATTCATTGGGCAGATTTCAAGAGCAGGTCCCTCTAACTTATCCGGCGCCATGGAGAAGAGCAGACGGCGAAGGTCAGTACCAATTGGTTTCACCATAGTTTCTGAGTATGATTGATTTCTCTCCTAATCCACATTTCTCTATGATTCAGGTCAAGAGAAGCTCGACATTATCTGTCAATGGATCTATCCTCAGAAGATATTGCATTCTTGGGTCAACACAGCACATATAGAAGAAATGAATAGCAAACCAGTTTCATTTGTATAGAAATTAGAAACGCTCCACACTAAAGTTAAGAGTTTTAAACAGGTTTGCTCAGCAATAATAAACCTTAGGGCATACTTTCTTCATTTTATCTAAACCTTAGGGCATAGTTTCTTCATTTTATCTGTAGAGAGTAATTTCAGAAAAACAACAATTGATGATGTACTTATATTCCTGAGAATGTATTAGATAAATTAAAGATTCTACATATCACAGAGATATAAATAGTGGGAACCACAAAACGAAGAAACAAAATGTAACTTTTCTCTATTAAGGTTTTTTTTGAGTAAAATGCATATTTAGTAAAAATTCAACACCCCATGGTGTGAATGGCTGAATTGAGATCAGACTTTGCCTTCGAGTTTATCGTTGTTAACAAGAGGAAGTAATTCCATCTTGTTTCTTGGGGTACGAGGAGTCCTAGGAGTTCCTGGCGTTTGCTGCGAAAGCATATGCCTCACGTATCCATAAAATGTGCAGCCCACAAGCGTAATTCCGCATCCAACAGCATTCATATACGATATTGGGTTACGGAATATCAACCACGACACCAATACAGCCACCGCAACCTGCAAACAGAATATGAACCATGAAGTAAGAAGAGGTTATAGCATTGCCACTAAATTGAATCAAAAGTTGTTATCATTTGTTGGTTTATTTAGATCATCCAGAGCAATTCGAAAGAAAACACTAGTTATGAATGGGGTTTAGGATTGTCTTTGTTACCTTGAGGTTTCCAGCTACGTTGAATGTGACTGCGGTTGTGGAGTGAATGACATAGAAGATGGAGAAGTTGAGACAGAAGGCTAACACACCAGAACTGAATATAATGATGAGGGCTGACCAGGGAGACGGGTGTGCTTCAAACCAACTCAATATTCCATTGCCTTCCAGTAGTAATGCCGGAATCCCGAGAATCATGGTGGCGAAAGGCGCCATGTAATAGACTGTGTTTATGCTAGATAAAGAAAAAACAGAAAAAAAAATCAAATCTTTCTTCTATTCTAAGCAGATAGGATATTCATAGGTTTACTTCTCAAAAGTGATGATATTGCCTCTTAAGTTAGATATAGAGATACATCAATCACCTTTGTGGCTGCCTAAACCCAATCAAAGTGACTACATTTTCGAATTTGAACTAAAGATGGCATCACATGATTATATTTCTAGTGCGATACTAGCAAAATGATTGCATATCAAATCCACAAAAGACATAACAAGAAAATGCCAGTGTTATTCGAAACTAATTGCATTTTTCATGAATCGGCGCTGATCATGGATGGATATTAAAGTTCCAAACTGAATAGTATCTTAGCAATAAACTGACCTGTCAAATTTGTAACCATGAAGGAGAGATTCGGCTAGAATGGTCTTTGTGGAAGTAGCTAAACATCCAAACAGGGCAGCACAGAATCCAAACATGTTAAAACTAAGCTCTGTGACAGAGGTCAGAAGAATTCCTCCAACAATGGGCACCAGAGACGCCCAAATACGCCAGTCGAAGTATTTCCTCCATACCAGCCACTGTAACACAACTGCTCAAACATATATATATATAGGAAACAATCAGATTCTCTCGAGAGATCAAAAGAACAGACAAGAGAAAGATCACACTAAACTGCAAATTCCATCTCAAACCCTAACCTGTAGTAGCTGGAGTGAAGGATTTGATTGTCTGCATAAAAGAAACCGGGATGTACCGAAGGCTGACATTTCCCAACACTATGTTGATACAGAACACGAAAGACATTGGGAAAATCCTCCTCCACCGATCTTCTGGATCAACCACGATCAATGGTTTAAGCTTCAGAATCTTGATAACAGTGTATGCTCCAATCGATGAGCATATGAAGTGAACACATGAAACCGATAGTGGAAACTTGAAATCCAGTTTCTGCACAAGTTTTCAACACGTTATTATCAGTCTACGAAGCTGAAACCGCAGATTAGACTCGTCTAAGAAAATCAAATTCAATCTGAGAAAAGGGGAATCTCGAATCAAAACGTCAAACATTACGAATTCCACATCACGAGATTAGATTACGAAAATAGATCAGATCAATAGAAGATGTATTTAACGAAAAAAAGGGGGATAATACAAATTCGGTAAAACCTAATCAAAGGAATCGTAAGGAAAGTGACGGTAAAAGATACCTGGAAGATCCATTTGTTCATGATGATGACGGTAACGTTGAAACCCCACCACTGAAGAATCGCCAGTAGAGATCTGAACATACTTCCCTCTTCCATCTCTCTCAATCTTATCTCTCCCCGAAAAATTCAACGAATTTCGGAATCAGATCGCAAAATGACAAAAACCCACAAAAGTTAACGAGTTTTAAGAAGAGAATCCGTGAGAAAGAGAGAGATCGAGAGAGCGAAAGCGGCGCAGCTAGATAGATGGAGAAAAAACAAAAAGAGGGAAGAAGAAGAGAAAACCCTAATGAAAGTGAAAAGGGGAGAAGGTAACGGTAGCAGTGAGCTCTTGTTCCATGTGATTTGTTTCGAATTCTCTTCTTCTGTTCATCAATCTCAAACGTCTCTCTCCCTCTCTCTCTCTCTCTCTCTCNCATCAGTAATGAAGATCTATTGAAGCAAGCTTTGTGTTAATCTCAGATTTTGTTCTATGTAGTTAACCAAATTAGAAAATTAGTTACAAGCTGACAGAAAAAAAAGAGAGAGTTAACTACTACATTCGGTGACCAATAAAGAAAGAACAAATTTCAGTGATTCGTCTCACTTGGACTCAATATTTGTTATTTGGACTAATTCGTGATCTTCATTATTATTGCGTTATTAACAATATATACAGTTTTTCTAAAAGTTTTTTTTACAACCTTTTAACAAAAAAAAATTACATATATATATATATATATATATATATATTAATGATCAAATGTTGAATAATACAAACTTTAATAAAAGTCGTATCATAAAAAATGGTTGATTAGGTAGCTAGGTAAATTAATTTTGATGAATTAAATAAATTACTATTGTGACAAAATGGTATATAAAGAGGAATATGATTTTCGTGCGGATAGGCGAAAATATATTTCTGTGAAATTGTGTGATTTTATCAAAATAATATAGCATATGGTAAAGTAGTATGTTATTTGATAAAATAGCAATTGTGTTATAATAGTCATTTCTAAATTTTTTAAATATGTGTAAAATTTCTAAAATATTTATTATTTTAAAACAGAGTGAATATATTATTACAAATGGTAACGCTTATCAAATAATGCAGATGAAACATATTATGCAGATCAAATATAACAAATACAAGTGCATATATCATGCACAACAAATGCAAATTTAAAAGATCTAGCATATCAAGCAAATCTAAGAAATGTGAAACAACATAAAATTGATGCAAATTAAATATTTAAAAATACATATATAAATAAAATAAATATAATTATTATCATCAATATGTTTAAAATTTTAAACATTATCTTAAAGTTAAATTTGATTACAACATACCGAGAAAATTTTAAAATAAAAATTAATATAAAGTATTTTCGTTTGCCAATAAAATATTTATAATATTTCCTTGATATTTGCTATAAGATCTCTTTATACTATTTCTCCTTCTTTCATATCACATGATTCAGCCCTATAAATATTTACAATTAAAATATAATTTATAAAATAAAATACATGAATTCATTTTACTAATATATATGAATATATATATTATAAAAGAAATATACTAGTTAATAATTTTTAATTTTAATTATTATGTTTGTAAATATATTTATAATGATATTTAAATATAGTTATAAAAATAAACATGCATAAATAGTGATTGCAAAAAGATTATTTAAAAATTACGAACATACAAAATGAATATATATATATATTATTATCTTTAGATATAAAGATTGTTAGACGGTTAAAAAAATAAGATATACAGATTGTTATATTAAATATCAATAAACATAACAATTTTTATAGTTAAAAAAGATTATATATATATATTTTACATATTCATAATTTTTACATAATTTGTTTGCAATAACTATTTATAGATAATGAATTTTTTATATATATTTAAATATCGTTATAAATATATTTACAAACATAATAATTCAAAATTAAAATTTCAAACATCAAAGAAAATATTGCATATACAATATGCAAATACCAAGAAAAATATTGCAAATACGACAAACGAAAATATTTTATAATAATTTTTATTTTTGAAATTTCTTCGTACTTTATAATCGAATTTAATTTTTGAATAAAGTTTAAAATTAAAAACGTATTTATCATAATAATTATTTTTATTGTATTTATTTATATATATACTCACTTTGAGAAATTACGCGTTTCGGTACAGAACCTGCTGGTAATAAAAAATAAATAAAAAATAAATGATGTTTTGATTTTTTCACACAAATTAAAAAATAATTATTGTTTTACCAATTAATGCATTATTTTCTCACACTAAATACTTTTTAATAACTATTAACTAATAGTAATTCAAAAATTCAATTACTTTTAATTAATATTTCTTGAAGTTTACAATTTACTAATATTAATTAGCAAAAACAATATTTAAAAATCTAAAACATCAAATTGATCTTTTATAGACAAACACATCAAATCTAAAAAGTCTCATATATAGCATTTGTTTGTATTGTGAATTTGTGATACTATTTTATTTTTATCCAAATTTCCAATAAGTAAATAAATATATTGAAATAATTTTTGTATAAACGTTTTCTTTTTTTTCAAAATTTTTTCCCTACATTTGTTTTTGTTGCATGTTTTTCATATTTTTTTTCATATACTACATTCAAAAATTCAATTACTTTTAATTAATATTTCTTGAAGTTTTTTTTTTGGTCGAATATTTCTTGAAGTTTACAATTTTCTAATATTAATTAGCAAAAAACATTTAAAAATCTAAAACATCAATATTTGTGAAACAAAGAAAAAACTCAAAACATCATTGTTTTAAGAACGTAGGGAGTATATTTTTACCTTTTTACCTTTTTAAATATTTTATTTGTATTATTATTTTTTGTTTTTTATCATTAAATCAAATATGATGACCCATTTGATTTATTTGATCTACTAAATCTTTTGATTTATATTGGTTCTGTATGATTTGGTTAATCTGTACTTATTTTATTTTTTTTTCATAATCTATTTGATCTACGTTATCATCAGAGCTGTGATTACTATGAAAAAGGTATTTGCCTTTGATCCATAAAAATAATACTATATAATTTTGAGGAGTGTTGTGGTTAAAACAAGATTGAAGTTTGTTTTTGAGGCTCCAATTCCCAAGTTCAACACTAGCAACCCCAACTAAAGTAAATGTTAGTTTTTTATATAAGTTTCATTCATTTTTTTATTGACACTTTAACAATTTTTCAAAATTAGATTATAAATATTGTTAAAAAATATATATTTTTATTTTTGCCGCCTGTAAAAACTTTGTCGCGGCACTGGTTATCATTCGAAGCCACCATTCAAGAATTTTCCCTTTGAAAGTGGAAACCTAAAATATCTCATGTGATATCTGTTTGAGAATGGGTCCTATTCTTATTTCTCTGCTACTTTTTTTTTGTCTTTTCCAATTATCAACTAGTGTTTTTCTTTTCGTTTTTGTTGAAACAATTATCAACTAGTTTTTTTTTTTTTTTTTTTATAAATGTCATCTAGTTACAAACTTACACACTTCAAATTTTATTTTTCTTTCTAATTAGTGGACCGGTAAAAGAATTCAAATGCTAACTGATATCATGAAAATGCCGAAGCAAGCACTTTAGACCCGTAGTTACATCCTTAAGTTGGTTTTCATAAGCAAAAAAAAAATCAAATTAAATGATGCTCTTGAATCGGCTAAACAACATTAGTAATCCACGTAGTATGCATGGACTAAATTGTGTTACCAATGATTTTGATCTTTAACAAAAAAACTGTGTTATCAATAATTTGTTTGTTACATAATGTTTCATATGTTGTGTGTGAATAAATCTATAAATACTTTTTTGCTAATATAATATACAAAATCCTTTAGAAAGCCAGGACTGAGGACACAACACAATGAGTTAATTACTGTGAATTCTCGTATAAGAAAAATGATTTTATGGACAAAATCCTGTTTATCGGGTTACGTCATTTATTGATTTACATCTAGGTTGTTGCGCTTTATAAGTATTAAACAAATACTTTATCATATTTTATTGTGATCTTTTATCCTCGTTTTATTGGTTCTAAAGTACGTATACGTAAGCACTCGCAATTCACATTAGACAATCGAATTCTACTATTTGAACATATAATACAATTCATAGCCACTCATTTTATTGAGCATTTTGTTTATGTTCAAATTCTGTTATGGCTTTATAACTTGTAAACCATCTCTTTTTTTTTGAAAAAAATATATATATAGTTATTCATATTGAAATCGTAACTAAAATAAAATTAGTCGGCAACATAATCATACGTTTATAGGAGAAATATAGTTATTTCTTTAAATAGTATATATGCCGAAAATAGGATGAAATTTTCTAAGAATTTGAAGGCTTAAAAATACTATTCTATATGTTTCAAACTAAATAGATGTTTCAAAATTCAAAAGAGTTTTAGGTTTTCACACATTAAAAAAAAAAAAAAAAAGTATTCTAGCCTTGTTTTTTGTATCTATTATTATTTAAATTTTTCTTGAAATAATAAATATAATAGGAATAAATTAAGTAAAAAAAACAATAACTACACTTAAAATTTGAAAATATCTAATTTTTTTAAAACAATTTTTTGTTCTAAAACATTTATCATTTTGAAACACAAAAAGTATATTATTACAAAAGGTTTATAATTATAAGTGTCAAATGGTAGTAACCAGGAGATTGTTTATTTACCCAGTAAACCTAGGGATGGACACTGGTCGGATATCCAAATTTTTTAAGATAGTTGAATCTGAATCCAAATATCCGTAATTTTGCTACTCGGATCCTTCATGGAAATCCGGATCCGATCCGAAATAAAGTTTTAAAATTAAGGTACCACATTTTTTTACAAAATAAAGAGATTGAATGGTATGAATCCAAAGTTATTTTAAACTTATGACAAATTCCATGACGCGATGTAACCATACGCTCGATGAAAAAAAATAGAAATTTGGATACCAAAACTAGAGATTATTAAAAATGTCGATTTTGCTTCTTCTTTTTTTACTTAAGAGTTTTGGAGATCGTTGATGAAAAATATTCGTAAATTGAACATTTCAAAATTTTAGAAAATATATTTTGCCAACTAAATGAGATTATTTATTAAAATTATTTTGAACTTTTAAAAATCTATATTGGACATCTTTATAATTAGGTTTACTTTAAACTAAAAAAAATTATGTAATACATTATTCCGAATCCGGATATCCGCTTACAAAATTTTTTACTACCCGGATCCGGACACCCCTGATACCTAAAATTTGAAAGTAGATTGGATCGGATAACGGATCGAATCTTGGATCTCGAAGAATTTGCTCACCCCTAAGTAAACCCATATATGTATACAAATAAGATCATTAATTAGTAACAATATATATTTTCTGTTTCTAAATGATAGATAATTTGAGTTTTTTACACATATTTTAATTTTTTTGATTAACTATTACTTAAGTTATTCTTTAAATAATATATAATATATGAGTAAATTAAGTAAAAACAGCAATAACCACACATAGAAAATTAAAACAACTAATTTTTTATAAAAAAAAAATTCTAAAACATTTATCAATTAAAAATTTAGAGACGTAGAGAAAGTTCCTTTCTAAACAAAAAGATTAAACATAACCAATTTTACCTAGGAAGATCACTAATAAAATTAATTCTAAAAATAGTTAAAAGTTTATAGCACCAAACTAAATTATCTGAAAAGATTTTTTGTGATTTTTTCAATATATATTTGAAGGAAGCTATGATAAAATATAAGACTGTACAAATATATATGCGAGTTGTGTGAAGTTGTGAATCGCGAAGAGATCAAGAGAATGTTCTAAGAAT
>JAHZTW010000003.1:2286878-2527397 GCA_020283515.1 Alliaria petiolata | reverse complement strand
CTTGTCTTCTAGACAATGAAGACGAGAGATTGTACAAAGAGTTCACTTGGTCCGAGTATAGAAACTCTGCCTACAACTCTAGATTGTCTGATAATAGGCTTCAACATTTCGAAAGGAAAGCTATAAAAAAAACAAGTATATCGTTAAATCATTCATAAATTTTGTTCGTGATTTGTAGGGCTAATAAATTTTGTTCGTGATTTGTATGTTTGAAGTTAATGTTGGTCCAATAATTGAAAAAATGCGACTGTTTTTTTGTTTTATTTTTCTAATACCAGTATCGCATTTTAATGGTTATATCAAGTAGTTTTTAAAATAAATGATAGAATATAAGAATATACAAATGTTCAAAAAAAAAAAAAATATAAGAATATACTTTCTTAGTCATATAGGATAAATACATAGCAGATTAATAAAGAAAAAAGAAACAAAACAAAAATATTAAGCTAAAAAATAAATGATATTACACAGTCGGATCAAACCCGTAACATTTTATGGCTAACAACTTTTTAACAGTATTAAAGATAACGATAAAGACATTACAACCCAAAATCTCAATATTACACGTCGAAAGTGGTCCGAGAATTTGATTTGGGTTTTAGACAGCGTGTCGTTCACTTACAGATTGCGCCATTCTTTTAAAGGAAAGTGACTCGTCACTGTATTGTCAAATTCACATGCATGGACCAACTCGGAGTTTTTTTTTCTTAACGTTATTAGCTAAAAGTTTCCTATAACGACTTCAAATATCATATGATCTAATAAGCTCTTGATATTTTTGTATCGGATATATTCATAAGAATACGACAAAACCTTTTTTGAGATTTTTTTCAAAGTTCAAAAACATCGGAATTGGTCAAAGTAAAAAGAAAAGTAAATACTGTTACTCGGATAGGGGACTTGGGAGCTTGTTTATTTGTCAGAAAAGAAATCTGGGGAGATATCGAACCGGAACTGTATGTATGGGCCCTAATCGTTCGAAAACCTTAACCAGACGCAATTCGTAAGAACTAAAAGAAGACATAAACCCGGTCCGATTTGGTAAACCAGAAGGCGGGGTTAACGAGAGGGGAAAACGCCAAAACGGGGGAGTCAATATATAACCGGAACTGTATGTATGGGGCCTAATCGTTCGAAAACCTGAACCAGACGCAATTCGTAAGAACTAAGAAGACATAAACCCGGTCCGATTTGGTAAACCAGAAGGCGGTTAGCGAGAGGGGAAAACGCCAAAACGGGGGAGTCAATATATATATGGCTGTTGGAATCTTTCACTATAATTAGGACTTTGTTTTTATTCCATCAAACTTTATCGAGAAAAAACTTAGACTATACGACATTGAGGAAATCTTAATGCAGAAACTGAAAGAAGTGATCAAGAGAATTGTAGACGAATGAATCAGCAGATTTTGGCAATTGAATCAGAATTTCGAAAAGGTGAAGCAGTACAATCATCGTCTAAATGTTCACTCATCACTAGAAATCTCTATATAATTTATTCAATCTGAAATGATGAGCCATCATTTCGTAGACTAGACACACTTGGATCATCCCACCAAGTAAAAAGCACACTGCTTTCTTGAATCACACGTTACTTTTGCTCTACCACACTTCATTTCTGCCCTTTCTTCCTCCATAAGTCACCAAACATCTTCATCCCTGAACCTTTCCTCTTCCCACTCCCGTCATCGGAATCATCAGCCATTCCCGGAGATCCCACAAAACGGCCTGCAAAATGCTTCTCCATTGGCCCACACCGCTCTGAGAACCGACCATTCATCTCAACACCTCCAGATAAAACCGCAGCTGCAGCGTCGGCTGCTTTCCTCCACTGCTCGGTTTGGACTTTCAGCTTCCTCATCTCGGCTTCTAGACTCTCTTTCGCTTCTTCCACGGATTCAAGCTTCTTCTTTAGCTGCGCACTGTTCTCGTTGCTTTCTTCCAGTTCTTCCCCAATCTGATTCACCTTTGAAGCTATCTCATCCTCTTTCGCCTTTGCGCTGGACATTTCTGAATCCGTCTTCTTCAACTGACTCTTCAGGCTCTCGTTTTCCATCCCAAGTGATACCTTTTCTTTCTCCATGTCGTATAGTCTAGCTTTCAATACATTGATCTGGTCTTCCTTTGAAGCCAGTTCATCATTTTTCGTCTTCTCACTTTCTTTTGCTTTCTCAACAGGAACCTCGAACACATCAGTCTCTTGATGCCCATCTCCAGGAATGTCGTCTCTCTCCGGAGCAGGAGGGTTCGGTTTCTTGGATCTCTTCTTATGAAGAAGCTCTTCTTGAGCACGTTTCTTGGCAGACTCGGCCTTAGCCAACTGCTCTTTGAGCAATCTCAACTCCTCCTGAGCTTGTCCTAGCTGTGACTCCAAGCCAGAGATTCGACTTCCAAGCTTCTTCTGAGTCAGCGGATCCGTGTGAGGCCCACCACTCCTCGGAGATCTACGGTCAAGGCCGAGCTTTGGACTCCGGTCCGTAATCGGACGGCGGGGGTGATGCGGATCAGAGGAAGCGGACGATGATGATAACCTCAGCCTAGGAGATTGCCTCTGAGGCAACTCTGAACCTCCTCTAAGACTACTCAGATCACAAGAAGATCCAAAAAGTTGGAATCATCACTTACTCGTGTCAGATCATAGAAACTAACAACAGCAATAATTTCGATTCTAATTCCAAATCAAAAATTCCTTGGAGAATTATAGTTAGAGCAGTTACCTTGGTTTTGGCATTCTGATTTTCAAGTTGTTGAGTCTCAAAGGTAAATGATCTGATGAAAGTTAAAGCAATCCTCAGGATAAAGCAGATACATATGAGCTTTTGTTTATTCTTAACTTGGACGCACGACTCACACATATATACATATACATATACATACCAAGAGAGAAAAATTAAAAACGAGCCACGCGCCTCTAAGTGCGAGTAACTCTCTCTTGTGCAAAATTCACTATGGGAGTCAATGAAACAGAGGAGTGAGAGCAGCACACATTTTTAAAATCATTACTTTATCTTCCACTCAAACGCAATAGAAGATTCAAGATAGAAGAAATCTTCCATCTTTCACAAGACCCAGAAAAACCCATTAAGAGGAAAAAACTAAATCAGATTTCTCCTACTCTTGGGAGAAGTTTCTATGTTCCGTTTCTCATACCCGTAATAAAATACATGCGGTAGTCTAAAGAACATTGAAACTAACCTTTTCAAAGTAGAAATCTGAATTCTTTCTCGGTTTCTTCTTTGCAATTTGAATACGAGGGAGTGGTTGCGATAGTTTAATTAAGTAATCAAAGCAGATTAATAGGAAGCAAGAAGAGAATAAATATTTTGAATTTGCTGGTGTGATTAATTGGTTAATAAGAACAAGAGCACAAAGACAAGAAACCCCCAAAATGTGGAGAAAAGAGAAAGGTCTTATCTTTTGTTGTTATTGTTGTGAGAGAGAGAGAGAGAGTGTGGAGATTTTTCTTCGAGGCACTTCTCTCAATCCAAGAATAAGAGAGAGAGAGAGACGTTTGAAGATTTGAAATAAAGCTGGTGAGAGGGGAAAGACAGACCTTTGGGGGAGAAAAAGACAAAAGTGTAATTTTACTGTCTTGGAGGGTAAGGTCCACATTTACACTGTAATCATAATGTTTTTTTTTGTTTTGAACTTTTATTACATTCTGATTTTGCATCTCTGCATGATTTTATTTGAGTGACACAAACATGACATATAAATACATATATTACATAGATATGAAATATAATTTTATAAAATGATAATTATAGCGTCTAATAAGTTGCCAAATTGTAGCATGTTCTTCACAAGAGCTGAATTCGAAACGATCATATGATTCATATATAATCTATTTTCTTTATATGATTAAGAAATGATGTAGTAACATATATACTTATTATAAATACACACATGTGTGTACCGAATTATCAATAGCTCTGACATCGTTTTTTTGTCGGTTTCCACTTTCCACAAAGTTCAAACTCTTTTTTTTAGTTTTCCTTCTTTTTTCTTTAATACTCCAACGTTCTCATTACAAACTAATATTGAATGCACCTTCAAGTTTAAAAAACTATAAACAAACAAAAGTTGTAATTTAATAATTTTTACTAGTGTTGTTGTCAGCTTATCATAATTCAGATTAAATTTCGGTAATACGTGCAAGTTAATTGTAGGCGACAGAAAGAAGGTAACCATAAATAATGTTTATAAAACCCATAAAAAAATTAAAAATGTTACATAGTAGCTAGTACGTATTTTCATTTTTCTGTTAAATAATCATATTTATTTAAGTTATGAATATATATATTAATATATTTAGATAGTATAAACTATAAAGTAAAACTTGACATTTAAAAACAGTGTAAAACAAAAATAGAAGTAAATTCAAAGCCCCTATGATTTATGATAGTAAGTAGCAACAAACCAGTAACAACCACCTTTAACGTTTTGTTATTTTTTTTTATGATGATGTTGGTAATAATTCAAGTAACCGATTTTTGGTAGCATTGAAATTAAAGACCCATCTATTCCCGCGTTCCGAACATAAAATCAAACAACACAAAGAACCTAACACAAACATGAGTTGCTCGAATCGAGATATTAAAATGTTGAGAAATTGGTTAGTTGTTTACTTGTTAGTCATAAATCATAATCCATTGATTACAGTTTTCAAATTTTCATCTTAGACGAGCCCATAATGAGAGAAATATTATGTTAACAAAAAAAAAACGACTCTAGATTATGGGTTGAGAAGAAATGCGAGAAGACCCCAGTTAAACCCTGAAAGGCTAAACCCTTTTAACACTATTTTGGTCAACATTCTCCAACTTTGACTTTCTCTTTCTCATTCTTTTTACTATCAATGAGACAAAAAACATGTGATCTCTTCACTATTTCTCTATGAACATATCGAAGAAGATCAGATATTCAGAACCATATAGAGAGATATAAACATAAGAAGCTTGAACACAGCACAACATTTTCTATTAAAACTGGAGATTCTGTTTTTCTTTCTTTCTTCCTATAGGAACAGACATTATATGAATGAAGTTGATAATCATCAGATTCAGATTCAGATTCAGACCCATGAGTTTCCATTATTACCCTATTTATTGCCAAGTAACTCCAGTTGGTGCACTTGTGGTCGTGGCATGAACCTCTGCTAAAGACACAGCCATAGCCATCATCATCTGCTCCTCAAAACTCTCTGGAACAATGACCAGAGGAGGAGGAGGAGGAAAGTTGTGGAAGCTCTCGCCGTTCATGTAAGAGCTTACATAGCTATTGCTCCCTGTTTCTCCCATCTCGCTATTGTTGTTATTATGGTAGTGATGATGATGATGATGGTTGTCAATGTCATCTACCTCTTGTTCTACGTCGTAGTAACTGTCGCAATTGCCAGGAAGCATACTGTACGAAGAAACGTTGACGTTGTGATTGTGATTGTGATTGGAGGATTCGCCAACCATTTGCTGGCGTTCAGCAAGTGCAGCGATTGCACAGGCAAGCCCACCAGACGACGAAGACGGCGTCGCTGGTTCTACAATTGGAGCCACTCGTGGTGGCGAAGAAACATAACTATGATCTTCTGATACATACTGCCTAAAAGGTGTCATTTCCCCACAAGCTGTATTATTTCTCTGCATCCCTGTTTCCTGTTAGAGAAAGTCAAAAAGCCATGAAAATTTATGAAAAAATATCATCAGAGGTAGANCTATCTAAATAAATTAAATTTTACCAAAATCATATTACATTTTCTTTTTATCAGGTCAAAGCACACCTTCTTTGATGAAATCCCATCACATCACGCGAAACCAGCCTAGGAAACAAATTATAGAAAACTTAGAAAGTATTTGCACGTGTGTAGAATTTGCACGTCCCAAACACTATTTTCGTTATAACAAAATAAAATCGTCTTCGAATGCTTCTAGAAAATATTAACGTAACATCTTTTGGAAGTGATAAAAAATAAAATTAAGTATGTGTCTCAGTGATTATAATTTTATATTATTAATATCTATCCATGGTTCCCGTTCCGGAACAATAAAAAAAAATAGTACATAACATAATATTATGTAATATTAACATATAAAATCAAACAGTTATGAAGGTAAATATTTAATTATTTCATTTTGAGTTTTATGAGCTCATAACTTGAATGAAATGATTAATTAATCGTACGTTTTAGAGATTATTATTTCGTAAGAGAGATTAGAAATTCCAAATGATGCAAGAAGTCAAGGATAGTTACATACGATGTTTCATAGAAAGTTTCAAGAGGGACCCATCCTCCATTCGTTGCCCATTTTTTTGTTGACTCATATTCATTCCCCAAATTAGTTTCACAAATTGCAAATTAGTTATCGTTGTACACTTGTACGGTTGTACCTTTGCGAGTACTAATTTTTAGAGTTAATCTCAGTCTTGATAAAATCTTGTGATAGAGTTTGAAACTTAATGAAATCATCATCGTTCGTCCAAAAAAAAAAAAAAAATCTCAGTCTTGATAAAATCATCTCATCTCTTGGATTTTCATGATGTGATGATGATTACAAGTCTCTGATTATGTATAAGCAAAAATTAAATTGTTGTATACATATTCCTTTTTGTCATCTGTCTTCCCTATTAATCAATCAGTATTCTTAAGATATTTCCATTATTATAGTTTTGATATCATCGTAATATTTAGCAACACATGAACATACAAAAGGCAAAGTCAAGTTTGGCTATAACAGATCAGAGTAAGATTTTGACTAAAAATCTTGACTCAGAACCTGCATGTTATATTTTTTTTTTGATCGCCTTTTACAAACGTATTTAATAATTTAATAATTTTGACAAAGTATTAATTAAATATTCTCTGCTTTCTGATGGCAACAGTGAGCAATTTTGGGTCGTTCGAGCGGATTTTGCTTTATAAAGTTTGACTACAAATTTACAATCATATCCGAAACTATGAGTTTTTGTTACAATCCAAACCCTATAGCCCAAATTTCAATCATCCAAGCCCCAACACAACCAAACCTACGATACAGTTTTTTTTATGGGTTTAATTCATACTTTTAAATACGATTGGGATATTTTCCTTTATGTTAACATGTTTTTGGTAACTGAACCCAATTTGGCTGTTAATTTATAATCTGAAATCTAAATTATAGAAAAAAAAATCGAGATATATATTGGTACGGAAGGCAGAAGGAATTTATTGTTAATTTTGGACAACAATTAATCGACCAAGATTGGAACAATTTACTATATACTGATTATATTGAAGAATCATCATTAGCAATATTAGAAACAAATCAATTGGTGGGTACAGTTAAAGAAACAAAATTAAGTTGTATGATTAAAGTAAGAAACAAATCAATTTGTATGATTATAGAAACAAATAAATTTTAACCAAAAAATCGGTAACGAGAATCAAGCCACTGATATAGCTTTCCTATATAGTAGTATCTAGACATACACTGACCTATATAATTATCAGTTTCTCGGTCTTTTTATGTACATTTCAAGTATCAAGAACACAAAAGAAATGGCTTCCGCTGTTTGTGGTTTTACGTTAATTTTGTTCATCTCTACCGTAGCAAGCAGCGTTTCAGCCGCCGCTTCTTCCGCTTTGGCTGGAAGAAAGATTTTCGACGTCCGAAGCTACGGTGCGCGCGGTGACGGCAAAACAGATAATGCTATTGTACTGAAAAATTCTCATTTTCTGATCCAACTAATTCAAATTTATATTTTAAATTTGTTGATTTTAACATGCTTTTGGTTTAATTTGATTGTCTTGAATTCGCGTTTTAGGCGTTTACAAAGGCGTGGCAAGAAGCGTGCCAATGGAAAGGAAACCCTAGAGTGTACGTACCATTCGGAACCTTCTACCTCGGTGGCGTATCCTTCACGGGACCATGCAAAAGTCGGATTAGTTTCATCATCAAAGGAACTTTGTTAGCGCCTAAAGAAGCTAACGCCATCAAACAAGACACGTGGATCATTTTCAAGTACGTTGACTATCTCACGGTCTCAGGCGGTGGCATTCTTGATGGACAAGGAAGATACTCTTGGCCACTCAATGATTGCAGCAGAAACCCTAATTGCCGGCCTCTACCTATGAACATTGGGTTCCAATTCGTGAGATTCTCGAGAATTCAGCACATCAAATCGATTAACAGCAAAATGGGCCACTTCAACTTCTTCTCCGTGGAATCCTTTAACATCACACGCGTCAGCATTAGGGCTCCCGCAGATAGCCCTAACACTGATGGGATCAAGATAGGTTCATCGAAAAACATGAAGATCTACGATGTAGACATCGGAACCGGCGACGACTGCATCGCAATCTTAGCCGGAAACACCAATTTCGATATCAACAGAGTCACGTGTGGGCCAGGTCATGGGATCAGCGTTGGAAGCCTTGGGAGGTATAAAGATGAGAAGAGCGTTCAGCGATTAACCGTTAGGAATTCGATCTTTAAAGGTACGAGTAATGGAGTAAGGATCAAGACATGGGCTCCTTCTGCTTCACGGAACTTAGTTTCGAATTTTCTTTTCAAGAATCTCCAGATGATCAATGTCCAAAACCCAATCAACATAGATCAACAATACTGTCCAAACAACCAGTGTAGCAAAACGGTAATTTCCGCGGGAAGAAGTAGATTCTTTAGTTTTCTTTTAAGATGATCTAATTTGACCTTTTTTTTTTTACATATGCAGTCTCATTCTCAAGTTCAGATACAAAACGTGAGGTTCATTAACATTTGGGGGACTTCGACGAGCAAAGTGGCCGTGAACTTACAATGTAGCGCCACTGCTCCTTGCAAAGACGTTGTGCTCACCGGAGTTAACCTAGTGCACTTTGGACTCGACGGTCCAGCCACCGCTTTGTGTGAGAATGTTGCTGGTTGGACACGTGGCATGATTTTTCCTCCGTCTTGCATCCGTTGATCCACATTTTTTTTTTTTTAATTTTGATTATATTGTCCTAATATTGGTTTATTGTTTTTGCCATGAAACCCATCTTGGTAGGTCCAAGCATCTTGGTAACACAATTTGTAAAACCTAAACATTGCGTTTCTAATGATATATTTACATTTTAGCAAATTGGTTCATTGTAGCTTTTATAGTTTGTCACTCTTGGCACTTTGAATATAATCACTCGTTTTGCTAAAAAACCGTATCTCGGCCTTTCGGGTTTTTTCATCTCCCACTGATCCCGTTGTTGTTGAAATAAAATGCAAAAGACACCACCATAGTATTGTTTAATCGATTAATGTCATTGGCCTTGAAGAGACTATGGGCTTTTTCCATTGAGGGTGTAATTAGGGACGCCAAGGCCCATAATCCGTCCATCCCAACTGGTCTTTGCTTTCAAAAACCTATAAATGCTAACAGCATTGCAAATGCCACAATCACTTTTAATTTATTTTCTTCTCCGATCAATTTCCGAGAAACTAGCCTTTAGATTTGTAAATAACAAGAAAAGTTGGGTAAAAATGTGTTTGAAGCAAGACAAAAGTAGTCCGAAATTTGTTGAAATCCAAACATAATTAATATGAAATGCTCATAACTTTTCAAACTTACAAAACTGAATTTGTTATCCAGCGACCATTTTGTGTGTATGTGGAATATATATATGATTCGGGAATATAAATGTGTATATAAGGGGATAATTTTGTGAGTCCATCACTCCATGTGGGTAGTTTCAACCTACAAAATTATGGAAATGATCACATGAGAGAACATAAATTATCACGTTTTAGTTTAAACCCTCTCATGCCTAACGAATATATGGACCCATTATTAGTTACGTACTTTGTCTCATCAAATCTTAGCTACATACTAATCATATGCTAAATTTATTTGTATCTGTACATATCTATATAGTAAGATTAAGTTTATAGATGTTGCAGCGCTAAAACATATTTTAAAGCTACTAATTAGTCTTTGGACAAAGACCGACCAACATGTTACTTTTAGTTATGTGATTGTTTTAAAAAACAAAAAATTAGAGAGGGATCGGATCCTATCCGTCTATAATAATACATTATATCTATATGTATGTATTAAATTAATATAAACTATATTTAATATTCGTTAGTTCCCCCCAATCATCAACTGATTAAATCATGAATAAAAAGCTCATATGGACCATTTACGTATAGCATATGCTTTAATCCAATAATAAACGAGGTAGACAGTGTTCTTCAATGATCAGAAGATCTGATACGCAGCCGACCTTTGATTTATTTAAGCTGCTAATTATGAAATTAATTGTTCTCTTGTATAATTATACTATTAATTGAATAGGATAAACTATTTGTTAACTAAACTAATTTGGTTTATGATGTGATCAATTCAACCATTATATCGAAAATGTCGCAAGAACGCATGTCTCCGAGAATTTTATAATCTAGATGCATGAAGGCAATTTGCAGCCAAAGATCTGGTAGGTCATAAGGGTTTTGGCAGTTTTTTCAGGTAAAGTCGGTTGGTCAAACTCTCGAATGCTTCTACAGTATATCCCCTGTCTCTTATACACATCTAGATGTGTATAAGAGACACATACTATATAGCTCAAACGTCAAACTCTTCTGGCCAGGGTAAATAATATATGGTTATATCTGCATAATTTTTCAAAGTACAGCCATAATTAAAAACCAATACATTTTGGTGCTCGAGGTGGTAAACTTATAATTAATTTAATCTCTTATACATCTTTTGTTAAAGATCCATTTTAGTATATTATCGAATATTTGATTCTCTAGACCAACTCTAGTATTACAATTGGGAGTTTGGTTTATATAAATATGGTGCTCTGGAAATTGGAAAATGGGCACCTGAAGCTGAAGGCCTGCATGTTCAGTTAATTAAGAGTGAATTAAAATGATTAATTAATCATGTAGTTAGTGGACTGTGATGCGCATCTACGACTGCATAATTTGAATATTCGAGTGGATGTTTACTCAACAGGTAATGGTCATAACCAACCAACTTAATTTAACCACTTTTACGTATTTTGATATAATTGAATCTCTCTTATATTTGAACCTCGAGTGGGTGTTTAACGAATTCACGTAATGTCATGATTGATATCACTTCTTGCGCACAAATGTGTCATATAATCTCACTTGAGCGTTGAAACAAATAAGCAAGCGCGTGAGGCACATTATACCTTTTTAAAAATGTAGTATATTTTTAGTAACTTAAATGGCAAAGATTGATGCTTGGTGCTTAATCGTGTTACGTAATATCCAGGGAGAACGCAAAGATTTCAACAATTATTTATCTATTTTAATTTTTAACATTCATGGAAATTTCATGTCACAACAATGCGGAAGACGCCACGTGTGGTGCGATTAAAAGGTTTGATGTGACAGACGGTGACAACGCGTCTTAACCAAAAAGCTAGTCTCCACTTCCATTAGCCGTGGAACACCAAACCCTATTAATTTCCAAATTATATATTAATCTCTATAAAAATTAATATGTATGCATGCCCATTTTTCGTATGTCCAATTAATACCATGTTTTTAATTTAATTTAGAGTAATTCCTTAAAATAACATAAAATAGAGTTTTATAGACAAACATGACATCAAATCTTAAAAGTCTCATCTATAGCATTTGTTTGTATTATGAATACTATTTTACTTTTATCCAAATTTCCAAATAAATAAATATATATATAAAAAATGAGTGAGTCTCATGACATCGAAATGTTTTTTTCCCTACATTTTTTTTTTGAAATTTTGTTTGATAAATGTTTTTTTTCCAAAAAAATTTGAAATTTTTTTCCTACATTTTGTTTTTTTCACATGTTCTTTTTCATATTTTCACTAATTTTTTAATAAAAAAATTGCAAAATAATTAGTAAAAGTTAACTAAACATATTTAAAAATAGTTTTTTAATTATTTGAAAATGTTAAAAGTATTCTTAAAAATTCAAGAAAAATACTAAATTTTAGAAAATTATTAAAAATATTTAGGAAATTATTCATAAACGTTTAGAAATAGTTTACCGAACATTTAAAATGGTTTGAAAATTTAGAAAATTGTATAAACATTCAAAATAGTGATTATAATCAATTAGCAAAATCAATCTCATCAGCCCAGGTATAGGAAAAAGGACACATGTAAAAGTGACTAGCAAAGAGACGATAATACCCTTCTTTTCATCCTTGTATATATAACAACACTGTCCCTTGTTTTGGCAAAATACTCACACATCTCTCTCTCCCTCAAACACAAACTTTTTTTTTGAAAAGCTCAAACACAAACTTGGTCCTGAAGAAACCAATACAAACCAAGACGCTGCTTTTTATCAGAAACAAAAAAAAAAACACAGTATCAATCGACTATGGCTTCTACTTCTACTACATTACTTCCTTCTACTTCAACCCAAACTTTCTCAAGTTCTTCTTCTTTTTCTTCTTCGAGACCCAATCTTCAATCTCTGTCGTTTTCCTCTTCTTCGATACTCGGAACCAAGAAACAAAACCCTTGCTCTGTTTCTTTCTCCCTCAACAAAAAACCAACCGTCTCGTCTTCTCTCCAATCACCAACGACGTACCAACCACCATCTTGGAAGAAACTATGTAACGATGTAGCCAGTTTGATCCCCAAAACGACGAATCAGAGTCCAACATTAAACCCGGTACAGAGAACCGCCGCTACGATCTTAGACGCCGTGGAAAACGCCATGGTTTCCTACGAGCGCCGCGGTCATCCGCTCTCTAAAACGACGGACCCCGCCGTCCAAATAGCCGGAAACTTCTTCCCGGTCCCGGAGCAACCAGTCCGGCATCGTATCCCGGTGACTGGAACAGTGCCAGAATGTATTCAAGGAGTGTATGTCAGAAACGGAGCTAATCCGCTTCACACGCCAATCTCCGGCCACCATTTCTTCGACGGAGACGGTATGGTTCACGCCGTCTGGTTCGATAACGGTTCGGTTAGCTACGCGTGCCGGTTTACCGAGACAAGCCGGTTTGTTCAAGAGCGAGATTTCGGTCGCTCTGTTTTCCCCAAAGCAATTGGAGAGCTTCACGGACACTTAGGGATAGCCAAGCTAATGCTCTTCAATGCCCGAGGGCTATTCGGGTTAGTCGACCCGACCCGTGGACTCGGTGTCGCTAATGCCGGTTTAGTCTATTTCAACGGTCATCTCTTAGCCATGTCCGAAGACGATTTACCGTACCATGTCAGAGTCACTCCAACCGGAGATTTAGAAACTTCGGGTCGGTACGATTTCGACGGTCAGCTAAAATCCACAATGATCGCCCACCCGAAAGTAGACCCGGAAACCCGAGAACTGTTCGCTCTTAGCTACGACGTCGTTTCGAAGCCTTACCTGAAATACTTCAGAGTCACACCCGACGGCGAGAAATCGCCAGACGTCGAGATTCAGCTTGATCAACCGACAATGATCCATGATTTCGCAATCACAGAGAATTTCGTAGTGATTCCGGACCAACAAGTGGTTTTCCGATTGCCTGAGATGATCCGAGGTGGTTCCCCTGTGGTTTACGACAAGAAGAAGAAATCGAGATTCGGGATTTTGAACAAGTACGCAAAAGATGCTTCGTCGATTCGATGGATCGAAGTACCCGATTGCTTCTGTTTCCATATCTGGAACGCTTGGGAGGAACCAGAAACAGACGAGGTTATCGTGATTGGATCATGTATGACGCCACCTGATTCAATTTTCAACGAACACGACGAAACACTTGAGAGTGTTTTGTCGGAGATAAGGCTAAACCTGAAAACAGAGGAATCCACGCGTCGACCGGTTATCTCCGAACAAGTGAATCTCGAAGCCGGTATGGTAAACCGAAATCTTTTAGGTAGAAAGACCCGGTTCGCTTACTTGGCTTTAGCCGAACCGTGGCCTAAAGTGTCCGGTTTCGCGAAAGTGGATTTGTCGACCGGAGAGATTCAAAAGTATGTATACGGAGATGGGAAATACGGAGGAGAGCCTCTGTTTATGCCGGATGTTTCCGGTGATGGAGAAGACGGTGGTTACATTATGGTGTTCGTTCACGACGAGTAAAAGGTGAAGTCGGAACTACAAATTATAAACGCCGTTAATCTGAAGCTTGAAGCTACGGTTACGATGCCATCGAGAGTGCCTTACGGTTTCCACGGAACGTTCATCAGTAATGAAGATCTATTGAAGCAAGCTTTGTGTTAATCTCAGATTTTGTTCTATGTAGTTAACCAAATTAGAAAATTAGTTACAAGCTGACAGAAAAAAGGAGAGAGTTAACTACTACATTCAGTGACCAATAAAGAAAGAACAAATTTCTGTGATTCGTCTCACTCGGTGGACTCGATATTTGTTATTTGGACTAATTCGTGATCTTCATTATTATTGCGTTATTAACAATAGATAGAGTTTTTTTCTAAATTTTTTTTTTTACAACCCTTTAACAAAAAAAAAATATATATATATGTAATTTTTTTTGTCTTGAATAATACAAACTTTGAGGTAAAAAAAAAAATATATTTTAATAAAAGTCATATCATAAAAAATGGTTGATTAGGTAGCTAGGTAGATTAGTTTTGATGAATTAAACTAATTACTATTGTGACAAAATGGTATATAAAGAGGAATATGATTTTCGTGTGGATAAGTGAAAATATATTTTTGTGAAATTGTGTGATTTTATCAAATAATATAGCATATGGTAAAATAGTATGTTATTTGATACAATAGCAATTGTGTTATAATAGTCGTTTCTAATTTTTTTATATATTATCATCTTTGGATATAAAGATTGTTAGACGACCCAAAAAAAAAGATATCAACATTGTTATATTAAATATCAATAAACATAACAATTTTTATAGTTAAAAAAGGATTATATATTTATAATTTTTATATAATTTGTTTTCAATAACTATTTATGGATAATGGATTATTTATATATATATTTAAATATTGTTATAAATATATTTACAAATATAATAATTCAAAATTAAAATTTTAAACATAAAAAAATATTGCATATATATTATGCAAACACTAAGAAAAATATTGCAAATACATTATGAACAAACGAAAATATTTTATATAATTTTTATTTTTGAAATTTTTTCGTATGTTATAATCGAATTTAATATTTGAATAATATTTAAAATTGTAAATGTTTTTATTATAATAATATTTTACTGTATTTATATATATACACACTCTGAGAGATTACGACCTTCGGTAGAGAAACTGTTGGTAATAAAAAAATAAAAATTAAATGATGTTTTGATTTTTTCACACAAATTAAAAAATAATTAATGTTTTACCAATTAATGCATTATTTTCTCACACTAAATATTTCTAATAAATATTAATCAATAATAATTCAAAAATTCAATTACTTTTAATTAATATTTTTTGAAGTTTACAATTTTCTAATATTAATTAGCAAAAAAACATTTAAAATTTTAAAACATCAATATTTGTGAAAAAAAAATGAAAACATCATTGTTTTAGGAGCATATGGAATGTATATTTGTACTTTTTTACCTTTTTAAATATTTTATTTGCATTATTTTTTTTGTTTTTCATCATTAAATCAAATATGATGGATCATTTGATTTATTTGATCTACTAAATCTTTTGAACTATATTTGTTCTGTATGATTTGATTGATTTGTATTTGTTCTGTTTGTTTTTCATAATCTATTTGATCTATGTTATTATAAGAGCCGTGCTTACTATGTTATGAAAAAAACATTTGCCTTAGATCAATAAAAATAATATGTAATTTTGAGGAGTGTAGTGGTTAAAACAAGATTAAAATTTGTTTTTGAGGCTCCAATTCCCAAGTTCAACACTAGCAAGTAGCAACCCTAACTAAAGTAAATGTTAGTTTTTTTATATAAGTTTCATTCATTTTTTCTATTGACACTTTAACAATTTTTCAAAATTAGATTATAATTACTGTTAAAAAATGTATATAAAATATATATTTTTATTTTTGCCTCGAGCCTCTAAAAACTTTGTCACGGTACTGGTCATCATTCGAAGCCACCCCATAGAAAGAACTTTCCCTTTGAAAGTGGAAACCTCAAATATCTCATGTGATATCTGTTTGAGAATGGGTCCTATTCTTATTTCTCTGCTTTTTTTTTTTTGTCTTTTCCAATTATCAACTAGATTTTTTTTTTTTTGGTTAAAACAATTATCATCTAGTTTTTGATGTTGTATAAATATCATCTAGTTACAAACTTACACTTCAAATTTTATTTTTCTTTCTAATTAGTGGACCGGTAAAAGAATTCAAATGCTAGCTGATATCATGAAAATGCTGAATCCCTTTAGACCCGAAGTTACATCCTTAAGTTGGTTTTCATAAGCAAAAAATTGCAAGGAGTGAAGTAAGTCGAATTTCGAGTTTGAATCGATTTCAAATTTGCTGGGTACCTCCAGAAACGACGTTGCATG
This sequence comes from Alliaria petiolata, assembly GCA_020283515.1. Lineage (NCBI taxonomy): Eukaryota > Viridiplantae > Streptophyta > Magnoliopsida > Brassicales > Brassicaceae > Alliaria > Alliaria petiolata. The sequence goes on along the minus strand of JAHZTW010000003.1, from coordinate 2,510,963 downwards.
TTGCTCTGACGTTTGATTATTATTATTATAAAGATGGATCTTATGACATTTATTAGGTTTAAAATGTCAGTGTACCACGTTTATGATATTTTATCCTAGTTTTATTAGTTCTGAAGTACGTATACGTAAGCACTCGCATTTCACATTAGCCAATCGATTGATTCTACTATTTGACAATGTAATACAATTCATAGCCACTCTTTTTATTGAGCATATTTAAATTCATGTATCTATATTTCATATCTACACATTATGTCTATAGATTGATTTAGGTTCAAATTCTGTTATGGCTTTATAACTTGTAAACTATCTCTTTTAAAAAAAAAAATTTATTCATATTGAAATTGTAATTAAAAGAAAATTAGTAGAACAACATTTGCAACAATATCTAAAGTGGTGGTGGTTTATTACTAGTACAAAGAAGTTGCTTCTTTTATATTCCGGATTCAAATTCCCTTTAGAACGGATATCTATTTTTTAAATCGAAATATAAAAAACACAAACTCTGAATAATGAAATAGATTATGGGTCTAAGCCCGAAAAGGCGCATGTTTTCTTAATCAAAGGCGGAAGAGTAGGGATAGCCATTGAAATTTACATTACATAGACGACGAAGAGGACAATACATACAATGTTTTAGTTTTGGTATATGTAATATCTACAGCTTTGGGGATAAACGTGCCTGAGGAACATCCCAATCGGTGACGATGTGGTTACGCGTGATCTCCTTTAAACAAGTGCATCCACTTAATGCCATCGTGAGTTCGAACTCTTCTCTCATCATCTGAAGCACTTTCCTCACGCCGGCCTCTCCTTCCGCCGCTAACGAGAACACTACCGGCCGTCCGATCTGTTTCCCAATAAGCGATTAAGAAAACGATGAGAATGAATAATGGGTTTTTTGTCCTGCAAGAAACAGTGAATAGTTTCTTGTTTGCCAAGAAACTAAAACAAGAAACTAGCACTTACGAATATGCCTGCGGCTCCAAGCGCGAGGGCTTTAAAGACATCGGTTCCACGGCGAACGCCACCGTCTAAGAAGACCGGAATCCTTCCCTGAGCTGCTTTAACAACCTAAGAGCCAGAATAACAGAATGATCAAGAGTTAACTTACAATAACAAATTTCATAAAAATTTTGTTACTAATTAACCTCTTCAAGTGCTATGATTGTGGCTGGGACGTAATCGAGCTGACGAGCACCATGGTTAGACACGATGATACCGGCTGCTCCTGCTTGTACCGCCATTCTAGCTGCAAACATAAAAGTAACATACATTTTTTGGGAATATTTTACAAAGTAATAAGAAATGAAACTAATGAAGAAGATGAAGAGAGCTTTGTGTTGTTGCTTTTAGGTTTTTCTCACCATCCTCAGCTGTGAGCACACCTTTAACCAGAATAGGCAGCTTTGTGATTGTCTGAAGCCATTGCACATCCTGTAATGTCATGTGTCTCAAAGAAGATCAATCACAACAAGTTTTTTTCTTCTTTCCATTTGTAATAGTTTCCAATTTATTGATTTGTATTTGCTTTACCTTCCAGCTCAAGGTACGATCAATTTGTCCAGCCACGTAGGATGCTAGTCCCGAGTCATTTGCCTACAGAATCCACCGAGAATGTTTAGGAAAGTTCCAAATCATGTAGAACTTACATATATGATCAAAGCTGTTACCATATCCATCTTTCCGAGGTCAAGACCTTCAAAATTCTTCAAAGTCAAGTAAGATGGCAAGGTAAACCTGTTCTTGATATCAGATTCTCTGCGACCAAGCCTCGGTGTATCGACAGTGAGAGCGATTGCTTTGAATCCTGCTCTCTCGGCTCTTCTCACAAGCTGAGCAACCACGTTCCTGTCCTTGTAGACCTAAAAATAAACTGAATGTTGAAGCTTATTGATTCATGAGCGAGTAATATATATTGCGCACGATGGAGCTTACATAGAGCTGGAAAAATCGGATTCCGGGACCTGTTGAAGCAACCTCTTCAACGCTAGAAGTAGCCCATGAGGATAGTGTCTGCAACAAGAGCTTTGTGATGTTGCAACGTTCAGATTGTTACTGTCCGAAGAAGAAAGTCTCAGAGACAAACCATGATAGTTCCAGCAGCGGATGCAGCTCTAGCCGTAGCATACTCACCTGAACATTGCAATAAATCATAGATCAGAAACCACGATGCTCTGTTTTCTACTCTGTTTTCTTACTCTGTTCTGTTTTTAATTTCTCACCTTCGGGATGCGCCATCTTCTGCATAGCAGTTGGAGCAACCATGATGGGCATAGATATCTTGAATCCCAAGACAGTTGTAGTCATATCAATCTTGCTTACGTCAATCAGAATCCGAGGCCGAAACCTTAATTATAAGAGACAAAGAGACATGGTCTTCGTTTGATCAAAGAAGCTTTCTTGATGAAACAGAAAAATTGATAAGGGTTTAACTTTCATCAGAAGCTCACAAGATTCTTGAGAAAGCGTTTCGGTTCTCTTGAAGAGTCCACTGATCTTCTGCGCCAGAAGCATAGTAGTCGTAGACCATCTTTGGTAATTTTTCCTTAGCGATGGCTTCATACTCGTTAACGTTAGTGATCTCCATCTCTTCTTTTAGCTTATCTCTTATAAATATCTGCTGAGATCAGAGAGAACAGAGCAAAAACAATATCAATATATACGTCGGAGAAGTTCTGCAGACATACAAACATGTGTAAAGGACAAGAATCTCTGAGAGAGATCTCACCAAGTTGAGGAGACGAAGAGACTGAGACTTGGGACTAAGGTAACAGAAATTATTTCATATAATGGTGTGTATACTTATGCATGTGAAGAGGATGAGAAATTGGAGGTGGGAGTTTGGTGAGGAAATAGAACCAACCAATCGAATTAGGAGATTTCTTATCCAAACAAAACCTTTTTTTGTGTTGCTTAGTATATTTTTGTTTTTTTCACTCACTTGAAAAAAGCAGAGACTATTTGTGATTTATTTTTTAAACTATGATTGGTGTTTTCGGGTTTCTTATATGTTGCATATATAAGATATTAGATTGCGATATGAATAAGATTGTACGAGCTTGTTATTATATATGTGTATTTGAGAGGTAAGATCAGGTTTATTAAAACAAAAAGAGAGGCTGTGTGAGATAAGAAAAAAAAAAGGCTGTGTGAGTGAGTTGTGACCATCGATTCTATATATATATATCGATAATTAATCGTTATACCCGTGATCACCTTTAGACTCTCAAGAAATTGAAAGGGTGTGAATTTAATTTAGTGGAAACACACGAAATAAAACAAAAATATCATAACTTTACTCAAAAGTCACATATATTTTTATGCACTATGTCATTTGTCGAGCACTATTTATTATTGATATAAAAAAAAAAATAGGAGATAAAAATAGTATTGGGCTGTGAGTCTGTGACGCGAAATTTAGTTCGATGTTCCAAGTAAAATAGAATTCGTTTTATATGTAAAGATAGCCCATCCCATACGAGTGAGTATATAGCATACTGCATACATATGCAGATCAAAGTTTAAATTAAAATAATTGTGATTTATGTGAGTCAGTCAAATATTATATTTTAACACATATAATAAAAAAAATTAAAAATGTCAAAATATGATAAAACAAAAAATATAGTTCCAACAAAAATATTTATAAGATAAATAAATATATAAGTAGCTAAACTACTATAAATAAACTTAATTCATATAAGAATATATAAATTTTAAATCACTATAAATATGTAATAAATTGAATTGAAAGCAAATAAAAATTAAATTAATTAATTAAACGTTAAGTTTTCTAATGGTTTTTAATGCTCTTAATTTTATTTTATTTTTTCACGGTCCAATTTTAATTTTTAAATTTAAATTTTATTTTTTTAAGTGTTTAAAACATTTTATTATAGCCAAATATAATAATCATACAAATTTTTATGCGCAATAGAAACACTATTATTGGGTTGTCATTTGTCGAGCATTATTTATTATTATTGATATATAAAAATAGGAGATAAAATACTATTGGGCTGTGACTCTAGATTTGGTTTGATGTTCCAAGTAAAATATATGACAAGATAGCCCAGCCCATACGAGTCTATAGCAACTTCAAAAATAAAGGGGTGATTTTATAATAAAAAAAATGTTATGAGATTTTCATAAACTGCCAACCAAAGATTATTCACAGCATAGTTTTTATTTATATTTAAAATAATACTTCCACGACGGCCACCACAGCCTAATTATTCGGAATTCCATTGATTCGCCATTGTGGATTTGAAGTGCTGATTAAAACTATGGTGTAAAATAGTGTGGTGGTTTTTTACCCCAAAAAAAAAAAAAAAAATAGTGTGGTTAATTATTATTGTATCCTACAAAGAGACAGGAACAAATAAGTACAGGTGGGGCGGCCACGTGAGTAGAACGAACGACGTAATGGCCTACGCATTCAATGATATACTACAAAATCTACACTCCTCACCGAAGCATCTCGATCCAATTGACTCAGTCGACGTACGTACGTTACTCTACTACTCCTTCTACTCTAGTTTCTTGAGTTTTTAGCTCACACTTTTCTAAATCCCAAATTATAATCGTTTTAGTTAGCACGTTCAACTAACTGTGATGATGAACACAATTTTGGATCATTTTCTTTTAATAATTTCTTCAGCAAATAAATAATTATTAGCACGTTCAACTAATTGTGACGATGAACAAATTTTTGGATCATTTTCTTTTAATAAACTCTTCAACAAATAAATAATTAAGTTCAAGTACAAATAATATTTGATCCACTAAATTGCTGTTAGCATATAATCTGTGATCCAGAAAATCAAGTTTGTGAAAAACAAAACGATACTCCAAAAAGAAGTGAAAGACCAAGCCGTAGTGAACAATAAAGTTAGATTAAAAAGGTCAAATTCGAAATTGACTTTAAAATTGACTCAAAAATCATTTAAAGAAGTAATTTAATACATTGACGGAAAACAACCAAATTATCAGAATTAAACGCAACTCATAGAAAATAAAATAAAATAAATAAAAATGTTAAACATAGACTCATGCTATAAGAAAGAGACCAAGAACAATACAATTTTCATCACACTATAATAAACACTAAATTTTTACACATAATTCTCTGTTATTAATTTTGTAAAAATGTTTTCGAGCTGAAATACTAAATTTATTTGAGAAAATGAACATTTAAATCTTTAACTTTCAAATTAGAATCATTCAAAGTTGCACTTTTTACCTGATCTATTTAAATAACAATTTTTTTCGCTGACCGATCTTTAAATCACGAATTTATGTTGACTCGGTCATATTAGGCACGACGTTAACTTCACTAACGGATCAACTAAACGCCGTTTAATCCTCGTCTCGTAGTGAAATTGACATCATACCTAATATTGTCCAATCAACATAAGTTCTGATTTAAACAATAGTCAACGTAAAGTTTGTTATTTAAACCGTCTAAACAAAATATGATACTTTTAATATCCAAAATTTAAAAGTTTGACATTTAAATGGCATTTTTTCGTCTAACCAATATTTTTAGTTTTTTCGGATTATGGATTACGTAATTGCTAATCAAATAACCAAAACTAATTTTAAAATATATTTAAACATAAATTTTTAAATGACTTTTAAAAGCTTTAAATTTGCTCACGCGCGTCTGAGGAAGAATAGAAGATGATGGGACGTAACGACTTGAGAAAGCAAAATCCATTTTCGTATCCTTTTATTTTTTATAAATGACCCAACCACTCACACTCTCTTCTCTACACAAGTTTCCACAACCACCAGATCCATCGAGAAACACAAACCAGTTTAGAGAAAGAAAAAAAAAAAAAAAAATCCTTGTGAGCTTCAGGAATCGCAACAATGGCGAACGAGGTGATCCTTCTTGATTTCTGGCCGAGCATGTTCGGGATGAGGACTCGGATCGCGTTGAGGGAGAAAGGTGTGGAGTTCGAGTACAGAGAAGAGGATCTGACGAACAAGAGCCCTTTGCTTCTCCAGATGAATCCGATCCACAAGAAGATCCCGGTTCTCATCCACAACGGTAAACCGGTCAACGAATCTAGCATACAGGTCCAGTACATCGACGAGGTCTGGTCTCACAAGAACCCTATCCTCCCTTCCGATCCATACCAGAGGGCCCAGGCTAGGTTCTGGGTTGATTTTATCGACAAGAAGGTAATCGAAACCCCTTCTTCTGGAAATTGATTTTAGGGATCCGGTTGTGAATTTATCTATGAGCTCGTCTGGGTTCGATCACTCCCAGATTTTATGGTTTTCATGTGAGATTTGACATGGCTCGATGTGTCTGTGCAATGGGATCAGGTGTACGAGGCCCAGAGGAAGGTGTGGGCGACCAAGGGTGAGGAACAAGAGACGGGCAAGAAGGAGTTGATTGAGATACTCAAGACTCTTGAATCTGAGCTCGGAGACAAACCTTTCTTTGGTGGCGATGACTTTGGGTATGTAGACATTGGATTGATTGGATTCTACACCTGGTTTGATGCGTACGAGAAGTTTGGTAACTTGAGCTTCCAATCAGAGTGTCCCAAGCTGATGGGCTGGGCCAAGAAGTGTCTGCAGAGGGAGAGCGTGGCTAAGTCCTTGCCCGAGTCCGAGAAGGTTACTGAATTCGTCACCATGCTCAGGAAGAAATTCGTGGCCGAGTAGATCCGTTTCTTTTCTCGTCTGGTTCCTATGCTCAGTTGTGTTTTCGGTTTTATGTCTTGTCTTCTTGAATAACGCAGAGCATCCCGCGTGAGGTGGATTTGGATTTAGAGATTGTATCTCTTTGTTTTCCGGCTTTGGGGGTTTGTCCTGACTAGTTTGTACGCATGTTTTAATAATCCTTTAATGATTCCATAACTATTTATCCGAGGGTCTCATAATCAGAATCATCAACAAAGCCTCAGCGTCAAGCTTCACGTGTGAGCTGTTTACACTTGCACGACCACAAATCGTGCGAAACTCCTCTCTATGACCGTTTTATTTCTTTGCTCAACAGGGTAGCTAAGTTGAGTATCAAATGACTGCTATCGTGTTCGCAAAATCTGAGTTGAATTTGAATAAAAAGGTTCATCTTCTCCATGGCAAGTTCTTCTGATTCCTGTAAACTGATCTTTCCGGAGACATGTTTTCGTTTGAATGATTGAGGCATGTCTTTCTTAAATAATGCAGAGTATCTGTGAGAATGTATTTCTTGTTTGGAGAGAGACAGAGAGTAATGATTTTTTTTACGTCTTGAGATCTCGGTGACTGTGGGCTTAGCTTCCAATATTGGATACGAACACTCCTATACTGTATTCAATGTGAAATAAGGATGCGCTTTGATGTGGTTTTTGTGCTCGGTATGCAAAAATTCATGTGCTTTAATGTCACCGACCGCATGGATTCGGCCTTTTAAAGTTTGTGGATTGCATTTTTGTAAATCCGTTTTATTTAGCGTCTTGTACGCAATATTTCTTTTTATAAGTTTTTTTTTTTTTTTTTGACCAATTATACATGCACACACTTGACACTCCTAGTTCGGCAATAATTGAACTATATACGAAGGCGGCACTGATACAATGTTACATGTTCCCGTGAAAGTTCAAGTTATTTGTATTTTATTTTTGTCATTTGTATTTCAACTTGTATTTCACCTCGTTTTCAAGTTATTTGTATTAGAGCATATATATTTTATACGCACATATACAAATAAATATACATTCCTATATATATTTTTTTTAATTATACATTCCTATAATAAATGAACACATATATAAATCAACACATTAGTAGTTTATATTTTCATTTCCAAAAAAAAACTTGTAATTGTAACATCTTAATTTAAATCTTCCATATACATTTCTTTTCTCAACAAACAGCCATACTTTCCCGCCCATAAACTTGTAATATTTCATAATCCGTAAGAATATCTATTGAAATATTTCATAATCCGTATCCACAATTTTACTCCACTCAAAATATGTTTGGTTCAAAAACAAAAACAAGTCTCTGAAAAATATGTTGAGAGGTCCAAGGCATCATGGTCAGGTGGTAGGAGTCGGAACTGGGATGCCAATACGTTTCAGGTTCGACGCCCCTGTTGCGCGAAACTAAAACACATGTTTTGGACACCCACACGTATATAGACCCATGCTTTCGGCCCATTTGAATATCCGGAGGTGAGGATCTATCCGTGGACTGCACTATCCTCATGGATTAGTCTGTACTCCTCCGTAGACCTGAAATTTATCCTGAGTTAAAAAAAAAAAAAAAATGTTGAGAGAAGATGATACCGTCGGTGAAAATTTTAAAACAAAAGCTAATAATGGTCGAAAAAGGAGAAATGAGGCAGATGAAATTTAAAAAAATTATTACAACTGGCAAATAAAAGCAGCTTGACGACAAAAAAAACAAAAACAAAGCAGCTTTAAATTTTCCGACACGCGTCTGAAGAAGAAGATGATGTGACGTACCGACGCGAGAAAGCAAAATCCATTTTCGTATCCTTTTTATTTTCCCATTTTTCTTATCCTTTATTATCCTCACACTCACACTCTTCTCTTCTCACTCAAGTGTCCACCAGATCTATCGAGAAAGACAATACAGTAAAAGAGAAACCCATATTTGTGAGCTTCAGCGACTGCAACAATGGCGAAAGAGGTGATCCTTCTTGATTTCTGGGCGAGCATGTTCGGGATGAGGACTCGGATCGCGTTGAGGGAGAAAGGTGTGGAGTTCGAGTACAGAGAAGAGGATCTGGGGAACAAGAGCCCTTTGCTTCTCCAGATGAATCCGATCCACCAGAAGATTCCGGTTCTCATCCACAACGGTAAACCGCTCAGCGAATCCAGCATACAGATTCAGTACATCGACGAGGTCTGGTCTCACAAAAACCCTATCCTCCCTTCCGATCCTTACCAGAGGGCCCAGGCTAGGTTCTGGGTTGATTTTATCGACAAGAAGGTAATTCTATGGTTTCGTTTGTAGTCATCTTTGAGCTTTGGTTCGGGTTCCTCTGAGATCTGACATGGCTCGATGTCTGTGCGATGGATCAGATGTACGCGGCTCAGAGCAAGGTCTGGGCGACCAAGGGTGAGGAACAAGAGGCAGCCAAGAAGGCGTTCATCGAGCTACTCAAGACTCTTGAATCTGAGCTCGGAGACAAACCTTACTTTGGTGGCGATGACTTTGGCTATTTAGACATTGGATTGATTGGATTCTACACCTGGTTTCATGGATACGACAAGTATTGGAACATCAGCATCGAATCAGAGTGTCCCAAACTGATCGCCTGGGACAAGAAGTGTCTGCAGAGGGAGAGCGTGGCTAAGTCCTTGGCTGACTCTGAGAAGGTTACTGAGTATATGGCTGAGTACAGGAAGGAATTTATAGTCGAATAGAACCGTTTATCTCTCGTTTGGTTCCTATGCTCAGATGTGTGTTTCAGTTTGCTGTCTTCTTAAATAATGCAGAGAGTATCTATCTATCTTTGTTGAGGTGATCTGGAGGTAGAGAATATGTACGTCTTGTTTGGGTGATCTTTGAGGATTTGTCCCAAGTTTGTATGCGTCTTAAGCGTGGAAATAATGATCCTTTTTAATAACTTGTGATTTCATAATTAGAATTTAACTTTTCATCCAAAGGTTTCATTAAGCACAAATGCACACTTGTACGGTGCGCAATTTGATTCATTGCCCATGTGTTGGAGACAGTTTGTTGGCACTTTTTTTTTTTTTTTTTTCTGTTGTAGTCACTTATTGAAAGTCTGTGGATTGAATTTTTGTAAATCCGTTTTATCTAGCGTCTTGTATGCAATTCATACATGCACAACTGTATTCAATGTGAAATAAGGATGATATATTTACATAAAATATTATTTAACAGTTAGTTAATAAAATTTAACAAATTAAAAAGTATTAGTCGATAAAAACAAAAATTAAGTTAAGAGTTATAATAAGTCAATATTGTAAAAAATTAACCAACTAAAATATAAGTTGTTTGTTGTTAAATAAGTTGATTTAAATAAAATAAAAAATCGGATGTTATAAAATATAAGTTTATCTTTCAAACAAATCAATTTTATCAAAAAATCAACAAAAATAATATATATCTACCATGAAAAATAAGTTAATGATAATAAAATATAAGTCGGCAAATACAAAAATTAAGTCAATAGTTATAATAAGTCGACTTTCTAGAAAAAATCAACCAACCAAAATATAAGCCGACTGTTATAAAATAAGTCAAACAAAATAATAAAAAGTTGACTATCGTAAAATATAAATCGATAGTTTAAAGAAATCAACCTAATCAAAATGTTAACAAAAAATATCATGAGAAAATAAATCGACAAAAATAAAATATAGAAGTTGGCAAATACAAAAATTAAATCAACAATTACAACAAATCAACACTATAAGAAATCAACCAACCTAAATATAAATCGTTTATTTTAAAATAAGTTAATAGTTATAATAAGTCGACTTAATAAAAAAATCAACCAATCAAAATATAAGTCTACTGTTCTAAAATAAATCAACCAAAATAATAAAAAATCAACTGCAAATCGATAGTTTACAAAAATCAATATAATAAAAAAAAACCAACAAAACAATATAAGTCTACCATCGACAAAAATAAAATATACAAGTCAACAATGCAGAAAAATAAGTTAACAATTATAACAAGTCAATTTTGTAAAAAATCAACCAACAAAAATTTAAATAATTTGTTTTAAAATAAGTCAACAATTATAATAAATCGATTATAACTCTAAACATAATCATTAGATTATGCTGTAACTCTTTCGAAAATCCAAATGCATAAAATTGTGACTGCTCACTATGGGGGTATTATTTGTAAGTTAGGTAAAATCACGTGTTAAATGTACACACACCTAACTGGGATACAATAATACAAACGAGGAAGTAGAGTAGGTGGCCGCGACACAAGGAGAGAGTTATAGCAAACGAAGCGAGTGACTCAACATCTCTCTAAACTCTATTATGATTTGAAGTAACCGGTGACATTGCCAATTTTTCGTGGAGCTCCAAAGAAAATAGTCGTAATTTGCGTGAAAAAAGAAATGTGCATCCTGAAACTCGCAAGGGTTAACCAGAGATATTAATTTAACGGGACTTTAAATCGTAGTTTAATAGGAGGGATATCTCCTTGGAACAAATAGTATATATTCATACGGTCGAGTAAACTGTAGATAGTATATATTCCATTGGAACAAATATCATCGGCGGGAAGTTATCTTGTAGAAAAAGATTGACATAATAAAAAATAAAGTTCTTACTTTTGAAAAAGGCTTTATATTTGGACCATGAAATTAATGCTTTTTAAAAAAGTTGATGTGACGTAACGGAAAACAAGATCCTTTACGAGTCATTATTTCCCCCTATAAACGATCGTTAGTTTGCACCATTCTTTCACTACACACACACACACTCTCACTTGTTCACTTAGAACAGCAATCAAGAATATATCATCGCTTGTGAGCTTCGTCGATCGAGATCAATGGCGAGCCCGACGATTCTTCTGGATTACTGGCCGAGCATGTTCGGGATGAGGGCGAGAGTGGCGTTGAGGGAGAAAGGTGTGGAGTTCGAGTACAGGGAAGAGGATCTCCTGAACAAGAGCCCTTTGCTCCTCCAGAGTAATCCGATTCACAAGAAGATCCCGGTTTTGATCCACAATGGTAAACCGGTCTGCGAATCCCTCAATGTTATCCAGTACGTCGACGAGGCTTGGTCCGACAAGACCCCATTCTTCCCTGCCGATCCTTACGGGAGAGCTCAGGCTAGGTTCTGGGCCGATTTCGTGGACAAGAAGGTAACTGAATCCCTTTTGTGCCCTAAATTCCGTAATCTGAGTCTGAACTTCGCAATAATGGGATTTAGGTTAAGTTTGAGTGTTGCATGTCGTCGATTTGGGGTTTGATCTGAGATTTTCACTTTGTAGCCTCTGGCTCTGACAAATTACCCCCAAATTTGAGGTTTTGTTTGTAGACTCATTTTTTAAGCTTGTTTTGATTTCTTCTTAAAAGCAATTGATAGGTTCAGACAAAATAAATTGCATGGTTGTGACAATTTGAGCGTTTTAGTCTGAGATAACTCGATGTTTTGTCACAATTTGCAATGGATATCCAGTTTAGCGAAGCCCAGTTCAAGATCTGGGGGAAGAAAGGCGAGGAACAAGAAGCAGGCAAGAAGGAGTTTATCGGGGCAATCAAGACTCTTGAATCCGAGCTTGGAGACAAACCTTACTTTGGTGGAGATAGCTTCGGCTATGTAGACATTTCCTTGATTACGTTCTACAGCTGGTTCCAAGCATACGAGAAGTTCGGTAACTTCAGCATCGAGGCAGAGAGTCCAAAACTGATTGCTTGGTGCAAGAGGTGCATGGAGAAAGAGAGTGTGTCTAAGTCTCTCCCTGACCCCGCGAAGATTGTTGCATACGCAGCTGAGTTTAGGAAGAACAATATCTGATCTGAATAATAAGTCTTGCTAGTTCTCTTGTCGTTCTGTTTCTGCGAAGCTGTGTGTTCTGTTTTTTAACTTTGGTTCTCTGTTTCCTGTTTCCCTAATAATGCCAGAGCGCATCAGTGTTTGTGTGGATCCTAAGTATGTTTTGAATAAAATTATTTGTTTCGATTTTAGCGTCCAAATATGAAGTCGTATTCACAATCACAAAGTAGTTTAGTAGAATAAAATCGTTTGGATGGAGCAGAGGAACATCCCTTTCACACAAAAATGTAGAAAATATGTTTGGACTTCTTTGTCACTACGTACTCACACTACTCACTATAAAATATTGTAATTTTCCCCTCGGCAGGTATAAGAATTGTCTTTTAGTTTACCAAACGCATGTAGGATAATAATGTTTACTAATTCAGACCGATTAGTAGAGTACTAAAGTAGGTGGACACGTTACAGTCATGCAAATACTAAACTTTGACGGTGATAACGCATGGAACTGACCCAAACAAAAAGATAGTGCGTTAAAGTTTATGCTCAGTTCCCCCACTTTGAGGCTTTGAGTGGGGAGACTCCACTACGGACCCTTTTTTTTTTTTTAATAAACATAATGAAATTGAACCAAAAAAATAGTGAATAAGAATAGAAAAAAAAAGTTTATCACTCATCACCAAAAAGACTTAAACCTTGAAATACCAGATTCCGAATTTTTTTTTTTGACGAATCATGTCGGATACTAATCCTTCTAGGGCTTTGCTTTGAACTCGTATATGTGGGTATGTAATGTTGCTTGTGCCATACGGATCAGTTGTGTGTTTGTGGGAGGAGGGCTTGGACAACGAAAGGTCAGGAGCTAGAAGCAACCAATAAGAAGGAGTTTATTGAAAAACCTCTTAAAATTCAGAAGAATAGTGGGAAAAAAAAAAGAAGAAGAATAGTGAGAAAAACAAAGTGGTATCATCCATCACAAAAAAAAACAAAATTAAACATGGATCTTATCACTTTGCAATCCTTTTAAAAATCAATATATAAATTTGTACTATGATTTTTCTAACCAGTCCCATATAGTAAGTACTAGCACATATGACATATCTTAATACACCACTAACAATATTAAAAAGGATAATCATTGGCCAATGTGTGATATGAAAGAAATTATAAAAGTACCACAATTTATATTTTGAAACGGTTTTAATATGGCTGACACGAAAAGGTTTAGTAATTCTAAATGACATTGCCACCCTTATAAACAGCCTAACTCCTCCTACCCACTTCATTACACATTTTCACAAGAGACAAACAGAGCGGAAGAAAAATAATACTTGTGAGCTTCAGGGATCGCAACCATGGCAGACGAGGTGATCCTTCTGAATTTCTGGCCGAGCATGTTCGGAATGAGGACGATGATCGCATTGAAGGAGAAAGGAGTGAAGTACGAGTACAGAGAAGAGGATCTGATCAATAACAAAAGTCCTTTGCTTCTAGAGATGAATCCGATTCACAAGAAGATCCCTGTTCTCATCCACAACGGTAAACCGATCTGCGAATCTATCATACAGGTCCAGTACATCGACGAGATCTGGTCCGATAAGAACCCACTCCTTCCTTCTGATCCTTACCAGCGAGCTCAAGCCTTATTCTGGGCCGATTTCATCGAGAAGAAGGTAAACAACAATTGTCTTTACATTTCACTACCCTAGATTTCGAAACTTTTGAGATCCGTATATATTATTCTAGATCTCATCTCTCGCTTAGGTGTGAGATTCCTACCAGTACTAGACCAATTAAAGAAAAGATCTTGACTTTGCAATTAAAAGACTTCAGACTAACCTCGTCAGATTCTAGGGTTTTGCTTGTAACTCATATGTGACTATGTTACTTGTGTCACAAGGATTCAGTTGTATGTTTGTGGGAGGAAGACTTGGGCAACAAAAGGTGAGGAGCTGGAAGAAGCTAAAAAAGAGTTTATGGAGATACTCCAGACTCTTCAATCTGAGCTCGGAGATAAGCCTTACTTTGGCGGTGACAAATTCGGGTTTGTAGACATTGTCTTGATTGGATTCTACAGCTGGTTTCCTGCATACCAGAAGTTTGGTAACTTCAGCATCGAACCGGAGTGTTCAAAACTAATGGCTTGGGGCAAGAAGTGTATGGAGAGAGAGAGTGTGGCTATGTCCTTGCCTGATCCTGAGAAAGTTGTTGGATACGTTTTACGGCTTAAGAAGTTTTATGGGATCGAGTAAGAAGATATGATCTCTTTAATTGCCGTTTTTCTTCTTCTGGTGTGTTGTGTTTTTTTTTTTTTTTTTTGAGTTTTCGTGTTTCTAATAATGCAGAGTATCTGCAAAGTGGAGTCTTGTTCTAAAATTCGGAATTTCGGATGCTTCGTTTTCTTTTGAATTCGATGTTTGCTCTTAAGTCTTAAATTCTTAAATACTTATAACGCTTTAAAAATGACTTCTTTGAGAGAAACTTTGTGATCTTTGAAAATCGAAAAAGAACTTCGAGATATTGAAGATCATCTTTAAATTCACTCTTATAATGACGTAAGCAGTGGCCTCAGCGTTTTCTAAAACCCAATTTAAAACTCCATATTCTTATTGAATTGAATTCCATAACAACTGTTGACCTTGCCACGTAACCTAGCTAGAAAATTAAATTCAATTTTCAGATTCCATAATTAAAAATTAAAAGATTTACCTTTACAACGGCGTATAACTTTGGTTTCTTATTTTTTTTTTAAAAGCTTGAAATTAGATTAAAGCAGAATATGATATTATGAGAAATTGTCACAAAGCACTTACTTTGAAGTTTGAATCAGAGTGTCTTTTATAATATCTTGCCTTGGTTTACAAGACTCCAAATTTTCCAGTATATATAATAATCCATTTCTCTCTCTCTCTCTCTCTCCCTTCACGAATCACAACAATGGCGGATGAGGTGATCCTTTTAGATTTCTTGCCGAGCTATTACGGTATGAGAGTGAGGATCGTGCTGAGAGAGAAAGGAGTCGAGTTTGATTACAGAGAAGAGAATCTGAGGAACAAGAGTCCCCTGCTTCTCCAGATGAATCCGGTGCGCAAGAAGATCCTGATAAGCTTGAGCAAGTCTACATTTCGAAGAAGAAATCACTTGAAGCTGATTTAGAAGCTGAGCTGACAGAAGAAATACTGATTCAGAACGTGGCGTTAGCTGCGGTGAACTCTTTATAATCTTTGTTGTTCTTTTCATTTGGGGATTATCGAGGAATTGAGTTGTATCTGAGACAGAGGAATCGAGGCGATCTAGGATCGTGAGGGAAGTTGATCGGAGAACTCATTGTTGGAGTGATCCGATATCTTCCATTGATACAAATCGATTGTTCGGTGAAAGAGAGGATAAGCGAGAGAGAGATTCGATCTTCAAACTTATCAGATCCCTGTTCTCATCCACAACGGTAAACCGGTTTGCGAATCCATGAACATCGTCCAGTACGTTGACCAGGTCTGGCCCGACAAAAACCCGATTCTCCCTTCCGATCCTTACCAAAGGGCTCAAGCCAGATTCTGGGTTGATTTCATCGACACCAATGTTATATAATTAAGAATCCCTTTCGTTATATCTGCCATTGATTCCGTAATTTGTGAAAATGTTAGAAACCTCATCTAATATAACATAATATAAGAGTTCTAGTAATACATAAAAGACATGAGCCAGTCCACTTAAATTACAGTATATCTTAGACCAAAGAGTTTTGGACCAATTGGGTTCTTTAGTCTTTAGATGATTTTGTGATTTGGGATGTCAATTAAAATCACCCCCTAATTGTATGGTTCTGAAAATTTTGAGCGTTTTAGTCTGACAATAACTCCATGATTTGTCACAATATGCAATGGATATTCAGTTCAGCGAAGTCCAGTTCAAGATCTGGGGGAAGAAAGGTGAGGAACAAGAAGCAGGCAAGAAGGAGTTTATCGAGGAAATCAAGACTCTTGAATCCGATCTTGGAGACAAACCTTACTTTGGTGGAGATAGCTTTGGCTATCTAGACATTTCCTTGATTCCATTCTACAGTTGGTTCCAAGCCTACGAGAGGTTCGGTAACTTCAGCATCGAGGCAGAGAGTCCAAAACTGATTGCTTGGTGCAAGAGGTGCATGGAGAAAGAGAGTGTGTCTAAGTCTCTCCCTGAGCCTGAGAAGATTATTGCATACGCCGCTGAGTTTAGGAAGAACAATCTCGGATCTGAATAAATTTTTTGTTGTTCTCTTGTCGTTCTGTTTCTGCGAAGCTGTGTTATTCTCCGTTTCTTGTTATCCTAATAACGCGAGAGCGCATCAGTGTATGTGTGGTGGTTTGTGTGGATCCTAATAAGTATGTTTTGAATAAAATTTGTTTCAACTTTAGCGTCCAAATATAAATCGAGCCAGCGAATAAGATCTGGTCAACAAAGGGTGAAGAACAAGAGGCAGCCAAGAAAGATTTTATTGAAACACTCAAGATTCGAAGCATTTGAGATTTGTGGTAACTTCAGCATCGAACCAGAGTGTCCCAAACTAATGGCTTCGGTTAAAAGATGTTTGCAGAGGGAGAGAGTGTGTCCAAGTCCCTCCCTGACCCTGAGAAGATTATTGCGTTGGCCTTTAAGATTAGGAAGATATATTGTGTATAAATCATCTTTTCACCTTTGGTTTGTGAATTGATTCCATATATCTCACGATCTGTATTCTCTGTTTTCTTAAGGTTTATGTCTTTTTTCAGTTTTCACCAAAGAATTTTTTTTACATCAGATTCAAGAATATTTGTTTCTTGTTACTCAAGAATATGGTTCTTCATTCTGAGCTCGGAGATAAACCTTGCTCACACATGTGAGTATCAGAGTATGTAATGTTACTTGTGCCACAAGGATCAGTTGTATGTTTGTGGGAGGAAGACTTGGGCAACAAAAGGTGAGGAGCTGGAAGAAGCCAAAAAAGAGTGTATTGAGATACTCCAGACTCTTCAATCTGAGCTCGGAGATAAACCTTACTTTGGCGGCGACAAATTCGGGTTTGTAGACATTGTCTTGATTGGATTCTACAGCTGGTTTCCTGCATACCAGAAGTTTGGTAACTTCAGCATCGAACCAGAGTGTTCAAAACTAATGGCTTGGGGCAAGAAGTGTATGGAGAGAGAGAGTGTGGCTATGTCCTTGCCTGATCCTGACAAAGTTGTTGGATTTGTGTTACAGCTTAAGAAGTTTTATGGGATCGAGTAAGAAGATATGATCTCTTTAATTGCCGTTTTTCTTCATCTGGTGTGTTGTGTTTTTTTTTTTTTTTTTTTTTTTTTTTTTTTTTTTTTTTTTTTTTTTTTTTTTTTTTTTTTTTTTTTTTTTNTTGGAACAAATAGTATATATTCATACGGTCGAGTAAACTGTAGATAGTATATATTCCATTGGAACAAATATCATCGGCGGGAAGTTATCTTGTAGAAAAAGATTGACATAATAAAAAATAAAGTTCTTACTTTTGAAAAAGGCTTTATATTTGGACCATGAAATTAATGCTTTTTAAAAAAGTTGATGTGACGTAACGGAAAACAAGATCCTTTACGAGTCATTATTTCCCCCTATAAACGATCGTTAGTTTGCACCATTCTTTCACTACACACACACACTCTCACTTGTTCACTTAGAACAGCAATCAAGAATATATCATCGCTTGTGAGCTTCATCGATCGAGATCAATGGCGAGCCCGACGATTCTTCTGGATTACTGGCCGAGCATGTTCGGGATGAGGGCGAGAGTCGCGTTGAGGGAGAAAGGTGTGGAGTTCGAGTACAGGGAAGAGGATCTCCTGAACAAGAGCCCTTTGCTCCTCCAGAGTAATCCGATTCACAAGAAGATCCCGGTTTTGATCCACAATGGTAAACCGGTCTGCGAATCCCTCAATGTTATCCAGTACGTCGACGAGGCTTGGTCCGACAAGACCCCGTTCTTCCCTGCCGATCCTTACGGGAGAGCTCAGGCTAGGTTCTGGGCCGATTTCGTGGACAAGAAGGTAACTGCATCCCTTTTGTGCCCTAAATTCCGTAATTTAGGGTTGAGTTTGAGTGTTGCATGTCGTCGATTTGGGGTTTGATCTGAGTTTGCACTTTTTAGGCTCTGGCTCTGACAAATTACCCCCAAATTTGAGGGTTTTGTTTGTAGACTCATTTTTTAAGCTTGTTTTGATTTCTTCTTAAAAGCAATTGATAGTTTCAGACAAAATAAATTGCATGGTAGTGACAATTTGAGCGTTCTAGTCTGAGATAACTCGATGTTTTGTCACAATTTGCATTGGATATCCAGTTCAGCGAAGCCCAGTTCAAGATCTGGGGGAAGAAAGGTGAGGAACAAGAAGCAGGCAAGAAGGAGTTTATCGAGGAAATCAAGACTCTTGAATCCGATCTTGGAGACAAACCTTACTTTGGTGGAGATAGCTTTGGCTATCTAGACATTTCCTTGATTCCATTCTACAGTTGGTTCCAAGCCTACGAGAAGTTCGGTAACTTCAGCATCGAGGCAGAGAGTCCAAAACTGATTGCTTGGTGCAAGAGGTGCATGGAGAAAGAGAGTGTGTCTAAGTCTCTCCCTGAGCCTGAGAAGATTATTGCATACGCCGCTGAGTTTAGGAAGAACAATCTCGGATCTGAATAAATTTTTTGTTGTTCTCTTGTCGTTCTGTTTCTGCGAAGCTGTGTTATTCTCCGTTTCTTGTTATCCTAATAACGCGAGAGCGCATCAGTGTATGTGTGGTGGTTTGTGTGGATCCTAATAAGTATGTTTTGAATAAAATTTGTTTCAACTTTAGCGTCCAAATATAAATCGAGCCAGCGAATAAGATCTGGTCAACAAAGGGTGAAGAACAAGAGGCAGCCAAGAAAGATTTTATTGAAACACTCAAGATTCGAAGCATTTGAGATTTGTGGTAACTTCAGCATCGAACCAGAGTGTCCCAAACTAATGGCTTCGGTTAAAAGATGTTTGCAGAGGGAGAGAGTGTGTCCAAGTCCCTCCCTGACCCTGAGAAGATTATTGCGTTGGCCTTTAAGATTAGGAAGATATATTGTGTATAAATCATCTTTTCACCTTTGGTTTGTGAATTGATTCCATATATCTCACGATCTGTATTCTCTGTTTTCTTAAGGTTTATGTCTTTTTTCAGTTTTCACCAAAGAATTTTTTTTACATCAGATTCAAGAATATTTGTTTCTTGTTACTCAAGAATATGGTTCTTCATTCTGAGCTCGGAGATAAACCTTGCTCACACATGTGAGTATCAGAGTATGTAATGTTACTTGTGCCACAAGGATCAGTTGTATGTTTGTGGGAGGAAGACTTGGGCAACAAAAGGTGAGGAGCTGGAAGAAGCCAAAAAAGAGTGTATTGAGATACTCCAGACTCTTCAATCTGAGCTCGGAGATAAACCTTACTTTGGCGGCGACAAATTCGGGTTTGTAGACATTGTCTTGATTGGATTCTACAGCTGGTTTCCTGCTTACCAAAAATTTGGTAACTTCAGCATCGAACCAGAGTGTTCGAAACTAATGGATATGTGGTGTATCGAGAGAGAGTGTGTGGCTATTCCTTGCCTGATCCTGAGAAAGTTTTTGGATACGTTTTACGGCTTAAAAAGTTATATGGGATCGAGTAAGATAAGATGTCTTTAATTGCTTTCCTTTTAAAACTTGAGTATCTGTAAACTGTGGTCTTGTTCTGAACCTTGGATGCTTTGTTTTGTTTGAATTCGGTGATATTTGCTCTTAATTCTTAAATCAAAGTTGACTTCCTTGAGAGAAACTTTGTGATCTTGAAGATATTCAGCCAATAAGTAAAATGACGTAAGCAGTGGCCTAAGCATTTTCTAAAAACACAATTTAAAAATTCTCAATTCTTAGTTGAATTCAATAACAACAAATAAAAAACATTATCTCTACAACAGCGTCTAACATTTAGTTTAGAAAAACAAAACAAAAAATTACTTGAAGAAACAATATAAAAGTACTTGACATAAGGACTTTACTCTGAAGTTTGAATCGGAGTTTTATCTTTGATTAACAAGAGTTCGGCAAGAATGGCGGATGAGGTGATCCTTCTAGATTTCTGGCCGAGCCCGTTCGGTGTGAGAGCGAGGATCGCGCTGAGAGAGAAAGGAGTCGAGTTTGAGTACAGAGAAGAGAATCTGAGGAACAAGAGTCCCCTGCTTCTCCAGATGAATCCTGTTCACAAGAAGATTCCGGTTCTCATCCATAACGGTAAACCGGTTTGCGAATCCATGAACGTAGTCCAGTACATCGACGAGGTCTGGTCCGACCGAAACCCCATCCTCCCTTCCGATCCTTACCAGAGAGCTCAAGCCAGATTCTGGGTCCATTTCATCGATTCCAAGGTAAATAATATCCATTCTCTGTTATCTCGAACCAAACGATCTCTTAACTTGAGATTTGCTTTTAGACTCATAGTTTCGATGTTATGCTACTCTGTGAAATTGGTACAGTTGTACGAGCCAGCGGATAAGATCTGGTCTACAAAGGGCGAGGAACAGGAGACAGCCAAGAAAGAGTACATTGAAGCACTGAAGGTTCTTGAGTCTGAGCTTGGAGACAAACCTTACTTTGGAGGAGATAACTTTGGGTTCGTAGACATTGCCATGACTGGTTATTACAGCTTGTTCGAAGCATCTGAGAAATGCGGTAACTTCAGCATCGAGCCAGAGTGTCCCACACTGATGGCTTCGGCCAGGAGGTGTTTGCAGAGAGAAAGCGTGGTTAACTCTCTCGGTGACCCCGAGGAGATAGTTGCGTTCGTCTTTAAGATTAGGAAGATATATTGTGTATGAATCTTCTTTTCGCCTTTGTTTTGTGAATTGATTCCATCTCAGGTTATGTGTTCTCTGTTTTCTTAAGGTTTTATGTCTTTTTTTCAGTGTTTTACCAAATAATAATTGTTTCTTGTCACTCAAGAATATGGTTCTGTTTTGTAATAAGTTGGAAATGGAAAAGTTTATGCACTGTGATGTAACAGAGAGAATTCGATTCCAAAACCTTTTTTTCTTGAGTTCATCGAAGTACTCAAGACCCTTGACTTGGAGCTCGGAAACAAATCTTTCTTCGGAGGAAACGAATTTGGGCTTGTGGACATTGCCTTTATCGGATTCTACAGTTGGTTTCGTGCGTACGAGGAGGTAGCGAATTTCATGTGGCTAAGGTCTTGCCCGACTCAGATAAGGTTCTTAAGTCCGTCTCTGAATATCGGAAGAAGATTTTAGGAATCAATTAGATTCGTCTACAAAACTTCCCTTGTTATGTTATGTTCTGTTTTGCTTTGCTCTGTTTTTTCTTTTCTTTTTTCTTCTGGATTTAAAATGTGATGTTTTCGGATTCAAAAATAAAATTTAAAACTTAAAATACACACAGTACACAATGCATCAAATGTTTTTGGAACGACGTTTCTTTGAACAATCTTTGCCAAATGACGATCATAAATGTTTAGAAAAGGAATCATAATCTTTAAAGAATATGTGTGTGTCTTCGGAATCATAATCTTTAAAGAATAATCTTAAAAGTTTTTTTGATAGTACAGTAGTAGTCTAGTATCTACATTATGTATGGGGTCCTATTTCCAGATAAAAGTTATTGCAGATTAATGAAGGCAATCTTGTTAGATAAGTATTAACCCTTTATTTTGTGCTGCATGAATTTATATAATCTTCGTCCAAAAAAAAAAAAAAATTATATAATCTATTTAGCATTAAAACAACATTTGATAGTTGGGTTTAGCACGTCAAGTTCAGGTAGTTTTATACTCCCTCTGTTCCTTAAAGGATGTAATTTTAGGAAAAAAATTTGTTTCAAAAAGAATGTATTTTTCAATTTTTTATGCACTTTTTATGAGTTAATAATTATAAATTGTAAATTTCAATAAAAGTAATTGAATTTATTGAATTCCTATTGGTTTAAATTTATAAAAAATTGTTAATCACAGAAAATCATACATTTATTATCAAGTTTTAATGTGTTTTCTTAATATGTGTAAAAATCCTAAAAATATTTTCTTTAAGAAACAGAGGGAGTAGGTTCTGGGCTTGTTGAGGTCTCGAACACAGCTCATGACCCAAATTAAAAGTAAGACATGGGATGTTCGTTTTTCGGCAATCAATAGGAATCCTTCCGGCCCAAACAGTGAATATTGTTGACCATCACCAAAAAAAAAAAAAAAAAACTGTGGTCGATTACTTTCGTCATTTCTCTACCATTATAATTCTGAAGTTGAAACCAATTTTCGTTTGACAAAAACAAAACACCAAATTTTTTTTGTCGTCAACGTTAATGTCCTTGGAGGCAAAAATAATATTTGAGGCCACGCACCAAGAGAGAGTACGTTTACATGGGGACTTGTACTGTGATGCTCTTTAATTATACTAATGAGCCCCACATTATGTGTTGCCTTTATCCAATTACTTTTTTTTTTTTGCTCTACATTATCACAGAAATAATCTAGGTTGTATGAAAACTCTCCTTTCGAAAATGTTTTGGAAATGTTTAGGAAACAAAAAATGGTTAAAAACTCGTTAGAAACGTGGAAAAACGTGTTTTCTAAAATTTCAGTAAACGTAAAAAAAACTTACATTTTATTTTTGGTAATAAATTAACATTTATAAGAATTAGATTAAGCGGTCAATTTAACTATTTAGAGTAAGTTAATAATTAATTTAATTTATTATAATAAATTAGTTATTAATTCGATTCATTATATTATATATATATGAGATTAATCTTAGTATTATTAAGTTTGCAGATTTTTATTGATAAATCAAAGTGGAAGATAGTTTTGATTGATGGAACTGATGAAAATGATGATGAAGAAAAATTTTTAACGGTATGACTTTTTATTTGTAATCAAATTATTTAATAATTATGTATTGAATTTTGTTGATTTAAATATTATTTTTTAATATAATTTAATTTAGATGTTTAATGTTTTAATATAATATATATATTTCCAAAATATTTTCATTTCTATAGTTTTTATTAAATAGTGTTTTCACGTTTTATTACTCGTATGCGTTTCCTCCATGCAACGTATGAAATAATGCACAAAAGCATATTTTTCAACAGAGAAAACAAAAGACTGTGAGTAAATTTCTTCATGTATACAGTATAAAGCACACAAGAATATCTTCAAATCGATTAGCAGGAAAAAAACGGATCAAACAATACCAGGAAAAGAACAAAATTAATTGGATTGTAGAATAAATAGTATGAATGGATCAAAGATTCGAAATTTATATATCGGTTGTAAATGTCTTAACGTTTACCCGAAATTATGCCCAAAAAAGAAAATTCTTAACTGATTTACTTTTCAGATAAATATCATAAACACATACGACTTTTTATAATACGTTTACTTTTTTGCCGTCAGTTGTTGCATAAAATGAAACAACCAAACTTTTTCTTTTGTTAAAAATCATATATCCTCTTTAACAAAAATCATATATTCTACAGAACCTGACAAGTTAATTCTAAAGTAAGATGTAACCATATATTATAAATGAAAAATACTCGACGGGACGATCAATCGGGTCAAACAATCTATATAATCAATCCAAAACAATATAACATTATCCATCTATTACTTATTTATCAACTAAGCATGTTATTATATATTTAATTAAAAAAAAAAACAAAATTGTACGAAACTCCTCGGAAATATAAAACTCCGCATAGTACTATTTACTGAAATTGGTATTAGTCACGAAAAACTTAGAAAATTTAATGTTATGATGCAACGTTTCCAATTAAAATAATTAAAATCAATTTATTGAATGATACGTTTCAGTTTTACACATTGTGTTATATCAGAGTAAGCTAATAACCGCAGGCTCTTTACCAATGCAAGAATATTTCAAACATTATTTTATTTTTAAAAAGAGAAAAAGAATATTTCAAACATTCCTGCCCCCAAAAAGGAACACTCGGCCAAGCCCATCTTCCATCCATATCATGCTAACCAGATATAGAAACTAAATTCATCCCAATTATGTTAATCACTTGGTGTCTAAGTACTAACCAGACATTAACACTGTAACTAATATTCTTGAGAAAAGTTGAAAAACAAAATGGCTAAAAGTCACGTGATAGCTGTCTGTCTCGTGCTAATCACGCAGCCGTTGGATAAGTCGCTTGCTGACTCAGATGGGAGATTTCGGTGGAGTGAGAAGTAGGAGATAACAACCCATGATTAAAGGCTGTACGAATGTCGTTTTCGGTAATACTTTAGAGGCTTTTGACCAAAATGGGCGTTGAATAAACCGACCCGGTAACCCGAAACATTTGTATTATATTATTCCATCTATTGGCCATAGACTGATCTTTCTCGGATACAAGAATTACAGTTTCTTTTGTAGTAAACTTAATTTCAAAAAAATTCAGATTTCTCTGCTGTAATAATACTGGATTAGTTTTACCAACAATTTTTTTTTTTTTGCACCTAGATGCTTGAACTACTAGATAAATTTAAAACTTAATTATATAACAAAAAAACTGTGACAAAAGGTATTTAACAAAAATGTGTGTGGCGCAATTTTGAGATACATGTGTGACAAACGTTTATATTTGCAAAATAAAATATGATACGTTTATCAATTTTGTCATTTTTATCATCGTTTCCATAAATGAAATAAATTTCACATAAGTCTAATTTTTAAAATTAGTAGATTATTTGAAGTGTAGAAACTATGAGCTTCTCAGTTTTCATCTCGTTAAAATGAAAAATGAAAACTAGTCGGAAACCATCACTTCAGATTTTCCCTTTGCTTTAGTTAAAAACGAAATTAAAGAAACAAAACTTCAAAAGAAGAGAACTACACAGCTTTTTTTTTGTTACAAATGTAGATAATATTTACATAATACAACTCACAACATATTTTTTTCTTTCTTTTCTATAAACAGTTGCAACCGAACTAAATGCGGTAATTATACAATTACAACTGGTGCAGAATAGAATATTGGAGGTACATGTTCATTCATATAACACGCATTAAATATTAAAAATTCGGCATCATAGGCCGATGGAGAGAATCCATAGATACATACAGACAAATTATTTCCTTTTCATATTATTCTAGAAAAATCCAACAAAAACTACTTATTAGCCTTAGAGTCTTATATAGCCTATTTAAATCATGTCCTTATAAAACCATTTTGTTTTTGTTTTTGTTTTTATATAAATAACTTTAATATTTAGGGGAAAAAAGAAAGAAAGAGAAAAAGCCATTTTCATCACCTTCGTCTTCTCCATTATCTCTCTACCAAATCTGGCAGAGAAAAACAAAACCGAAGAAGAAAAACGAGATTTAAGCTTATAATAGAGAGAGAGGGGAAGGAATCGATTCTGTTTCTGATGGATAAGAGCTGTAACTCCTCCGGCGATTCATCCGCCGTATCCGCCTCCGCGACGAGTAGTACCGGTAACAATACAGGGAACAGAGATCATTACCTGAGACAACTCAATAAGCTTTCTCATAAGATATCAAAACCGACTGCAAACTCCTCCTCTTCCGCCGTGAATCGAGAGGTTGATCACCAATCGCTTCCTCCTCCTCCGCCTTCTGCAATTAATCAGGGGAATCTCCACCAGCATCAGCCTCCAGTTTACAATATCAACAAGAACGATTTCAGGGATGTTGTTCAGAAACTCACCGGCTCGCCTGCGCATGAACGGATCTCTGCTCCGCCGCAGCAGCCGATTCACCACCCTAAGCCTCAACAGAGTTCACGTCTACACAGAATCCGTCCTCCTCCGTTGGCTCACGTTATCAATCGCCCTCCTAGTTTGCTAAATGACGCTCTTATCCCTCCAGGTGCTCACCATATGAACCCTAATCATCATAACTGGGCCGGCGGATTTGTCCCCCGACCGACGGCGCCGCTTTCTCCTCTCCCACCGTTTCCTCCGGTTCACGCGGCGGCGGAATCTCCGGTCTCTTCCTACATGCGGTACCTTCAGAACTCGATGTTCGCAATCGATTCGAATCGGAAAGAGTTCTCTGGTTTATCGCCGTTAGCTCCTTTGGTCTCTCCTCGCTGGTACCAACAACAACAGGAAAACGCTCCGCCGCCGCAAAACAACAGTCGCCCTCCACATCCTCCTCCTCCAGCGGCTCCGGGAACAGTCTCGCAGGCGGCGCCGACATCGATTCCGGCCCCACAGTTATTCGGATGTCTAAATTCGCCCAAATCACCATACGGATTACTCTCACCGAGCATCCTTTTATCGCCAACGTCAGGTCAATTAGGGTTTCCGGTATCTCCGACGACGGTGCCGCTTCCTAGCCCTACATACAAAGGTCATTGATCAGATTAAACGGAAACCCCCTTGTCGGCCAGATTTTAAAACGTCGTCGTTTAATCGGCACGACAAAATTCCCTTTGTTCTTTTTGTACATCATTAGAGTGGTGGATGATTTGTTTTTTTTTTTTTTTTTTTTTTTAAAAAAATACTCAGATTACTCAATCCTTTTTTTTACTTTCTTTTGTTCCATATGTTTTTGTTCATGCTAGAAACAAAGAGTAGGAAAAAGAAAGGAATACACTTTTGCAACCATCTTCGTAGTTCAAATTTGCATTCAATTATTGTTTTTCTGATTCTCTATTCAAATCGGATATTTAATGTTTTGATTGATTCCTTCATTTGTAAAAAGGTATTGGATAGCTATACGTACCAATCACTTCACTGTTCCTTTGGTTGAATTTGTTTGCTTTCATTTTCCGTTGAAACTTCAACCCCCGACGAAATCATGAGCGGTTTCTCTTTATTTTACATGTGAATAAACCACTCACGAGTGTGTGTATGCTTATGTAGTTATTTTTAAAGTTCATTTTATATTAATCAAATTGATAATTGACTACAGACCCCTTAATTAGTAGAGTAATTGGTTACACTGTCCAATAAACTAGTCCCATTTTTAAAATGAAAACAATCTAACCCCATTTGATAAGAGAGAGAAAGCCTTCATGATCTTCAAATTGATGAGGAAACACAATGCAAGGTTTGATTGCAGACATTGAAATCGATAACAAAAAAAAAGAGCAAAAAAGAGACGAGGAAATCAAGCAAAGAGATAAAAAGATGATTGAGAGGGTTCGACTAGCCAGAAACATGATGAATGAAGAGGCTTTTGGACATGAGCCACACCTCTCAAGACTTAATGAAACATATGGACGATGAGAGAAATAAAGTTCCAAACCGTAGAAACTAGCAGAGACTGTTACTGCTGTTCCTCAGCTGGCTTTGGAGCAGATGCTTCCTTGATCTCCTCCGCGGCATCATCTTGCATATCGGATGTCCAGAGAGTGAGGTTGTCACGGAGAAGCTGCATGATCAACGTGCTGTCTTTGTACGACTCTTCACCTAGAGTGTCCAATTCTGCTATCGCTTCATCGAAAGCCTTGGCGGTACATACAACAACAACAACAACAAAAAACAGTCAAATTAGCTTTCATCAAAGGCCTTGAGAGTATCTAGTTCTGCGACAGCCTAATCTCGTTCGTGTCTTTGCAAAGTTAGGTGGATCTATGAGTTTCTTGGATTTTAGCTTCTGGCAAGCCCAGTCAACATTTGCGAAATGATTGAACGACTGATAAGAGCAGTGGATTCAAATACCTGTTTGGCGAGGTTGCAGGCACGATCAGGAGAATTGAGGATCTCGTAGTAGAACACAGAGAAGTTCAATGCTAGACCTAGACGGATTGGGTGAGTGGGAGCGAGCTCTGCATTGGCAATATCCTGCATAGAGAGAGACCCACAATGATTAACAATGTCCTCGAGATCGATAAACCCAGGGGCAAGCTCAAGATCCCTAAACAATCCAATCTAATCCGAAACTAACTCTCGAGGCAAGCAATTAAGGCTTATGAATCCAGCGGATTTGAGATCCACGGATCGCAAACAAAATTCAAAACAAACTAGATCTGGGATTACCTGAGCGGACTTGTAGGCGGAAAGAGTGTGCTCGGCGGCGTCTTTCCTCTCTTGGCCAGTCTTGAACTCGGCCAAGTACCTGTGGTAATCACCCTTCATCTTCAGGTAGAAGACCTTGGAGTCGCCAGAGGCAGCGGCAGGGATGAGCCTGGAATCGAGCAGCTTAAGGATTCCCTCGCAGATTCCGGAGAGCTCCGTCTCGATCTTAGACCTGTAATCGCGGATCGCCGTGACGTGGTCGTCGTTCCCGCGGCTCTCCTCCTTCTGCTCGATCGACGAGATGATACGCCACGAGGCACGACGAGCGCCAATCACGTTCTTGTAAGCGACGGAGAGGAGGTTTCGCTCTTCGACGGTGAGCTCATCGCCGTCGACGGCGGCGGAGACCTTCTCCATGAACTCTACCATCTCCTCGTACCTCTCCGCTTGCTCCGCGAGCTTGGCCATGTACACGAACTCCTCACGCGCAGAAACCGCCATTTTCTTCCTCCTTCACAAAAATCTATACAAACAAACAAGAGAAAAGATCTGAGATCCAAACACGGTTGGTTCTTGACGAGTCGATTCGATAATCGGACTAGGTCAAAGCGAGAGAGGATGAATGAGAGAAGAGAGAGTTTAATGAGGGAAAAGCGATAAATACGTTTTAGAGGAAAAGAGTGGAATTTGGAACCAAGGTTGAATATGGGCCGTCGGATTCGTGTGTTGTATTGCGGGAGGTCCTGCTTTTAAAGTGGAGATTTTTTGAGGGGCCTGTTTCGTCGATTCTGCTACATTTTGTTTGTTTAACCTCAAATAAAGAAAAAATAATAGTAAAAAAGTTACAGAATCTTTGTAATTACACCACTCTCTCTCGACATCGAATTTCTTAAAGGATGGGCTCTGAAAAATTTTGGTTACTTAACAAATAAGTGAAAAATGTGATTTTACTACTAATAGTCCATGGTTTTTTTTTTCCCCCACCCTAAGGAATTTTAATATTTTTGGTCTAACAGTGGCTAGTTTTTGTAGACATGTAAATATAGTTATCTACAAACAAAACAAAACAAAAATTAAAGGAGTTCTTAGGTTGATACGACGAATATACAATAATGGAAGCAAGTTGGGTTAGCAAAAATGGAGACAGCTCAGAGGGACACATGTGTTGTGAGCATGTCAGAGGATCCAAAGGACTGTTTCTTCTCCAACTCATCATCTTTCACATTTTCGTGCCTCCTCGAACGTTTTTTCCGAAATTTTAAAACTCGGTTACGTGAATATTTAAGAGTACAACGAGATTTTTGATTATGATGTTGTATTCGTACTGAAAATCTATGTCAATCGTATTTGGATGCCTCTTTCAAATTATTGATTAGTTTATTGGTTACGCTTTAGACGATAGTTTTTTTTCTTTCGTGAGAGTGAGAGATATTTAAAAATCAAGAGATTTGTTTTTTTTTTCCTTTACAGTTTTGTTTATTATATATTCATCCAACACTTATCCATGAACCATGAAGGCATGATTATGTTTTCTTCATTATCTTGCTTCTTCGTTAAGTTATTTTATTTTCATTAGTTTTCTTGATGCGAACATCATGACATCAATAGCTTTAGCTGCCCGATTAGTTTATAAGATATAGTCGAAAGGTAGTTTGCATCTTCTTATGCGATGATGTTTAATACTTGATGAAGCTTTTTTAGTCAGTCCCTCATGGAGTTGTCTTGCATACAAAAATAAAGGAAGTTGAAAAAAAAAACAAAACTTATAAACGGAAAGTTTGGTAAAAGGAAAACTTTGTCTCCTTGATTTGATTGGTTTCAACTTCAATTAGCCTAACAGTTACAGAGTTACAGTCCACCATGCACAGACCAATGAAAGCAAGTGGGGACCGAATTTAGAAGAAGGGTTAAAATATACAAAATGGAGGAAAATTGTAACTTTCAGTGGGACCAAACAACCCAATACCCACAAGTTGTTTTCAGCGCGAGGAACGCTTTCGGGTTCTAAAATATCTCCGAAGCTCCCAATGCCAATAATTTCAGGAAATTACTACATGTTGTGTGATCCACGAGTCTATCTTGTAATCATATTGATTACGAAGTTACGATATAAGTTATGATGACAAGAAGAAAGCTTACAAGTTTTACAAAGTTGGGATTATTTCTTACTCCGTGTAATTTGTAAACCACTTCTCAAATACCCACAAGGCCATAGTCAAATACTTAAAACCCTACAAAAACAAAAACAAAACCAATAGAAGCATAATTAATTGCCATAAAAGAACACAACTTTGACTTTTGTTACTGGACTATTAGACCAACCCAATGGAGACATTAGAGGGTCTAATGTGGGTGTCTTAACAATTAAATAGATTATATAAATGGTTGTGGGTGTCTTAATATTAAGAACATGGTCTAATTTAAGACTCTTTTTCTGATTAAGAACCCACATGTGTCACGTGTTGATTGGATGATTTTAGTTTAATGGGAATGAAAAAAAGAAAAGCTCATTTGTTTTTTCGTCTTTCTCTCTCTTCCCCTCTCTCTCTTTGAATTCTTGTTCAACTTGTTTGAACTATTTGTCTATATAAATAAAAAGTGTTGATTCATTTGTCTATATAAATAAAATGTAAACCAACACATCACATTCATCTTTTTATTTCCAAACGAAACCATACCTTTCAAGCATCTCTTTTTTCCATTTCTCTAACACTTTCATATATTTTTTTTTCAAGAAATTATTCATTTCTTTTTTTTCTCAAGGAACTTCCGAAGTGGATATGACGTACTCTACCAATATGCTTACAAATCTCGGCAATATGATGACCGTTCGCAATCAATGATAGAACAAGACATCAACAATTGAAAGCTGATTTGGTTGAACATATATGGCAAAAATTTGGCGGAAGTGAAGATTACAATTGAGCGGGTTTTCCAGTTTTTATATTGCATTTCTGTAATTTATATGTTTTAATGTAATATATTTTTGAAAATGTATTATGTTTCAATGTATTATATTTTTACTAAATTTTTTTTAAAAAATTTGGTTTTTAAGACACCCATCCAAGTGTCTCCATTGTAGACTCAAAATCAACAAATTTTAACAAAGTGTCTTATATCAAAAAAGTACACAAAATATTATTATTTTATCTTTAAGACACCATACTAAAGGGTGATCATTGGGGTTGCTCTTAAAACTAAGAAGACGAGTCTTTCTTTTCTTCGTCTATGATGAAACAAGATGCATTTTTACAATTTTGCATTGAAAATATAAAACGACACTCTTTGTAAAATAAAAGAAAAATCTTAAAACGACATTCTTTGTGAAACAGAGGGAGTATTAGATTTCCAATAACTACTATATTAATTACGGACTACAAATACTCAAATCTTTGCACGAAGAGTCTTGATCGTCTAGTTATTTCACAATGTCGGTGGCCCTAAAAAAATACGTATTTCACACGGAAAACGAAGTTCTCTGAAGCTATTACGAAATCAACCACGTGTAATCGAAAACCCTCCGCGCTACATTCTTTAAATGTCTCTCATAATGGTTTGTGATTTTGTCTGTCAGAAATAAAAATTCATATTCAAATCTTTAAGGAAAAAAAAACAGTAGTTGGCAACTAAAAAAAACCACCACATTTGACACGTGTCAAATTCTCCATCGATCCTTCCTCACGCAAACAGATACTCTGCTCCAAAAGCAAAGCAGATTCCCAAAGAAGTTCAAATCCGAAAATGTGCGATCGATCTTAATCGGTTTGATATTATTATTACATCACTTCCTATAATTCCGGTTGAAATCCTTCTTTCTTTCCCTTATAATTCCAAAAGTTAGTTCCTTTTTGTCGAAGTCATCATCTCTCAAATTTCTAATTTAATTTGTTCTTCTTCTTCTGAACAAGAACAGAGGAGGTCGGTCTCGATTCCTATTCTTTCTCTCAGATTCTCTTATTTATACATACACGTGTGTTTGATTCTTTCGTCTATGCTCATGTCTCTAAAAAAGTATTAATTCTTCTCTTTGATTTAATTCCGAGAGAACAGAGAATAAACAGAAACAGAGAAGCTCTGTTTTTGTGTTGCAGAATATGGAGGGATATGAGATAGTGAAGGATATTGGGTCTGGTAATTTCGGAGTAGCAAAGCTTGTTCGTGACAAATTGTCGAAAGAGCTTTTCGCTGTTAAGTTCATCGAGAGAGGCAAAAAGGTCTCTCTCTCTCTCTCTCTCTCTCTCTCTCTCTCTCTCTCTCTCTCTCTCTCTCCTTCTCTCATCCACTCTCTCTGTGAGCTAGTTAAAGAAATATTATTCGTTCGCTCTGTTTTTTTTGGTTCTAATATGTTTATTTGTGGGTGTTATGAAGATTGATGAACATGTACAAAGAGAGATCATGAACCATAGGTCACTCAACCATCCCAATATAATAAGATTCAAGGAGGTATATGCAATCTGTTATTCTTCTGCTAATTCATACAGAATATATTAATTCTCCGTAATAATTACAGAAAAATTGATAATTTTGTGAAAAAAATGTAAAAAAAAATAATAAAATAAATAGGTTTTATTGACGGCAACACATTTGGCGATAGTAATGGAATATGCTGCCGGAGGAGAACTCTTCGGAAGAATCTGCAGCGCCGGAAGATTCAGCGAAGACGAGGTCTCTCTTTTTTTTTATCATTAACTAAATAAATTCTAAATAACCATTATTCAAGAGAAAATAACAACAAAAACAGAAAATGTAAAGAAGAAAGTTTGTGTATAAATTTATGGTTTCAGGCAAGGTTTTTCTTTCAGCAGCTCATATCAGGAGTTAGTTACTGTCACGGTCTTGTAAGAACCATTCCGATTTATTCAGAAACTTGTTTTCCACATTTTGATTAGCAATGAAATTAAAAGAGTGTTTTCTTATCATTTTTTTTTTTGTTTTTGTTTTACAATGGAAAAGCAAATATGCCATAGAGATTTAAAGCTAGAGAATACGCTATTAGATGGAAGTGAAGCGCCACGTGTAAAGATATGTGATTTCGGATACTCAAAGTCAGGAGTTCTTCATTCGCAGCCAAAGACAACAGTGGGAACACCTGCTTATATCGCACCTGAAGTGCTTTCGAAAAGAGAATATGACGGCAAAATCGCTGATGTTTGGTCTTGTGGAGTCACTTTGTATGTGATGCTTGTCGGTGCTTATCCTTTTGAAGATCCTTCTGATCCTAAAGATTTCCGGAAAACCATCGGTCGGATTCTGAGATCTCAGTATTCTATTCCTGATTATGTCCGAGTTTCTGATGAATGCAAACATCTTCTGTCTCGTATATTCGTAGCCAACCCTGAAAAGGTAACAAAAAACAAATATACTACTATATGCTTTTTTCGATTTCATATTTTCATTATTGATACTAATTAGCCCTTGACTGTGTAATTTGTGGGGGAGCAGAGAATAACGATGGAGGAGATAAAGAATCATTCTTGGTTTCTCAAGAACTTGCCGGTGGAGATGTCGGAAGGATCATTGAGGATGAACAATCCGTCTCAGAGCGAGGCAGAGATTGTGTGGGTCATCGAGGAAGCTCGGAAATCAATCGTCGGAGCTTCTGGACTCTACGGTGCTGGTGGCTCCGGCGAAAGCAGTAGTGGTGCAATTGGAAGTAGCATGGATCTTGATGACTTGGATGCTGATTGTGACGATATCGACACTGGTGATTTCGTTTGCCCCTTGTGACCATTTAATTGTTTCGTTTGAATTACAAAAGAAGAGATTTCATTAGCGTTACAAACGTGATTATAATGTTCTTTACACCTTTGATTATTTTATACGCACTGCTTGAATGTCATTTTTTTTTTTTGGTCAACAAAAAAAAAAAACAGAATACGTATATAAAACCAGAACACGTAATAATGTAAAATAATCATATATAATGTTATAAAAATATAAACCGCCTTCACTGAGTCGCAAAAAACTCCCAAAAGAGCTATATATCACGAAAGACACTTATTTTTCTGCAATTTGCCAATATAACAACACAAGTTAAGAAGAAATTTAGAAGGTTAAATATCATCATCAGTTGGAAAGAAAATCAGTAGGAGTCAAGTAGACTCCAAACAGTTTGCTCAATTTGTTCCCATGATTCTGCTGTCCGAAGTTCGTCCCAAATACTGAACATTGCACCCAACACATTCTCTTCATGTAATATACAATAACACCTGAAACCAATCACACAGTTAAAAAGATACAACACAAAAAAACCTTGAAGGCTATTTTGTTCTGTTTGCGGACAGTCTTATTACTTACATTGTGCGGTACGAGGGACACAGTACTTTCTTCCTCGTACTGTCTGTTGTCTTTGTTGTTGTTCCATTCTCTGGCGACGACTTGCTTCTGATTAATGGAAGCCCGTAACTTTCTAGAAGCTTCTTGAAAAGATCAGCGTCTCCCCTAAAGACGTCCAAGTATATTGGAATCAAGTCGCAGATGGGATCTCCTGCAATTTTCTCACTCTTTCAGAAAACTCTCCAAGATAGCCCAAAACTCTTCAAATTCGGGCAAATATTTAGGTTACGAATTTTGGGAAAGAGATTTTAGATATCAATGAGTAAAACGTACCTATGGACAAATCGCTGAAGTCAAGAATATGACTGGGACGCCATGAATTGTGTTGACCACTGACCGAATCATCATCTGCGTGTGGTTCCATGTGAATGTTGTCGTCCATCACGTCTGAGTGTATCCAGGCGCAGGGCTTGATTTCACCTCTAACATCTGTGTCCTGTGATCTCAGAAAAGGTTATGTTAATTCTCAAAACTTTGGCCCATTTTAAGGAGGTATATATATATATATATATATATATATATATAGATTCCTGAAAAAATAGAAAGATAAGAGAAGCAACCTTGAAAACATGGAGCAAATCTACAAAAAATTGGTCGGGAATGTATTCGTCTATTTTGCTCATCAGAGCCCGAGGAATAGGATTTCCCCTGAGAGGTTTCAAAAAAAAATTCACCAATCACCAACAGTGAGCTTTTTTAGAGCAAAAGCAAATGGAAACAGAGTCATGAGGATATGCGAAAAAAAAAAATTCAAGAAGCGTACCAGTTTTCCAGACGACTAGTGACGTCCTTCTTCTTTTGGCACAAAGCATCGACAAAAACTTTCCATTCTGGTGGAATCTTCAACTCCTCATGAACATCATTTGCATTCAATAATAACTCGGGACGTGTGACTGGTGGATATGGCAGTAGATGAAGGTTGCGTAGCTGTTGTCCTAGAAAAGAAGCCAAGTTCTGAGCGTCACTCCACGTCAGGTCATCTCTTCTGCAACAACAGCTTCAAGTTAGAGATCATGCATTTGGTTTTAAGTATTGAGTCCCGCATAGATTAATATGAGAAAAAAAGAGCACTCACAGTTGGGCAAATATCTTCCCTTTGCATCTTTGTGTTATAATATACGGCCAAACATGTGAACTCAACGAGCCGAAAGAATCGGGTGCTGGCTTCCCCTGGTTTCTATGTTGAAGTAGCGTTTTGTTCCAAATACCAAATGGGAATTCGCTGTTCAACATTGATGCATCAAAAGCGAGATTGGAGCTAGCGATAATGTCTGGGATTCTCTTGCCATCCCAAGGGACAACTTTGTAAGATCCTTTTTCGAAGTAAAGAATCCCGCTTGCCAGAACATCAGGGATATGGCTTTTCAAAGGAGAATCCGCTCGGCCAAGAATGTCATAAAACTCGAGCTGCACAGAAGANATTTTTATAATCTATTTTAAATTGAGTCACATTTCTACATATTTAGATCATTTTGATAGGCTTTCAATCTAAAATTTTGATATTATTATTATTTTAAAATAATTAAAATTAATTGGCAATGAGTATATTAGTTCATGTCACTTGTCTATCTTATTCTAATTAATCACATCTTATTTTAAATGTAGGATTCCTAACAAATAGAAGAAGAAGAAAAAGTTATACAAGAAGGCAAGTACGTACCTGTGGAAGACGAGACTAGTCCTTGAAGAGGAGGTGTAAAAGAGGAATTGGAGGGGTAAACGATGTATGAAGGAGAAGTAAATCGTTGATGATGATGTTGTTGAGGGTTATATGGTTGAGGAAGATGATGGTGTTGGTATGGCAGTACTCTAGGAGCTTGAAGAGAATAGCCGTAATAGTAAGGAGAAGGCATGATGGTTGCTGATGATGATGACGGTGATGTTGCTCCTCCTCCATATAGCTGTTGCTGCTGTTGATAGTACTGTGCTTGTTGCAACTGTGTGTTGTACAGTGCCTGTGACATGTGTATATATGAGCGTCATCGTCGTCATCGTAATCGATGTGTTTACAACAAACATGCATGTGCTAATGTTTTTCATGCATTATGTATATAGTGGTCGACATGTGCAGGATACGTTTGTACGTAAAATCCCATTATTAATTTCATATCTTGCATATCATGATTGAAATTCGACTTTGCTTTATGTTCATGTCTTTTTTTTGTTTTTGAAAAGAGTATGTTCATGTTGGGTATGTGTATGTTGTGTGTGTCATACGAATGCATGGGAGAGAAAGAGAAACTGACTTGGTGGTACCCAAATTGATCAGGGTTATAGGTGTACCTGTAAAAACGAAGAATTCAATGATTCTATATAACAAAATTTCAATGAGATGTTTCCCTGAGAGAAAAAGAAAAAAAAAATTGTATTTGAAACATATTATTATAGAAAACCACCTTCTAATTTGCATTTTTTTTATCTAGATATATTTATGTTATGATATTTACAGCCTGACAACAAGTGGCTTGATTGACGCATTAAATTGTCTCCTACCGTTTCTAAAAGAAATGGACCATCTCTCTATCTATGCAAAACATTTATAATTATAAGTCTTTCATAAACCATATCCATGGTTTTTTTTTTAAAACAATTGGAGTAATTTTTTTTTATATATATAAAAATGTATATATAATATAACAGCTTACCCGTAAGACGGATACATGAGCTGGGCAGCTGCAGCCTGTGGCAGCGGTGCAGCCATCCCCGTATAGGCTGACGGTCCTCCACTCTGGTACTGACTCGGACTTCCTGTTTGTCCTCGTCCTATAAATAACAAAACGATTTAGAAAAAAGTACATTGCTAAGTCTAGGTTTCAAAAACCAGTGTATATTGTTATTTTTTCAGTTTTTTTTTTAAGAACATTTTATAAAATGAAAATTGGATTTCATTGGTAATTATGCTATTATGATTCTATATAAATCAAACTACGCACATAACATTATTGAACAATGTACTTATTCTAATTTTAACGAGTACAACTAATTAATCCCCGTTTATGTTGTACGATCAAATACATAAAAAGAAGAAATTAACAATTCTTCATTAATTACGTACCAAATCATCGTGATCAAATTAAAACTCATCAAATAGACTAATCCTGCCGAATGTACAAAAAGAAATGAAATTACGGAATGAACTAATGCGGTTTAAGAAACAAACCTCGAGGCGGCGATGGTCTTGGCCGTCCAAAAGACGCAATATTACAGTTGGCTTTTCTTCCGTCGATCACCGGATTTGGATCAGCGACGGCTCTCGTCGCAGATTCCGGCTCCCGAAAAGTCACCTGAGTTAAGGATCGGAGAAACCCTTATAATTAGACCAAAATAGATATAATCAATAAACAGAGTGTGAACTAGTGATTTAGAAAAATAAATAACAATATAGAACTTACGAAACCGTAGCCTTTAGATTTGCCGGTGTTTTTATCGGTGATGATGACAGCTTCGAGAATCTCTCCGAACTGATCGAAGTAACGACGCATTTCTTCGGTGGGAGTTTCCCATGCTAATCCTCCGACGAACACTTTGGTGTAAGTCGTGTCTCCGAACGGTGATCGGTAATAGCTAGTTTGTGACATTTTTATTTTTATTAAATTCAGGATTTAAACAACAACTACGGCGTTTTCCGATGATGATGATGTTGATCATACACCCAAACAAAACAAAACAAATTTTTTTTTTTGAATAAATAAAATAAATATGGAAAAAGAAAAAGTAAGAGAATTGAAATGGACAAAGTTGGGTTTCCCTTCTTTATATCATCAAATGTTGTTTTTGGTTGGACAAAGAGAAGAGAGACCCAATCAAAAGGTTGCGAACTGCAACCCCTGTCTCTTATACACATCTAGATGTGTATAAGAGACAGCGCATAAGCTGACGGTCCTCCACTCTGGTACTGACTCGGACTTCCTGTTTGTCCTCGTCCTATAAATAACAAAACGATTTAGAAAAAAGTACATTGCTAAGTCTAGGTTTCAAAAACCAGTGTATATTGTTATTTTTTCAGTTTTTTTTTTAAGAACATTTTATAAAATGAAAATTGGATTTCATTGGTAATTATGCTATTATGATTCTATATAAATCAAACTACGCACATAACATTATTGAACAATGTACTTATTCTAATTTTAACGAGTACAACTAATTAATCCCCGTTTATGTTGTACGATCAAATACATAAAAAGAAGAAATTAACAATTCTTCATTAATTACGTACCAAATCATCGTGATCAAATTAAAACTCATCAAATAGACTAATCCTGCCGAATGTACAAAAAGAAATGAAATTACGGAATGAACTAATGCGGTTTAAGAAACAAACCTCGAGGCGGCGATGGTCTTGGCCGTCCAAAAGACGCAATATTACAGTTGGCTTTTCTTCCGTCGATCACCGGATTTGGATCAGCGACGGCTCTCGTCGCAGATTCCGGCTCCCGAAAAGTCACCTGAGTTAAGGATCGGAGAAACCCTTATAATTAGACCAAAATAGATATAATCAATAAACAGAGTGTGAACTAGTGATTTAGAAAAATAAATAACAATATAGAACTTACGAAACCGTAGCCTTTAGATTTGCCGGTGTTTTTATCGGTGATGATGACAGCTTCGAGAATCTCTCCGAACTGATCTCTTATACACATCTAGATGTGTATAAGAGACAGCCATATAGCTGTTGCTGCTGTTGATAGTACTGTGCTTGTTGCAACTGTGTGTTGTACAGTGCCTGTGACATGTGTATATATGTGAGCGTCATCGTCGTCATCATAATCGATGTGTTTACAACAAACATGCATGTGCTAATGTTTTTCATGCATTATGTATATAGTGGTCGACATGTGCAGGATACGTTTGTACGTAAAATCCCATTATTAATTTNACAGTGTAATTGATTTCTGTTATTGTTTGATCTGAATAATATATAACCAATTGTTGATTTTATAGACTCTCAATTCTTTTTATGTTATCGGTAATAAACTTATATTGCTAATACTGAATTTTACATTATTCGATCAAGGATTTAGGAAAAGAATATAATATAATCTGTCGTTATTTGAAATATATCGAATATTTTGATGTTTTTTTTTTATATATGTCCTCAAAATTTAGGTGATTAAGGAAATAATTTAATAATATGCGGATCATGTCAAATTACAGTTGTTTAAGAAGTTCAATATTTTGTTTTATCCTCTCCCATGTTCTCTTTGAGTTGGTCACTTGTTCTCTTCCTCCTGCTCGTCTCTGTAGGTTTCGTGTGATTGTGATACATCTACTGATGATAGTTAAATTTATTTTCACAATGAAACTAATATATATATATATATATATATATATATACCTTTTTCAATATTAATTTAAATGCATATGTATAATTTTTAATTGAATAATGGAACTTATTCCTTATTCTCACATGCTAACATGTACTTAACCTTCCCTTTAATCATTAGCTTACTGGAAAGCTATGAACGGACAACAAAAGAACAGTCTGGATTTTAGAATTACATTCTTATTGTTATTTACTTTTTTCATACAGTTCTATGATTCTAAATTCTCTGATTTATTTTTCCACATAACTATGATCCTATAATCTGATTTGGGTATATAATCATAAAGAATGACATGTATAGCCAGGCCTGTGTATAGCTAACTGACAACCCGATGTTCATATTATATAAATAAAATATGTTAGCTGCTGCACTCAATCATATTGTCAAAATGATGTAAAGTGTGTATGTGTGTGTGTGTGTCAAATATTTATTTATTTATTTAATGATTAAGCCAAAGAGATTTTGTAATGAGTTTTCATGATTAGTGGAAGTCCATTATTCTTTCCACCAAACCATATGGGAAAAATAAATCAAAAATATTGACGAAGAGGCTCTTGACTTTCGGATAGATCCCTTTGACGATTTCTCATCCTCCATATTTACAACTATTAAATTATAATTATAAATTAAAAAGATCATGTAGTCAACCTCCATATTTCTTCATCCAAATTTAGTGTCTAGTGCAATATTAATACATGGTCTCTTACTTATTAAATGTATTATTATATATATGGTTTCAAGCCACGTTAGTTGGTGTATAATCTAAATTTTACATTCTTAGATTATATGAGACTGGAGAGTTTCTCTTGCCTATGAAGTAGTGGTAATTTGTGTTGCGAT
Organism: Alliaria petiolata; assembly: GCA_020283515.1. Classification (NCBI taxonomy): domain Eukaryota; kingdom Viridiplantae; phylum Streptophyta; class Magnoliopsida; order Brassicales; family Brassicaceae; genus Alliaria; species Alliaria petiolata. The sequence goes on along the minus strand of JAHZTW010000003.1, from coordinate 2,470,020 downwards.
CTTCGTCCTCTTTATCTTATTTCTCGAGGTTTGTTTGTTTTTCTTTATTTTGAGGTTTGGCTTCCATCTTACTATTCCATTTTTGTATTCTATCTTATATTGTCATCATATATCTCTCTTTGATAATAAAATTTAGATTAAAAAAAAATTATATGAGACGACTAGTTGCAAATTAATAAGACGATTATATACTCTATGACTAAATTATTATTCTCTCAATATATTCTCTTAACATGACTTCATGATATAGGATACAGTGTATGTATTTAAATATCGCCCGAGAGTTATATGATTATTTTGCATATTGAGTTTTTTTTTATATCTGAATTTTTGTATGTTAAGTGGTTTTTTTGGTAGGAGAGGGGATGTCTCCCACAATTTATTAATTAAACTAAAATGAACTACAAACCAACAGCACGTGGGAATTCTTCTCCATTAGCATTTCTAACGTAATCGAATGGTCTATATCAGAGTAAAAATCATTAAATCTTAATTCTAACGTAAACGTATAGTTTGCCGTAGACGATTACTTTGAAATCCCAACAAGTCAATATATTTATTTGTTGTATGTTAAGTGTTTGACAAAGCTAAACTGGCCTTACCGTTCTTTCGAAAATTTTAAGTATATAGTTTTTAATCAAATATATTGACTTGAAAAAAAACAAATATATTGACTTGTAAAAACAAAATCTTGCCGTTTCTATGTTCGTCCACATAATGAAGACATGATATTGCTATTACAAAAATGATAATAGAACCCAAATTATGTTGAAACAGCTAAAAAGAATCATCCGTACACGAATTATATATCTAGCAACACTTTTGATTAACATATCGAACGACTTGTCTAACTCTTTTGGTCTTCAAAATAGTACCATTCTACGTTTGTATGTGCACATATATGTGGATAGTTTCTTTTTATATAACCTATATGCATATAAATAAAAAAAGACATATTGTAAAGGGTTACATCATGAGATGAGCTCATTGCAGAGGCGCTTTCAAAGACGCACGCACGCACGACCAATGGACAATCCTTATTCCTCATCATCGTTGTTAATCCCCCTTTTTGGCTCTTTTTTTTTCCACAGAGTTCACGCTATTAGGATGTTGTATTTTTATCCTTAATATAATACAAACTCGAAATTTATAACCTGCATCAAATCCCTTATAGTTCATTTGTCTTAAGTGTAACTGTTTTTTATAACACAACAAAAAAATAGAGAAACGGTAGTGGATGGATACTCAACGAAACATGTGTATATTTAATATGATCACCAAGTTAGAAAGGCTATATATTTTGTTTATGAAATTTATTTGTTTAGCAAAAAAAAAAAAAACAAGGTAGAAAGGCTTAAAAAGTTAAATGTGTACCCGCGCGTTCACGATTATACACGCCTGCTTATTCAAATATTTACCCTAAAGACAAACTAATTATTATATTGTTTTTTTAAACAAGCTTTAATTGAACGGTGCTTGCTATGATATCCAAAGGCATTTAAAACCAAACAGAACATTTTTTACCATCATCTATTTTGTATCTTTATGGCTTATAAAAAACGTCGTAATTTATTTTTATACTTAAACATTCACTAATATCTCTCACTGCATGTTTCTAAACTTTCAAAAACGATTTAAGTATTTTGAAAGTTTAGGACCGATAAATATTTTTTTAGGAGTATAGAAGAGAAAGTATGGTCAAGAAGCGGTTTTCTCAGTCAGCCTTTCTCATTGCAGAAAGTGTGGTCAAAAAGCGGTTTTCTCAGTCGTATGTGGCTGCAGGACACCCAGAATGGCTGAACGATCTCTTTGGCGGTGAGAAGAGCTCATCTGTTGGGTTTCAAGTCCACTGATCTCTTGTTTTTCAGTAGTTTCTTTAGGGCATTCTTGTTGGTCTTTCCGAGTTTTGGCTCTGTTTCAATTGTTGAAGGGGGTTTTGTTCCCCGTAATGCCTCTGCAATTGTATAGTTCTGGTCTTATTCTCTATATATCTTTGTTGAAAAAAAAAAAAAAAGAGAAAGTAAAAATGAAAATAAATATTGGTGTTTTGTTAAAAAGTTATATTAAAAAAAAAAAGACAGGAAAAGCAAAGTGGGGCCAGGAAACGTGGCAAAGAGGATAGACAGTTTGGAAGGAAGTTTAGAGAGAGCTGTAGAAGAAATTTGGAGAGATTCTATGAACTGTCAGCTCCTTCCACGTGGACTTCCTGTCAACAACACTTAACTGCTTTCAAATAACTTGTCTGAAAATACAACAGCGATCGTTTATCAGTGATCAAATTTTTATTACGACAATTATCGTTTTGGTCCTATTAAGGTAAACAAATGTGTCTTAATTAATTTATAAACGTACGTTGACAGAAAAATGGCGCGGATTACATGACAACATGAAGATGAAGAAGAAGAAGCTAATGAAATTCCGTAACGCTTTTCAACAGTAACGGTTATATATATTCTTGTTACTTATTGTTGGCCACGTATAATTATTACATCGACGCTAATATTTCCAAAAAAAAGAGAGGAAAAGGTTGTTGTGTTTACAGTATATTTATGATGTTGTATATTTATACCAGATTACTGGAGGTACTGTTTTTAATCAAAAAAACCATCTTTCTAATTTAATTCTAAATCAGATTATTTGGGTTCAATTGAATATTTTGGACATGGCAATATGTGACAAAAGCAAACAATCAGAAGAACAAAGCCCGAGGAAGACTCTCGATTATTAAATTTAGATTCGTATCAGAAGGCATCAGGGGTGGTGGCGCAGTTGGCTAGCGCGTAGGTCTCATAGCTACTGAGTGATCCTGAGGTCGAGAGTTCGAGCCTCTCTCACCCCATTTTCTTTTGTGTTAAATCAAATCCACGTTTTGTAAAATTTTATTTCTATTTTTGAGAGAGCCCATGATACCAGTGGCCCCAAATTATAATATTCTCAATATTGGGCCTCTTGGAAACCCACCAGGTTCGAATGTTTCTTTTCCTCTTCAAAGATGACCAAGTGGGTCATATCATCAGTCATGTCATGGTCATTAGTGCGTCACGAGGCAATTATTCGAGAGAGGCAATTATCCACGATATGGTTTATATATGGCTCATTCATTAGTCATTAGTCATTAGTCATTAGTCATTAGTCATTAGTCATTATTTCTCTCTTCAATTCTCTCACATGTTCCCTAAGTTTCATTCGTATAAATTCGTCCCTACAAATACACACATTTAATGGTATGCCGTCGCACCCACATCGGTGAAAAATTCAATCGCCGATTTTCTGCATACAACCAAATACTTTTATTCAATTCAATCGTTTGTAAGATCTTCCAGTTTGAGTCGCTTCAAATTTCATCTAGAGTGTTGAACAAATAATTAATGATTGGATTGTGTATATAGAAAAGGGTTTGATTAATAGAGAGATCCACATGGCATTCCATGTGTGCTGCACATGAGGAAGGAACTTAAGAGCGAGTGAGACTGTGGCAATGCCTTTTTTAATATTTGACGTGAGAACGAGAGAGAGAGTTTAGAACCCCACCAATGTTAAAGGAAGTCACATGGAATTTCTTTTTTAATTAATAACTTTTCTACTATTCATTTCATAATTATTCCTTGAAGAATTTCGCAAAAGCCCCTTTTTCTTTATCAATCATATTTTCGTCCATTTCTCTCCAAATTATCATATATGATTTTATGCTTTCCATTGTTTTCTTACGACAACAGAATTTTCAAGTTTTTTTTTTTTTTTTTTTTTTGACAACTTCAAGTTTTTGTTTTGTTTTGTTTTTTTATTAGAGTTAATCAATTTCAACTAGCATTATATGACTTATATATGGCAGATCAATACTACTTTAGTTTGTGATCATAAGCGATGATAATTTTTTTCACTTCTTAATTATCACTTGGATTATTTCGCAAAAGCTCGTTATTCTCTGACATATACTGTAGTCCATTTCTTTGATATGATATGGTCCATCTCTCTCATTTATCATTAATGATTTATGCCTTCCATCGTTTTCACACGATAATATTTTTTTCGATTTTTATTTTATTTTTAGGGTTAATGTGTAAAGAATTGGCATTATATGACTTATGGCATACCATATTGCTTTGTTTTTTTTCCTATCTCTTATCAACGTTTTAAAAACAATTTGAAAACTTTATTACAAGAACAAATTTATAAATTAATAACGACGACTAGTATGTCAGTTTTCAGATGAAAAATAGAATAAGGGGAATAGCTAGGTTGAAAACCCTTGAGAGATGAACAAAATTAATATTGAATAATTTCAAATGTTAAAAGTTGATTTTGTAGATTATTGACTTTTTATTTCTTTTAGTTATACTCCATCCATCTGTCCTATTTTATAAGTTTTTAAAGTTAAAAATATGGTTTTTAAGAAATTAGTTTTTAATCAAAACATCATTTAGTTAAAAACAGAACTCATCCAATCATTAAAAAAAACTATAGAATTTAAAGAATTAAAAGTACCAAATAATATTAAATTTTGCATAGAAATTCACCAAAAATGTCATTATGTTTCACACAAAATTCAACAATAATAAAATAAATTTCTGAATATAAATAATCATAAAACAGGAAAAGTTAATTAATTTTGCATGTAAAATAGTAAACATCACTTAATTTGAAGAAAAAAAAATATTTATCACTTAATGAAACAGACAAAATATTATATGTATACATATCAAATGTAATTTAATTTTGTTCGGTGTAATCTAATTTTCTAAAAGAAAAATTATGAACAATTTCAAGAGGGAGGGGACAAAGTTTGGATAACAATCAACTTCTGGAAAACGAGATGTCGAATGTGCGTTACAAAACTTGGATTCGAGTGGACAATAATGAAGCCTGTGCTCTGACCGCTTTAAAATTATAATCTTATGTTTACATCGGACAGTTTTTACTACTATTGATAAGTCTGATCCTGTCGCCATTAAAGAATAAAAACCAATCGTGTCTTTTCCATTTGAATAATTTATTCATCCACAGACTGTAATATCATGCCACAGTAAATGTTTTTATTTAATTTACTGTATATTTTCACAAATTTGTTTCATTTTTCTCTTTTGTTTCACTGAAAAGATATTATATTACTAAAAGAAGTATCCTTTTACAACAGAGAAACACTATATTTGAACAAGGATCAAATACAATCACAACACCCTGATAACTAGAATTACAAACGAGCAATTCTACTTTCATCAACAAAAAGATCAAATAACCAACCAGAGGGACCAGAAGCTATATATGATTACCAACGATCCTGTCTAATCACACTTTGTGCAATTCAGGAAGCTCCTTCATTTGCACTCTTAGCTTCGAAGACTAAGCTCCAATCCAATTTGTTTCGTTTTTCTCTTATAATTGAAATCTATATTGATGTCAGAGTGTGTGTCCATTGATTTGACATATTGTAACAGAAATGTAACGTATTAACCCCTATATTATATAATATAAAGAGTGGTGGATTTGGTGGCACTTTTGGCCAAGTTAGTAGAAGAAATTAGGTGTAAGTTTTTTTTTAAAAGGGCATAAATTAGTTGTAAGTTTATGTCAAGGAGTTTTGTAAATGACAAAATAAAATATCCACATGATCCATAAAGCATATATTCATTGTTTATAATTTTTCTTTTAGAAAATACCTTCATGCAATTGGGAATTTTAAATTAACTTTTATCTTTGGTTGGAGTCCAATGAATATATGCTTCGGGTTTTAAAGAAAATAAATCTAAATCTGGATTCTCCAATAACCAGTCTTATAATCATTAAAAAAAAAAACTCCTTACTGTCTTTGAAGTAATACTATATAGGAGTACCTTTTCAAAAGAAAAAAAAATATATAGGAGTATATTTTTTGTTGGGTCAATTTGGTTAATAACCAAAATAGAAAAAAATTAACAAAATAACTAAAAAGTTAAAAGGAGATAAGAAAAGATAGAGAGATTAATTGGTTAGTTTGTAGGTTTTGGTTTATTTAGTGGTTATTAGATAAATTTTCCTTTTTTCACTTCATTTGTTATTATGTCTGGGCTTGGACTACGCGTCATGGACTCATGGCATTACGTAGCGTGGTTTATGTTGATTATAAAAACCGACTTATCTGCTGCATGTTAAAAAAGAAAAGAAAAGGAAAAAACAATTTTTTTTAGTGTAGGTATTTTTATACTGTTTCATCTATCTTTTTACGAGGTACCGTCACGTAATAATAAACCTGGGACGTGCATGCATGTAATAATCATAACTGTAGACAATTTATCACAATTGGGAAAAGAGATGTAAGCCACGAAAAATGACCCATACCGACATACCGTAGTGTAAAACTAGATCTACCGTCACACACAGAGACGAATACCTATGTAACTAATGAAAAAGGTAGGAGAACAAAAGAACATTATAAATTTAGTTTTTTTAAAAAGGAACATTATTTTTTATAAAAACATTTAAATAAAGCATTATAAAATGTTTAAATCATACATTATATGATTGCTAGGATCTAATAATTCATAAGATAAACAAAAACGCGTAGAAGACACCATTATATATATATATATATATTATTTTTTTTGAACTTTAAAGACACTGTTAGTCTGTTATATGTTCACTTATAGTATGATTTAGTCCATTGGCGTTTGAAGAAAAGTTTTGCCATCCTACAATCTGTCGACAAAATAAATCATATAAAGTAATGGGAATGAAACAAAAATAAAAGATTAATAGTAAAACGACAAAATTCGGAAAATCTTTAGAAAAATTACGAAAAGAAATTCAAAAGTTTCGTATGATTAATTTATCCAGACAGCTTATATGAATTGGCAATACGTAACGTAACAAGTCGTCGTACTCGTAAAGACTTTGACTTCTGTCCCCAACTATGGTTATAGACTTATAGTTATGAATTATACTATAATAATATACAGCATTATGACTCAAATGAAAGTATTTTAGCACTGAACCAGCCCCACTTGTGCTATGTAATAAAATAAAATTATTTCATGTTAGAATGTGGGTAATACAGTAATACTAATATCGAGTAAGAAAAAGCGTAAGTGAGGTTAGGAAATAGGGCACTGACATTAATGGAAGGACAACGACTCCACATTAACCTATAATCAAAACTTCTAGATCCAATATACATCGAACTAAATAATTAAAAATTAAAATTGCTTCGAGTCAAATTTGGGGTTGAGATCCACGACACACGGTTAGTCCTGTCTCTTATACACATCTAGATGTGTATAAGAGACAGGGACTTACAAGATTAGATTAGTGCATCAATTATATTTCCTTTCTCACCAGTTTGCCGTTAATTAAATCCAAGAAATTGTACAATCGACTTTACTTGAGGTATCTGAACCAGGAAAGATTTCTTTTTATTTTTTTGATTAGTTTTGCTTATCGCTTGCTAGGAACTTTTGCAACGTTTCGACCATGTTTGTCGTAGATTATATATATATATTGTTTAATTTGTCTAACTTTCGAAATGTTTTATATATCTCTCTCTATTTCTAAAGTAATATACTAAAATTACAAAATCATCGGTTAGTTTTGTATATTATTTTTGAAAAGTTGTGTTAATTAAATCATTACCATACTAAAATTGTCAGATTGCTAAGTACCATATGGAGGGCGTAGTTTGTAGAAAACACGTAATGGCAAAACCGTAAATAAATAAAATTGTTTTCACATATGATATTATGAAAAGAAAACAATAATATCGCGTAAATTATTCATGGGCATAATACCGACCAAAGAAAATGGTTCGAAACGGGTTTGGTACTTGTAAAATATCCAAATGAATGGATCTCGATTCGAATTGGGTATTACTCGAGAACCGAATGAATACTTGAAATATCCGAAAATTGAACGGATATTCAAAAATGAATAACGCACAAATATTCCAAACCTGATTTTTATGGATATTTCAGATATTTATGAGGGGGAGGGTGTTCTAATTTTTCGGTTATTTTCCTAATTTTTTGGATATTTTTGGATATCCGATTTAAGTTTTTTAGGAATTTTCAGATAATTTTAGGTATTTTTGATTTTCTATTCAAATATATAAACTGTTTCGAATTTGGAGGATACCAAACCAAATCCAAACCAAAAATTAAAAATACTCAAACAATACCTCAACATCTAATACCGAAACACGTAAAACCAAAAATATCTAACTTGAATCCGATCTAAGTACACGAATGCGCAAATCTAATGTATTTAGTGTGTCATTGAAAAAATAGCATGGGAAATTCGATATTATTTATAAAAAAAAACACACGCAATAACCAATTTATTTGCAATTTTACAATTTATTGGTTGGTAAAAAAATCAGATCAATGATGTTTTACTGTAGGATAGTTTTCTTAATTTGTTTAATACATCACTCTTTTAAAAAATTGCTAGTATATTATAGGCGTAGGACAACGACGTTTGTATTCATTATTCCTCGGTCATTAGACATCGGGTTGCTCAAAGGTTCGCAGTTCAAACCATGTCGGTGTATTCCATCTTGGTCTAATTTTTATCCTCGAAGCACAGAAAATAAGTCGCATGTGACATTGTCAATAAGGACATTGCAAAAGATTTAACTTTTTTTTTGGGGTGATATAAAACAAATAATGAAGTACATGTGTACATTCCAAAATAAACTGTATATGACACGATTATCACGTTGTTGTTTTAGATTCGTACATAAAACCAAAATATGTATATATGTACTAATGTACACACACAAAATTTCTGATAAATTACAAGTTGGCAAAGAAGACTTACCAGATACATTGTGGACTAAGTTATAAAATACTTTTCATTTTCATAAATCGCACGTCGCATAAAAATCACATATTATATAAGTAGATTTATCAGTAGTTTTCACATGCCTGGTTCTATACATGTGCTAGAGATGCATTTGCATTAGGTATTTTTTTAAAAAAATTTGGTTACATTTTCTGGTCTTTAAAAAAAAATTAAAACCTTTTTTATGCTAATTTTATTATGTTTATAAAAATAGAATATTATATAAGTAGATTTATCAGTATAGTTTTCAGAGCTCGTAGGTTAGAAGTTAGAACCATTTCAGTTCTGATTTACTTTTAAAAAAAGTTATCTTTTGTTTTTGTTTTGAGTGCGTATTTTTGAATGAATATATATGACAAATCTTAGCATTTTTTTTCTGTTTAATCAAGAAAATGGGAAATAGCTAAACAGCACATGTGATCCAAAATTTGACGATCCGTGAAGTTTTGTTTGTCACGGTCCGCTCTACGCACAGAAGCTCGAATACCGTGCACACTAACTTCTTATCCACGTTTACTCTTACCCTTGTACCCAAACATCTCTGTTTCCACGCTAAAAACTGTGATCCTCTGAATACAGGCGTACGGTTACAGACACCGTCAAATCCGCCACGTCAGGAATAAGGAGCCACCGACGTATAACCGCGTTCCTTATGGGACCCACGTTTCCCCGTTTTTATCTATTTTATTAAATCACCCAAAAAAAGGACGCAAATTCTGTTTTATTTATTTTGTTACAGTTTTGATACCTGTATATATATATATATATATTGTGATTCCGCTGATCCAATAAATTCGTTCAGACATAAGAACGCAAAAACTAGTACTCCCTCTGTTTCACAAAGAGAGTCATTCTGACATTTTTCACACAAATTAAGAAAAACTTGTAAATCTCTTTTATACCCTTTATTAATACACTAAATCAGTTTCTCTTTCTAATTAATAGATTAAAATAGTAGGGATAAAATTGAGATTTGGTTTAAAAAATTGCATTGAAAACATAAAGTGACACTCTTTGTGAAACAAAAATCAAGAGTCAAAATGACATTCTTTGTGAAACGGAGGGAGTAGTAATTAGTATTATCTTGCAATCTTGAAATAATAACCATTCAACGATATATATATGTGTACATGCATTAATTTGCTGAATGTAAAATACGCACACACACTACGATGGCATAGGATACGGTACGGTAGCCGATCGCTTGTATAATTAATAAACTTCTGATTCTCTGGCTAATTAAGAAACCTACTTTAATGTTTAATTCACATTTACTACCTCGGAGTGATAATTAGATCTACGAGAGTAGTCTAACTGTGTGTGCGTGTTTTTATTTTGCGTGTGAATAATAAACTACCAGTCTAGTTTTAATTTGAATCGCAACAAATACATATAGCTAGATCTGCACTTATTTTTTCATCATATATGATTTATTATCACTTTATTGTACTATGCCATGCATATTAAAATAATTCATTTCTTTGATATACATCTCGTTTACCCATAAATTCATACTCAGTATACTACGTTTCCCCAAACACAACATTGAAGGTTATCCTGTGTCTGTTTGCAAATTGGAATTTTCTCGAGCAACCCGATCCCATTTTCTTCATGAATTTATTAATTTTACGTGAAAAATGGAAAAGAAAAAAAGGAGGAATTTTTTATTCTTCCAATAAATTTAATAATTTTACGTGGCTGTTATTATATTCTTAATTCGTACGTTGTTTTTACGTGATAGTTGTCCAAATCATCGTCCGTGGTATCTTTCTCTACGACGAGTACAAACATATACAAAAATTGCAAACATATATATCACCACCCTCTTGGCCTCTTCTACTTTATTTACGTACATGCAGATGCATGAGCCGTGAAACAACTCACTCGTCATAAATAGAATATATAATAAGAAAATTTAAAAATGAAACTGTATAATACAGATTTTTTAAGATCAAATAAAAGTAGAAATATATATTGTGGAACTTTGCCTCGTATTATTACCCCAATTCTAAACCTTATCGTGGTTGGCGTGTACAAGTGGGCAACTGGTCTCCTACTAATGCGTTTGATAATAAATGATCGTGATTTCTAACATCTCCTTTATATCTCTTTTTTTTTTTTTTTTTTTTTGCTCAAACATTAATTTCCGAAAAAGAAAAAAAAAAAAAAAGCCGAGTCAACTACTGAACTTTAATTGAAGAGTCAATAAATATGTTTTGTTCTTATTCACCGGCATTGCATCATGGGAAGAGAAAGAGAGAAAGGTCAACAATTAAATTAAATTAAATTAAAAATAAAATAAACACGGCGTGAGTTAAATACATTAGTAAGTAATTAGAGACATGTACCCATGGGAAGCTTCTCTTCTTTTCCCTTAAATACGGTGATAACTAAAATAAAATACAGAGAGAGAGAGATAGAGAGAGAGAGGAATTTCCATTATTTATTCAACTCGAGAGTAAAGATTCTTCGACTTATATATATATTTTTTCCTCTTTCTCTAAATTTTTCTCTTGTTTATAATAAAAATGGTAATAGAGCCTGCCAACGGAAGTGTTTCTTAATTGAGATAGAAAAAATTTCTTTTTAATTATTCAGTTCTCACGAGCTTCGTCGAGATTGGATCCATACAAAATCTACACGACGCTGCTGCATCACTCTCTCCCACTGTCGAGTTTCAAGTTGTAGAGAGAGAGAGAGAGAGAGAGAGAGCTCTCTCGAAGAAGAGAAGAAGTAGATTGAAGAACTATCTGATTAGGATTTTCGTTATTCCGTCTAATTTTTTTTTTGTTGTTGTTGAGGGAAAACTCCAGATTTAATCGTTTGTAAATACAGTGCGTATCTTCTGCTCCAAGAACGTTACTGCAAAGAGATTAAAGAAAAGGTGTCGCGTCTTTTCTTCACTCTTTTACTCCTTCTTTTCGGATTCACCTTCTTGCTTTGTTTCACTTTCTTGATTTGATTCGATTGGTTGTTTTTCTCTCCCTGATTTCTGGATTAATTTGGGGTTGGTGAATGGGTTTTTTTTTGTCAAAATTTTCTGGGTCGTGGTTCGATTTCGATTTCGATCTCCACAAGACAACAAATCGAAGTTGCTGATCTTATAGTTACTGTGGGATTCGTCTCTGCTCTGAAATTGTGGATCTGCTGATGTAAACTGGAAGTTTCTTAGTCTTGCTTAATCTGTTCGAATTTGTTTATAACGCATGATCGAGCTGCAGAGATCTTGGATCATAATATTTTACCCAGCTCAATCTTGTTTACCCGAAGCTTAAATTTTTTTTCTCTCTTCAGCTTCTAATATTCAATTTTGGTTTTACAGGGATCTAAAAGATTCAGCAGAAAATGTCAATGCCACTGCAACGTGGCATCTCCGGAGTACGAGTTTCTGATAGCAGTGATGATTTGAGGGACTCACAAATGAAGGACAAAACAGAAAAGGAAGATTTGATTCGAGGCCGTTCCACAGATAACAACAACAACAGCGCTCACTTAACCTTGAGGTTTCCTTTTAGTTTCCTCTTCAGCAACCAATCTTCTTCGAAACACGGCGAAAACGGCTTCCCCGCTGATCCTTACAGCGCGAGGAGCAGGCACAGATTGATGCTGCTGTTTCTCAAGATCAGTTTGGTTCTTATTGTGGTCGTCGCTCTAGCCGGATCCTTCTGGTGGACGATTTCCATCTCGGCCTCACCGAGAGGTCATGTATATCACAACTATAGGAGATTACAGGAGCAGCTTGTTTCAGACTTATTGGATATTGGGGAGATTTCGGTTGGTCCTAGTAGGTGGAAAGAGTTGGAATACTGTACTGTAGAATCCGAGAATTATGTTCCTTGCTTTAACGTTTCTGAGAATCTTGCACTGGGCTACTCCAATGGTGATGAGAACGATCGGTTTTGCGGGCCTGGATCAAAGCAGGATTGTTTAGTGTTGGCGCCGGCGAAGTATCGGGTTCCTCTTAGGTGGCCGACTGGTAAAGATGTCATCTGGTATCAGAATGTTAAGATTAATGCTCAAGAAGTCATGTCCTCTGGTAGTTTAACCAAGAGGTGATGACTTGTTGTTTTGCTTCTTTTGTTCTCTCTCTCTTTGGCTAAAGTTGACTGCATCCATTGCTAAGCTTTGCTTCTTCTTCTTTTTTTTTGGTTCCAGGATGATGATAATGGATGACGATCAGATATCTTTCCGCTCTGCATCTACGTTTGATGGGGTTGAAGACTATTCCCATCAGATAGCTCAAATGATTGGGATTAAGAATGATAACTTCATAGAAGCTGGCGTAAGTCACACACACACACACTCAAAGTAGTTCATCTTTATCTCTCTCTCAGCTCAGCTTCTTATATTTGGGACTATCTTCTTGATTTTGTTTCAGGTGAGAACTATCTTGGATATTGGATGTGGTTATGGTAGCTTTGGAGCACATCTACTCTCCAAACAGATTTTAACCATGTGCATAGCAAACTATGAAGCATCGGGCAGCCAAGTTCAGCTGACACTTGAGAGGGGTCTACCTGCAATGATTGGTTCTTTTATGTCGAAACAATTGCCATATCCTTCTCTTTCCTTTGATATGTTGCATTGCTCAAGCTGTGGCATCGACTGGGACCAGAAAGGTAACGATTTGATGACTCCCTAGAACCGATTATTCGAATTGAGGACCTGAACTTAATGTAAAATAATACCGCTGTGCAGACGGGCTTCTCCTTGTAGAAATCGACAGGGTTCTGAAGCCCGGAGGTTACTTTGTTTGGACATCTCCGATCACAAACGCTCGTAACAAAGAGGATCTTAAACGATGGAACTTTGTTCATGATTTTGCTGAAAGCATCTGTTGGACTCTTTTACCTCAGCAGGACAAGACAGTTGTCTGGAAAAAGACTATCAAAACCAAATGTTACAGTTCCCGGTCAGTGACACACACACACCACTATTGTATTCCAGAATCTTCATATGAGTTGCATATGTGGCTGTTTATCAAGTCTTCTTACATGGATGCTTAAATGTCCAATAAACAGGAGTCCTGGGATGGGCCCTTCTGTGTGTAGCAAAGGGCACGACGTTGAGTCTCCTTATTACAGGCCGCTTCAGATGTGTATCGGTGGAACACGTAGCCGGAGGTGGATTCCCATTGAAGGCAGGAAAAGATGGCCTAGCCGGTCTAACATGAACAAGACTGAACTTTCACTATATGGTTAGTCTCCTTAGTTACGATTGTCTCTGAAAGAATCCATACTGTCTGCATTTTCGATTCCCAAGGGTTGGTTGGTTCAGGTCTTCACCCGGAGGAGCTTGGAGAAGATGCTGAGAACTGGAAAGTAACAGTAAGAGAATACTGGTCTCTCTTGTCTCCTCTGATATTCTCTGATCATCCAAAGAGGCCCGGCGATGAAGATCCGTCGCCTCCTTATAACATGCTCAGAAACGTTTTGGACATGAATGCTCAATTCGGTGGTCTCAATTCCGCGATGCTGGAAGCAAGGAAATCGGTCTGGGTCATGAATGTCGTCCCTACCGCTGGACCTAACCACCTCCCAATGATCCTTGACCGTGGCTTTGTCGGAGTTTTGCACGACTGGTGAGTCAAACAAAGAAGTCTATTTGGATTCTCATTTCGCTATAGAGTTATTATTGTTTCTCTAACTTATTCTTGTTCTTCAGGTGTGAAGCATTCCCGACATACCCGAGAACATATGATCTGGTGCACGCAGACAATCTTTTGACGCTTCAGACAAGTCAGCGGCGAAGCTCATGCTCGCTCATGGTTATATTCACAGAGATTGACCGATTGCTTCGCCCAGAGGTACACTTTGAAAGGAGAATATTATTGTTCTTTTGGTTCTGAGCTTTGGCAGCTTCATTAATAAAAAAAAAAAAAAAAACATTGGTGCAGGGATGGGTGATAATCCGTGACACGGCGCAGCTGGTTGAAGCGGCTAGAGCTTTAACGACGCAGTTGAAGTGGGAGGCTCGAGTCATCGAGGTTGAAAGCAGCAGCGAACAGAGACTCCTCATCTGCCAAAAACCTTTTTCCAAGCGACAATCAATCTGAAGAAGAAGAAGAAGAAGAAGAAGAAGAATATAGACACAGGTTTTCTCCACTTTTTTATTATTTATTTTTGTTCCAAGTCTCACAGTTTCGAATCAATCATCATCGAACTGTGTTGACGATACGGGGAAGAAGAAAGAAAGGAGAAAGAAGATGAAAAATATCCCGCCGGGGACGTAAGACCGCCGGTGAAATTTCATGAGTTCCCATTTTACAGAATCTAGATTTATTTTTACCTTGGGGTTACTATTATTAATACTTTTTTTTTTTTTAATTATATACGGTGAAAAGAATATGATCAACATTTGTGAAGATGTTTATGAAATAAGTTATAAGGCTGTTTACACTGTATTTCATTTTTTCAATCTTTTTTCTCACACCAGAAATCAGAAAGTAAAAAAAAAAATTCTCACACCAGAAATTAGAACCATTCTTTTTGAAAATTGAACTGAACCGAATGGGAATATATCTGGTTTATTTTCGGTTAACATGTTTCACGCGCTCTCTATCTTCTCCATTTTCTTCTTCTTCTCCAAGACTCTCGCTGCTTCTACCGGCGGAGACGACTCCGGTTGTCGATCCCTCAGTATCCAATGAATCCGTTGGGAGTCGAAAGAATACGATCCTCTACCGCCCAGACCGTCTTCGCCAAAACAATGAATCCTCCCGTGAAAAAAGACTTCCAATTTGCGTCAATTCTCAATTCCCAGATCTCTGTTCTCTGCCAATTATATATCGGAGGAGATGGAGTTGTAGGAGCCCTAGGGATAAGGCATTTGCAGATTCCTGCCGCTCCGGAGAGTGCAGAATCTTCATTTGCTGGTAAGCCGTGTAGCAAATTTGGGAACAGAGAATAGTAATTGTTCTTCAGGATCGTTACAGACACAAATCCGGCCAAGATAAATTGATGTTGTATTCCAAAGAATAGAGATTGGAGAACATAAATGGTGCAATGGTGGATCTGTTTGCATTGGCCAATTCACATAAATGGTGCAATGGTGGATCTGTTTGCATTGGCCAATTCGTAAAAAAAAAGGGAGAGAGATTTCAATGTGATGGTATCTCTGCAACCGAAGTTTTTCTGAGCTGATGCTGGCTTCTGCCTTTGGATCCACGTCCCTTTCCTTTCTGTTTATCATCCCCAATGTGGTGGCTTCGGTGGTTAAAGCTAGAGGAGGCTGATAGTGATCCCACAGCTCTCTTGGTGGCTGCTCTTTTGCGCCTGTGGTGCAGAGAGTCTCCCCCGCCAAACGCAGCTTTTGCGACGCTGTCTTTGAGCACTTCCCTTGCTCGTTGCGGCTTAATGAGCTGCTTGTTAAGATAAACCAGCTTAGGGAGAAGGCTCGAGACGGTCTTGCGCAGCTGGTCCTCACCGACGTTGCTCTGTATCGGGTTCCCAAGGATGTTCAGAGCGACGAAGGAGTTGTAGTTGGCAACTAGCTGGCCTATTGCTTTGGTGGTGGCGATCTTGTTGAAGCTAAGATCGAGCACGATGAGTTTCAGCAACCTGTGTAAGCCCTCTACGTTGCTGATCTTGTTCCCAGCTAGTTATAGTTCTTTGATCAGTGTACAGTTTGATAAACCTGATCAATAAGCTTCGGGTTAAGACAGTAAGCAAACAAGCATTGTATGTTTTGCTGCTCAATGATCGCAATTCTTACCTTGTCCGATGCGAGAAATACGGTTGTAACTGAGATCGAGCACTCTTAGGCGTGTCAAATCTCTCAGTCCTTCGATAACACTGATCTTGTTCTTGGACAAGTTCAACGCGTGGAGGCCCTTTGGAAGCGATGCAGGAGTAATTTGAACTGCAGTAAACAGAACATTTGTCTATTAAGCATAAACATGTCATTTTATGTTGAGATGATCCAGGAGCGTACCTATGAAGTTGTTTGATAGATCAATCGACTTGAGGCTGGTGAAATGGGAGATGCTCGGGACAGCTTTCAAGCCTATGCTCGAGATGTGAGCCACGCTCGAGGATTTGCTCAGCGATTGGATAAGGCTGTTTGCGTGCACTATCGCCTCCGAGACATTTCCTGAGGGTGATCTCACGATCGTAGGAGAGGCTATGAAGCTGTGCTTATCCTCGTCCTCGTTTACTGGAACTACGGTATCGACATCGAGTCCTCTTACCCACTCATCCACTCGTTTCATCGAAGAGGACTCCGCAGAGAACGCTACCCACTGGTTATGACGAGGCCACAAGTTCGATGCTTGGTTGTCAAAACCGGCGCAGTTGTTTTCAGATTCTTCATGGCTCGATTGGTGTTGCTCAGCAAAGTCAGAGGTGTACCCACACTGGTGGTTCTTGGCTGAAACGCCTAAAGGCTGTGACTTTAGCGAGGCGAGGTGTTTGTGAAGGTTCCTATGGCTCCAGAGGAACAGTTTCCACCAGAGACGCCGGCTCCCGGAGGGAAGTATCTGCATCGACGAATGTTTCTTAAGCATCACTCTATCTGCACTTCTATGGGACCTCACCGATTCGTTACTAGCTGGAACGGTCTCTCTCAGGTCACGGAGAGCCCGAGGATCAGAACCGTTGAACTTGCTGAGAGTGGAGCAGGATCGTTTGAGCTTAGGAGATGCCACCCAAGCCGTGGCTCTGCCTAATCCCGGATCGCTGACGTGGCCACCTTCTTCGTCGTCGTCATCACCATCGCCGTTTTCAGAACAATCTGTCACTTCCTTACCTAACTCCTTGCTTGTCAGAGATTCAACGGCTCGTTCTTGAACTTCGAATTTGGGAGACTCGCAGTTCTTTGAATCTTTGTCATCGTGCTCATCTTCACCGTCATATGACTCGTGCTCGAAAGGACTGTCCTTGTGACCAAGGGACTTGTCGTAGCTTGTGTTGTTAGGCTCGTCATTCTCCAGAGGCTTCACTGGCTCTTCAAGTCTGATCTGAAGGATTCTCTGCGTCCTCGGCGGCAGAGGAGGTTTTGGATTCCCCTGTTTCAGTCAAGAGAACGAATTCAACTGAAAAATCTGAGACATAGATAATTCGCCGGAAAAATTCACGAAGATTACCACCACAGACAAACAAAAAGTCATCACAATCACGGAGACACTAAATCCGATTCAGGGCAGAGAGCGAAAGGTTTTTTACCTGAATTTTCTTTCTGCTGATCAATCCAGCAAAGCAGCTGAATATGTTCATTTTTGTGGACAGATCCGTAAGCTCAAAAATCCCTCGGAAATTTTGAAAATTAGCCGTAATCTACCGGAAGTCGGGAAAGCACCAAAGCGATGAATATGGAAGGAGAAATGACGCCGGAAAACGAGGAGGCAGTTCTTGAGCCGACCACCGCCGATTCCGCTGATGTGTCGGCCAGAGTTTCAGAAATCTCGCCGTACTTGTTTTAAAATCTTGTTTCGCCAATACAAACGATGACAGCCGCTAAACGAAACAAAAACAGAGAAGAGAAGAAGAGAGAAGAAGGGGAATTATGAAATGGACGGGTTTTACAGAGAGCATGCAGGAGAGCCACATGTAACTAAATTCTATGTATTTTTCGCTTCAACTCTTAATGACAGGGAACAGTTGTGTGTACGTATTTAGTATTTCATTCTTCACTTTTAATTATGTAGATAAGCTCGTTCCTTACATTCTAAATTATTAATGTGTATTTCTTTTTTTTTTTTTGTTGTTGTTGTTGTCAACAAATGTAATTCATTATTATGCATAACATATAAGATTAGATGACTACCAAAAGGTAATGTAAGGAATCCGCGGCTAAAACACGGAGTCCATGAAAATTGATAGAATAATATTCGCATCGCATTCAGCAGGAAACACCATTAGTAGTTGGTGACTAAAAATCAATAAAAAAAAAACTAATAAGAAGAAAAATATATGATTTTTTAAAAATATGGGAATGCGTTAAATCCAAACTAATAATACCTGAGTCTATAAAATGCTGAATATTCTTGCTATTTAAAATATCCACAATAATATATATAATTGAAATCGCAGTGGAAAGATTAAGAATTATGTTGTTCTAAGTTGAAATATTAAATTTAAACTAATAGAAACGTACCTTTTAAAACAAAACAAAAAAAAACTAATAGAAATGTATTTCATTGGTTTTTTTATAACAAAATTTCAGTATATATATATATATATATATCATATTTAGGTACCAAAACCCAAACTACTATCCAAAAATTATAAATGCCACTCAAAATCAATCATATACAATAGATTTGTAGAAATATATATTTTTCTCTCATAAATTAAAGGTTAAATAACAAGCAAATGAATTATTAAATGTTGAGCATTTTTTTTTCCTCCTAAAAGCTTTAAAGAAAAGACAAACAACAATAACCAATTTTTTAAAATTATAAATAAAAAAAAGACAAAACGATTGAAAGATGAAACAAACCCTTGAAAGATAGTGTAAGAGAAGAGAGAGCTAAACGAACGTAAGCATCAGGTCCGGTGGTTGCGTCGGGTAGCCGCAAGTAACGGCGTCCATCGAACTCCTCTGCTTTGTAGTCCACCCATTACCCGTGGACTTTCACTGTTTCGACTAAATTCTATCCGTCGATGTCAGATATTTATGGGCCCCACCACCATACGCGCAGCTGTGTGTTGGGCCCAGTAATGACGTGGTTACGTATCATTGGGTAGAAGTCTATATCTAACTAATGGTCCCTCGTGGCACATGGCTTTAAAAAACGCTCACTCAAATCAAATCATTCTATTTCTGGGAGAACAAAAAAACACACTCTCATGCATTCGAGTGATATGACTGACAATTGACTATCTATTATCCCACAACGTTATTTCTTCAAGAAGATTAATACTTTTGAACATTACATTTTATCAAAAAAAAAAAGAATATTAAACAATACAACCCTACTGACACTATTATTGATTGCATGTGTGACTGTTTAGTGTTTTCTAATTAGCGTTCGATTATTATTATTTTTTTTTTTTTTGGTATGAATGTTATTATTATTTTTGTTTGAAAATTAATAATGAAGATCAGGTTCCAATTAATATATATATACATTTTTTTTATTAATGATTTGAATTAAAGTTATGCAAGTTAAAAAAAAGTTATTGCGTTTCTAGGAAGTGAAGCACAATCTCCACAAACTTAATTATTAATTCAAACCAAATCCAAACGGTTATAAGAAAATACACAAATTGGACGTACGCTTTTTTTTTTTGACTTGCATTAAAAAAAACATGTTGGCCTTGTTTTTAATATACGTGTCGTGTAAAGCTATACGTAAACATACTAAAGAAAATATCTAATAAATTTTTGTTATGTTCTCATATATATTCTCTCATATATACCTAATCAGATATTGGAGAAATGGCGCAATATATTAACAAAATTAAAAGAACGGGTCCAACCGAAAGATACTGGCTGTGAGAGAGATAATATATATACTACGGACGACTGGCCCGGCCACGTCGATATATTTTGGACGGTCTAAAATTTCATGCTTATTTGTCTGTCTATAGATAATAAAGCTTATATTTTATCTTCCAAAAAAATCTTATATATTAAGATAATTATTACATAAACCCCTCGTATGGTTTATTGTCACTGTCGTCCTGATATTAGTAATTTTTTTTTTTTTTAAACACAGTCGCCTAGAAGAGAGTTTATTGATATCTTGTTATTGGGTCGTATGCTTAAGCTTTAAAATGGTCCATCTTAGCGTTTAAATCTATGGACAGTCGCCCAGAAGAGAGTTTATTGATATCTTGTTNAGGGACTTGTCGTAGCTTGTGTTGTTAGGCTCGTCATTCTCCAGAGGCTTCACTGGCTCTTCAAGTCTGATCTGAAGGATTCTCTGCGTCCTCGGCGGCAGAGGAGGTTTTGGATTCCCCTGTTTCAGTCAAGAGAACGAATTCAACTGAAAAATCTCAGACATAGATAGTTCGCCGGGAAAATTCAGTGAAGATTACCACAAACAAACAAACAAAAAGTCATCACAATCACGGAGACACTAAATCCGATTCAGGCCAGAGAACGAAAGATTTTACCTTATTTTTCTTTCTGCTGATCAATTCAGCAAAGCAGCTGAATATCTTCATTTTTGTGGACAGATCCGTAAGCTCAAAAATATCTCGGAAGTTTTGAAAATTAGCCGTAATCTACCGGAAGTCGGGAAAGCAGCAAACCGATGAATACGGAAGGAGAAATGACGCCGGAAAACGAGGAGGCAGTTCTTGAGCCGACCACCGCCGATTCCGCTGATGTGTCGGCCAGAGTTTCAGAAATCTCGCCGTGCTTGTTGTAAAATCTTGTTTCACCAATACAAACGATGACAGCCGCTAAACGAAACAAAAACAGAGAAGAGAAGAAGAGAGAAGAAGGGGAATTATGAAATGGACGGGTTTTACAGAGAGCATGCAGGAGAGCCACATGTAACTAAATTCTATGTTTTTTTCGCTTCAACTCTTAATGACAGGGAACAGTTGTGTGTACGTATTTAGTATTTCATTCTTCACTTTTAATTATGTAGATAAGCTCGTTCCTTACATTCTAAATTATTAATGTATATTTTTTTTTTTTTTTTGTTGTTGTCAACAAATGTAATTCATTATTATGCATATATATAAGATTAGATGACTACCAAAAGGTAATGTAAGGAATCCGCGGCTAAAACACGGAGTCCATGATTTCGAGTTTCTTATTCCATAAAAACTGATAGAATAATATTCGCATCGCATTCAGCAGGAAACACCATTAGTAGTTGGTGACTAAAAATCAATTAAAAAAAAATACTAATAAGAAGAAAAATATATGATGTTTTAAAAATATGGCAATGCGTTAAATCCAAACTAATAATACCTGGAGTCTATAAAATGCTGAATATTCTAGCTATTTAAAATATCCACAATAATATATATAATTGAAATCGCAGTGGAAAGATTAAGAATTATGTTGTTCTAAGTTGAAATATTAAATTTAAACTACTAGAAACGTACCTTTATAAACAATACAAAAAAAAAACTAATAGAAATGTATTTCATTGGTTTTTTTATAACAAAATTTCAGTATATACATGTTGAAGTTTAAAAGATTTAAAATAAATGCCAATGGACATAGTTAGACCAAAACCCAAACTACTATCCAAAAATTATAAATGCCACTCAAAATCAAATCATATACAATAGATTTGTAGAAATCTATACTTTTCTCTCATAAATTAAAGGTTAAATAACAAGCAAATGAATTATTATATGTTGAGCATTGTTTTTTTTTTTTCCCTCCTAAAGGCTTTAAAGAAAAGACAAACAACATTAACCAAATTTTTTGTTTATTATAAAATAGAAAAGGCAAAACGATTGAAAGATGAAACCTTGAATGAAAGTGTAAGAGAAGAGAGATGTAAAAGTGATATGACTGACAATTGACTATCTATTACTCCCACAACGTTATTTCTTCAAGAAGATTAATACTTTTGAAGATTACATTTTATCCAAAAAAAAAATAAGAATACCAAACAATACAACCCTACTGACACTATTATTGATTGCATGTGTGACTGTTTTCTAATTAGCGTTCGATTAATTTATTCATTTATTTTGGTATGAATGTTATTAATTTTTTTTTTTTAAATTAATAATGAAGATCAGGTTCTAATATATATTTATATATTTACCCTCAAAGTAAGTCCATTATTGTACGAGGACAAAAGAATCAGATATACATATATATTTTTAAATTGCTGCTTTTCCTGGCGGGAAATAACTTTTTTTTTTTTTTTGTTTCTAGACTCTCTTTCACTTCCGTTTGAAAAATAGTGAAACTTGGCTTAATGATTGGAATTAAAGTTATGCAAGTCAAAAAAAAGTTATTGCGTTTTTACTTTTTAGGAAGTGAAACACAATCTCCACAAACTTAATTATTAATTCAAACCAAATCCAAACGGTTATAAGAAAATACACAAATTGGACGTACGCTTCTTTTTTTTTGACTTGCATTAATAAAACATGTTGCCCTTGTTTTTAAGATACGTGTCGTGTAAAGCTACGTAAACATACTAAAGAAAATATCTAATAAATTTTTGTTATGTTATATATACTCTCATATAATATACCTAATCAGATATTGGAGAAATGGCGCAGTATATTAACAAAATTAAAAGAACGGGTCCAACCGAAAGATACTGGCTGTGAGAGAGATAATATACTACGGACGACTGGCCCGGCCACATCGATATATTTTGGACGGTCTAAAATTTCATGCTTATTTGTCTGTCTATAGATAATAAAGCTTATATTTTAACTTCCAAAACAAAGCTGATATATTAAGATAATTATTACTTTCTTTTTTTTTTCTTCTGAAAGATATATTAGATTAAGATAAATATTACATAATAATAATAATAATAAGATTAAAAAAAAAAGCCTCGTATGGGGTTTATTGACACTGTCGTCCTGATTTTAGTAAATTTTTTTTTATTTTTTAAATACAGTCGCCTAGAAGAGAGTGTATTGATGTCTTGTTATTGGGTCGTATGTTTGGGCTTTAAAATGGTCCATCTTAGCGTATAAATCTATGGACAGTCGCCATATCATTTTTTTTTTTTTTAGACACAGTTGCCCAGAAGAGAGTTTATTGATATCTTGTTATTGGGTCGTATGTTTGGGCTTTAAAATGGTCCATCTTGGCGTTTAAATCTATGGACTTCTCCACCCGCGTGTAAGGTACTTTTGTTTTTTTATTTTTTTCCTGCCTCGTCTTAATTCAACTATCTTGGAATTGTAAATATATCTTCTGCCACAATATTATGGCAGGCAAGCACTGTTTAATTTAAAACCTGTGTACAAATAAAGCATCTTTTGATCGAACACATTTATTCTGTCTAAATAAGAGACGAAGCCACGTCATTAATTACTTGACACATGCAAATTACATCGAAATAATAAGTTAGCTACCAACATATCTACCAGTTTGGCTTCAATTGGTTATCATCGTTACGTGTCACACACACTAATTAAAATTTGATTACCCATTGAGATGCATATAACCATTTTGCTTGCATTTCTTAACTTTTGAGGAAAGGAGCATTTTTCTTCTCAAGTTTTTTTTTTGTTTCTCCAAACTAAGAACGTTATATAGTCAGACAGTTCTGAGAAAAAGATGTTATTTTCTAGAATATTGGATGTTTATTTTTTTTTCTAGAATATTGACGGATTTAAGAGACTTCAAAATTTGTCAAATAAAAGACTCTTATACCAATATTGACGAAGGTTTTCTTCTTTTTGGTTTCTGTCTTATATATCGCAAGTCGTAAATTTATCGAGTCTTCAATTTTTTGGTCGCAGTCTAATATCTTTCGTGTTTTTATATGAAAATTAAATTAAGTTGGATACTCGAATTTAATTCCCAACCGACACACCGTCACAACAACATTGTGTTCCCATTAAAGATTTAACCATGTGCCTCTCGATTTCGGATACAAAAAGATTATTGTAACATTGCTACAAATAGCCTATATATACACAACACATTTTGTTTTTTTTTAAAAATTTTTTTTACACAACACATCTTGCACAGATTGTACATCATATTAATCTTTTACTGAATATATAAAATTCGAAAAATAAAATAAAACATTGTCTTGTAATTTTTTCTTACTAATAATAATTTTCCGAAATGTTTTATTGCAATTTTGTTTCCCACCTTGACACTAGTAAAAAATTGGATGGGTTTCATGTGATGTGTGACTCTACTGTTAAACCCATATTCCAAATTAAGCCTCCTCAAATATAATAAGATATAAAATTCTGCTGGTTCGTAATAAATCCCCCAACCACAATACCAGAGAACCAGACACAAACACCACAATATATTCTACTCGAATCATTTTGTTTTTTAGAAACCTCAAAGTTTACTTTCATTTTGTTTCTTTTGTAATGACAGGTTGCTTCAGCTTCTCTAAAGCGATAGAACGGACTTACAAATTCGGTTTCAAAAGATCCGGGTTACAACCCGTAACCATCGATTTGAAAGACGGAACCGTGGTCCACTTTTGGATATCCAAGACCCGACCCGAATCCAAGCCCAATCTCCTCCTCATCCACGGCCTGGGAGCTACTGCCATCTGGCAGTGGTACGACGTCGCTCGACGTCTCTCTCCTCATTTCAACCTCTTCATCCCCGACCTCGTTTTCTTCGGCGGATCCTCCACGACCCGACCCGAAAGATCCGACATTTTCCAGGCCCAGACGCTCATGCGGGCCTTAGAGGCCCAATCCGTGAAACGATTCAGCCTCGTCGGTCTCAGCTACGGCGGGTTCGTGGGTTACCGAATGGCGGCGATGTACGGAGACGCCGTGGAGCGGGTGGTGATTTGTTGCGCCGCCGTGTGCGTGGAGGAGAAGGATATGAGAACCGGCGTTTTCAAGGTGTCGGATCTTGACGAAGCTGCGAAGATAATGGTGCCGGAATCAGTGGAGAAGCTCCGGGAACTTATGGGTTACATCTTCTACAGGCCGGCGCTGGCGAGAATGGTTCCTCCTTGTCTGCTCCATGATTTCATCGAACATGTGAGCTACTTTCTTCTTTTAGCTTCTTTGTCCAATCATATCGCGACAGGTGTCTAAATGTCTTGGCGCATTTCAGCTTTATATATATAGTATAGTAGTAAAATGATCAGAAAAAGTGAGAAAAAGTAATTAAAATGATGAAAATCTAGCAAGTGCGAGATATAGTTTTAAAAACATGGGAAAAAGATTTGAAAGATTCTAACTTCTCGAAGATATAAATTGTCTACTTGGAGGAGTCATAAAGAAACATTTTCTGGCTTGTTTTTATTTTTTGAAAATTTTAAATTTTATTCACCAGATTTATAATGCCATTTTCAGATCTTTTTATATTTTAGAGAATTAAGATCTGTTTGGTACAGCAGTACTTGATTGTGTACTTGAACCAGTTCTTTGTAAAGTACTTGGTAACTTATTCTTTTTTTTATTTTCTACATTGTAAAGTTTACTACTAAATTGGTAAAAAATTGTAACAACAAAACAGGCTTTGACCAGAGATAATATGAAAGAGAAGAGGGAATTGATCAAAGACATACCGAAAAACAGAATAATCTCAGAGATTCCGAAGCTCACACAGGTTCTCTCTTTTCTTCCATTCAATTTTGGCATTATTATTAACTCTCCCAAATGTAATTGATAAATTATAGTTTTAATTATGAACGCAGCCAACACTGATAATCTGGGGAGAGCATGATCAAGTGTTCCCGTTGGAGATGGGGAAGAGACTCGAGAAGCATTTAGGAGATAATGGGAAACTTGTTGTCATCAAAAGAACTGGTCATATCTTTAATTTCGAGAGGCCTAAAACTTATTTCAAAATTCTCAAATCTTTTCTTCTGCAGACTAAACAGCAGATTCCTGTCACTAATGGAACTGTCTGATTTCTAAATCTCTGGTTTAGATTTACTTATCATGTATCCTTTAAGCTTTTTTTAAACATATAATATAATTTCAATTCACCTCCCCCACTTCGTTAACTATTTGTCTGATTAAATTCGGATTAACTTGTTGGCCAGAAGAAAAAGACTCTTACAGAGTTGATCAAATGAAATTATCAATTTAGCAAGAACAAGCAAACCTTTCAAGCTTATTTTCAATAACAATCAATCAAATTCAAGTGAGTTGATTATCGATGTAGAAAGAGAAAGCAATTTTTGTTTATCATCCAACTTAAGTGTTTTCTCTCATGGGAGATAATTGCAGAAATGAGTTTAAATAACAAATGTTGGAAGAAGAAGATAGATGTACCAAAGAGAGGGAAAAATAGCAGAGAAGGAAGAAACAACTCTGCAAATTATAAAAATCCCTCTCATGATGGTGGATTGATATGTGCCTCCAGAACAAAGCTAACAAGAATGGATCTTGCTGCTGAAAGAAGAGGCATCTTTCTTCTATCCAAAACCAAACCCACAAGCTAAAAAGTTAAATACTCTGTTTTCTTAATCTATCATCAAACAAAAAATAGCTCAACTCAGAATAATTTGAAACCATAAAACAAGAACAAATTAGCTTATAGAACCATCGGGATTGGAGCAAAAGCTCCTGTGATTATATATGACGATGGAATAGCATTTGATATATATAGAGGTCGCCCCTCCAGCTTCCTGCTTCAAAAACCCTAATTTAATTTAGGTTTAGTATTTAGGAGGAGGGCGTACGTGTGGGCCTTTTTAATAAAGCCCAGTAACAATGATTGTGGGGTTTCGGTAACATTATTAAAGCCCAAATTCCGGATATGAATAATATGAAAGAGGAAGAAGGTTAAGCTCAATTCCATCGAACTTTCTCAGGGCACAATCACGAAGAAGAAGAAGCAAATCCCACTCCAGTCTCCACGTGAATCTTCTTCCTCCGATTTCCAGGAACCAAATCCCACTCCAGTCCCACGTGAGAATCTTCTTCCTCCGATTTCCAGGAACCAGTCACTCACCAGAGGAATCCATCGTTTCTCAAATCTCTCTTTCGTCTTCTCCGATAGTTCCCTTCCAAATCAAGCTTCTTAAGCATTCGTCGTGTGGTTTCGATTTCTAATTCGATGTTCAGGAATCGGAACCTATTGTTGTTATAAAGCGAAAGCTTACCTTTCAGAACTATTTTCTTCGACCTCAAATTTTACTTTCTCGTGTCCAGGTTTCTTTCTGATCAAATTAGGGCTTTTTCTTGATTGTCGACTTGTGTTTGGTGAATTTTCTCTGAAAATCTCTTATCAGTTCTTGGGGATATTCTCAGGTTCAAAGGTTTACTCAAGGAAGACTATCATGTCTTTAAGAGAAATCATGTCCGTGCTTAAAAATCTTTCCCTGGAACCAGAAGCCAAAATCGAAAGGGTGCAGAAGATCGAACATGAAATCAGAGAGTCATGCTCGTCGCTCGTCACGAACGTAGAACCCAAAAGGGCCCATAAATCCTCTCAGAAGCCTAAAGGGCGCAGCACGAGATCCTGTGGTCACTGGTACGTTCGTCACAGAGTCTGCATCGTCTGCAAATCCAAGGTGGACAAAAGTGAAGGCCGAGCATTCGATTATCTTGTCCAAGGTTTACAGCTAAGCCACGAAGCCGTGGCCTTAACCAAGCGCTTCACGACACGATCCCATTGTCTCAAAGAGAGGAAGCTTCACCTTGTCCTTGACTTGGACCACACGCTTCTCCACTGCACTCACGTTTCACGTCTCTCGAAAGCAGAGAAGTATCTACTCAGAGAAGCAAGGGACGATCTACGGAAGATGGACGTCGGAGAAGATTCCACCGAGTACCTGACGAAGCTACGGCCTTTTGTTCACGACTTCTTGATGGAAGCCAACGAGATGTTCACAATGTATGTTTACACGATGGGTACTCGCGATTACGCTAAAGCCCTTTTGGAGCTGATTGATCCGGAGGAAGTCTATTTTGAGGATAGAGTGATAACAGCAGACGATAGTCCATATGTGAAGACGCTTGATTTGGTTCTGGCTGAGGAGCGTGGAGTGGTCATTGTGGATGATACGCGTAGTGTTTGGACCCATCACAAGAGTAACCTTGTGGAGATTAGCAAGTACAACTATTTCAGAGACGACGGCCAACAAGATTCAAAGCCTTACTCAGAGGAGAAGATAGACGAGAGTGAAGACGACGGTGGATTGGCCAATGTTCTGAAATTACAAAAGGAACTTCACTCTGGATTCTTCAGAGTCAAGAAAGACCAGTTAGAGTCGCAGGACGTGAGGTTGCTGCTACAGAAAACAGACTTCAAACTTCTCAAATAAGATGTATTCTGTAGATACTTCATTTCAAGTATTGGCAGTTTGTGATTTCGTTATGTCATTTGCAAGAAATACAGAAAATGTTCTGCAAAGATAGTTTTTATACTACATTACTTTCTGAATACACATAACCTTTTACTTTAAAAAAACATCAACAAATAGATAAACTATTCATCATGTTAAAAAACGTACAATCAAATGTTCTCTTGATGTATATTCATATATAATAAAATCATCTGGTTTGTCAAACTAGTATGGTCAACTCCTATTCTTGAGAATGCAGATGTAACCAAGAACCAGATCAAACTGAACCGGACCCAAAAGAATCATCCTGTGAAGCAAAAGATGGCTGGATCTTGGTTATCATCTAAACCGGACAACAATGCAAGATATGTCATCTTTACTGTTTCTTTTCAATGCTTCGGCAATGAGTTGCTTCGCCGCTTCCTTTGGATCTCTCAACTTCTTAGCTATGTCAACTGCTTCTTGGTTTGACATCACCTGTTCAATTATGTTCCAACAAAAATCTTCCCATCAATCACTTCAACAAGCACCGTTTTTTCCTCGGTTCAAAATGATCTTACAACCTGAAAATGTTACCTTCGAAATGCCGTCACTAGCCAGAATAAGAATATCTGTGTGACTATCAACTGTAACATCCTTAATGTCAGGCTCTGTATTCAAGTACGCTTTGAGGTTTTTGTCTCCAAAGACACGCGACACAGCTAACAAACCGTTCACTCGAGCAACATCTCCTGTTCAATTCACAAACATCAGAATCATCCCTACATTATATAATGCTTAAATTATAAATAAAAACAAAAGATTAAAAAAAAAGCAAAGCTGTTCTTAACCTGGCCTGTTGGTAACAAATCCACCTTTACTCTCAATCATATTCCTTTCAGCATCGTTATCAGGATCATGATCAACACTAATCTGCTTTGCTTTACCTCGACGAGACACAATTGCTCGCGAATCTCCGACATTAGCAATCCACAGAATTTTCCCATTGATCAAAATCGCAGTCACTGCAGTTGAACCGCCACTCCCTAAATCCGAACTATTACCCGATACAATCGTTTGGTCTGTATTCTCATAAGCTCTCGCAATCGTTCTTCGAGGATCAACCAAGAACTCTCCCTAGAAACATTAGCAACAATGTAAACAACTAATCATAATACAACACGAAAAGCAAACAACAATATCTGTAACTTACATCTTTTAGGATATTCGAGAAGAGATGTTTCTGCAAATACGCAGCTACTTCATCACCTTTATGACCATCAAAGATTGCAAACAGCCCCAATTCACTGCCTTTGATATTGGTAAACTTAGCAACATGATAATCCTCCATTGAATGGTTAGATTTCCCCTTTACTAAGCTAAATCCAAACTTGATCCCTCCTTCATTGTTTTTTCCTTTACCCGAGTGAGACTTTTGTCCCACCACAGCCTAACATAAAAGAAGAAGAAAACAGATTTAAAAAAAAAGCATCTCAAAATCCTCATAAACCAAGCAAGATCTCGAGGCTAAACTATACAATATAACAAGTAAATATAAAAAAATTATCGAAAAACACTGCAAGTACTACTAAATTGAAAAAAAACAAAAATGAAAACAACAAAATGATTTTGCATTCTTCTTACCTGTGTATCGGAACGAGAGCAGCAGATCCTGGGCATTTGAATCGACGAAATTCTTCGGTGGATATGAACGAATTAGCAAATTTTCTATCAAAAAAAGACAATCTGCGAAATTTCACGACTCTGAGTTTAGAAAAACACACGAGGATGCATCAAGACGAGAAGGCGCAGAGATTAAGAGGATGAAGCAAAAAATTGAAGAGGGAAACGAGTGGAAGTAAACCTTAAGTTGCTTGAATCCGCAGCTACGAATGATCAATTTCGCGAACTCTTGTGTGCTACCAAGCCTTCGCTCTCCTTCGTTAATGTCGTTTTCTTTGCGGAAATTTTTATATCCACTGAAAATAATTCTGGTATAGTAAGTTCATGAATTGATTTTTTTTATTTCAACCCATATGCATGCCTTTATTTTGGAAAACTGCATACACAAATGTCTATTTATCATTGGATAATAAAAAAAAATATGCATACGTTTGTTTAGGATAATATTTTATAGAAAATTAGGAAGAAAAAGGAGTTTTATAGTATTTTTTTTTAATTTCTTTTGAATTTTGTTTCTCCTTTTATTGTGTTATTAATGTATTTGTATATTGATACACATTGTAATCAATTTATAACTACAGTACCAGTATCTCCATGGAACCTTCCCAAGTATTTTACCATTTATATTATTTTTTTCCTCTTTTGTGTAATTTATCTTAAGCAAATTTGTTTCTGTTTCTATCACATATTTTGCTTTATTTTACTTTTCTTTGTTTGGGAAAACTTATACTATTATGGCAACTTTCTGACTAATTTGCTAAATCTGGCCTGCTTTCTGGTTTGGGGCCTTTGGGCGACTCGTAACAACATGTCAACACGTATTGAAAGGAAAAAAACTCATAGATAAGTCAGTCAGTTTATAGACTTTGGAACCTTTTTTACTGATCTTCCCAACTCTAGTTATGGGCCTTAAATGGATAAAGCCCATTTACTCTGAATCTAGCTAAAACCTTGGGGGGTATTCTCGTCCTTTTCGATCAATCATCAGCCACAACGACACTTGGCCTTCCTCTGCGGATCGAAGCCGAGAAGGTGATTGAGATGGGAGTCGATTTCAATCGCAGTGTAAGAGCGGATTGAATCAACTCTTCTCTTGAACTTTACAGGAAACTGCTGTATCGGTTTTCTATCCACGTGAAGACATGGTGGACCAAGGTTACACAACATTTGGTTATATGAAGATGCAAATGGTGGTAGCTCATGGTGGACGGTGTGCTGAACGTGTGGTTTTTGGGGATGATGTCACTGATGGAGGAAAATATGATTTGGAGAAGATAACAAAGGTATATGCTCAGTCTCTGTCTTATTCTTTTCTGTTTCATGATAAATGTCAGTGGGACCATCCTCAAGTAATGCCAGCAGATATGTCTGTTGAAGTATCCGAGCTATTCACCTGCGAGCTGACAAGGGTAATCTTCTATTTGACTCTGCATTCCTAATCTCAATTAAATTCTCCCATGTGGATATAAGCTTGAGAGTTGAGACATATATATATATATATATATGGGATTTGAATGTTGGTGACAGTATGTTGAGGAGACTGAAGAGCCTGCGATGAATGCTCTGAGAGCAAACAGGCACATTCTGGACTTGATCACAAGAGAGTTACTCCAACGGTCAAGGATTACTGGATTGGTATGGTTTCTGAAACTCTTGATTGACTTTGTTNCTGTAACAGATATCACAATTTTTGTCAAAACATACAAACACACAAGTGTATAGACAAAGGCAGCGATTTCTGGTGCTGGGAAATTTACACATAGTTGAGCGATTTCATGTCTGATAAATCTGGTAAAGATCCTACAAGCTTGTTGTGGGCTAAGTTCCTGAGAGAACCACAAGTAAAAGATGATGTATTCAGTCATTAGCGATAGGTGATGCCTAAAAATGATCGATCTGTAAATATTACAAGTATTGATTACACTCACAGTTCAATGATGTTTGTGAGATTACTGAGATTCTCTGGAACTTTTCGGGTCAGGGTGTTTCTGTCAAGCCGACTGATGCAAATCCAAGAGAGTTAATCTTTTTTGAGAGAATAAATATGAAGCTAAAGACATAGAGATGGTGTGTTACTCACAGAACCTCTAGTGTCTGAACGAGTCCCAAAGTGGAGGGTATGCTCCCTGAGAATTGATTTCCATCGAATAATCTGACAATTGAAACCAATCAGCTGTGATGATCAGTAACCTTAAAGCTTGAAAGAAGTTTAGCATGATTAATTTGACTTCTTACACATGGATCAATATCATCTCAGAGCTGAAAAGTTTTGGTGGAATGGTGCCTGAGAGCTGATTCTTGTTGAAGTGACTGTTGCAATTTTTAACGGTTTATTAGCTCAAGACACATTACACGGACAGGATAGAGAAACACAAATATACTCACAAGTGTTTGGCTTTTAAAAGAAGATCAAGACCAGGACTCGAGCCTGATGAAATTGGAATGGGTCCTGTCAGCTGATTATCCGCGAGATCCAGCCAATAGACTTTGGTGAGGTTTCCTAGAGACGCAGGAATCTTACCCGTGAAGTTATTCGAGTTCAAGGCCCTGAGAAGATAATGATGGAACCAAAGTGGCCCTGAGGCCCATCAGACATGGTGATCGATCAGGGATGATAAACATTGCAAAATCCAGACATTTTCTCTTACAGGAAAGATAGATCCTTGAGATAACCAATCTCATTTGGGATGCTACCAGTGAAGCCACAGCCAGCAAGTATACTGAAAAACCCAATACGACTGCTTGTTAGATTGATACACAAAAGGAAGAGAAAGAAGAAAGATAGCTTTCTTACAGAATGTTGAGCTTTTGCAGGTCTCCTAACCGGGAAGTAAGTGAACCCGTGAGTCCTGGATTAAACGAAAGATCCCTGGAACAAGACAAAAACAATTGCCAGTTTCAGATATCAGAAGAAGACGTTCCTCTGATCTTGCATTTACAGATGAAAGAAAGAGACTGACAAGGATCTTAGTTCAGCTAGTTCTCCAATGTCCCCACTAAGCCTTCCTTTGAGACCCATCGTTGACAAGCCCCTGAACACAAAAAAGGAGTTGCTTGCTCAGTACGTTACCAAAACAAAGTGAGTCTAAATGTGATTCAGCAACACTCACAAGGCAGTGATTCTGGAGTTGTTGCAGGAGACACCTTCCCAAGGAGTTCCACAAGGATCATCAGAGCCTCCCCAGCTAGGCGGCGTATTGTCCCATTGATCCATCAAAGAACGAAGAGCCGCCGCTAACAAAACCAACAAAACAAAAATATTCAAAGATGCGTTACAATCATTTCCATGGATCGAATTCAATGCTAGGGAAAAACAAGAATCCATCGAATACCATCACGAGGGTCAGTGACTGATGAAATCATTGAGAAAACAGTGAACGAGTAAGCAACACAGATCAAGAGCAACCGCCAAGTAGCGCTTATGGTGGTTGTTGCGGCCACCATTGTTCCTCAAGAGACATGAGTTCTTGAGGTTTGATATTTAAGTGGATTTTTTTGAGAAAGAAGAAATTGATTAAAGTAGCTTCCTTATGAGACAAGATTAATCATTATCTCTGCAAGAAAAAGAAAAAATAGTGTGTGGGAAGTGTGCCAATAGGAACAACAGAAATGTGAACAAAGTGTTCGTACCGACATCTATTGTACTATTTATCTCAAATCCATACTATTATGCCACAGATCTAAAAAAGCCCTTACCATTGAAGCTAATGTGACATTAGGTATCTTACGAAAAGAAGAGACTTCTGGCTGTTCATGAGGCGGGTCATATAGTGTTGGCTCATTTGTTTCCGCGATTTGACTGGCATGCGTTTTCTCAGCTCCTTCCTGGTGGCAAGGTACGTTTCGGAACTTTCTTGTTCAGTTATTAGAATTTTCTTGTTTGAACAGTCAACACAGTGTAAGAGTGGATTGAATAAATTCTTCTCTTGAATTTTACAGGAAACTGCTGTATCGGTTTTCTATCCACGTGAAGACATGGTGGACCAAGGTTACACAACATTTGGTTATATGAAGATGCAAATGGTGGTAGCTCATGGTGGACGCTGTGCTGAACGTGTGGTTTTTGGCGATGATGTCACTGATGGAGGAAAAGATGACTTGGAGAAGATAACAAAAGTAAGCTCAGTCTATCTCTTGCTCTCTCTGTCTTGTCTAACTAGTTATTGTGTCTTACAAATATATAATATCTATGTAACTGCATAGTCTTCCATTTTTAAGTAAGAATCTGAAACTGTAATTTCAGATTGCAAGAGAAATGGTGATTAGTCCCCAAAATGCGAGACTAGGTCTCACTCAACTTGTAAAAAAGATTGGGATGGTGGATTTACCGGATAACCCAGACGGCGAGCTGATAAAATACCGGGTATATCCATTTATCACAGACTGGTACTTTCCCATTTGTAATTGATCTGACACGTTCTCTGTATCTCATTGCATTGTTTTCTGTTTCATGATAAATGTCAGTGGGACCATCCTCATGTAATGCCAGCAGATATGTCTGTTGAAGTATCCGAGCTATTCACCCGCGAGCTGACAAGGGTAATCTTCTATTTGACTCTGCTATTCCTAATCTTAATTAAACTCTCCCGTGTGGATAAAGGCTTGAAACATATATATATATGGGATTTGAATGTTGGTGACAGTATATCGAGGAGACTGAAGAGCTTGCAATGAATGCTCTGAGAGCAAACAGGCACATTCTGGACTTGATCACAAGAGAGTTACTCCAACGGTCAAGGATTACTGGATTGGTATGGTTTCTGAAACTCTTCATTGACATTGACTTTGTTATCATATCTTACGTATATGAGCAAACAACCCCGGACTAAGAAGTTTTCTTTTCCATCTTGTAGGAAGTTGAAGGCAAAATGAAGGATCTTACTCCTTTGATGTTTGAGGATTTTGTGAAGCATAGACGCAGATGAGGTACGTAGTTTATTATATATATTACATCTTCTCGTCCCATTTTAAGTCTAGAAGCGTAGTAATCCGACTATTGATAACGTTTCAGGAGGAACCTTTGCCTCACAATGACCGAGTGAGCTATCAGCCGATTGATTTACGTCCTGCACCACTGCCCAGAAGCTGGAAGAAGCTTTTACTCTTGTCATGTTCATCTCAAAAGAGCTGCAGGTGATAGTACTTGTTTCACCCATCATTGGTTTAGAATCTTTTATAGTTAGAACATTCACAGTCAAATTATGTACTCTGTTTTCTCTCTGATATTGTAACATTGATATTAGTGTAAGTTGAAAGTTTCCAGCTTTGAATTTGTATATCTGCAAGCTCCTTTTTTTCATCATAAGTAGCCCATTTTCCCTTTTGCAAACTTTTATAATCATACTAGTGGAAGTTAGGCGCAACATTGGTTAAAAAAAAAGTATTTGAGACAGTGTAGAGACTGAAGCAACTGATCGTATATCACTAATCTCTTAATAATATCGACTACAACCTTTAGTAAACCACCACAGCTACTCTAGACACATTGATGAAACAAAGGCCATCGAGCACTAGAGAGTCCATTTGGAAAAGAAATATAAAAATCTATTAAAATAACTTAATAATGATAATTCTAAAAATAAAGATGAGCTAAAAACTCCAATCGGCTTGAGGGGTAGAATAAAGAAGGCGAGATGATGGTGAAATCCTAGGCATAGATTCTAACTCCTTTTGGAAATCTTCAAGATTGCAGGTCGGTATGAGTGAGAGATCGATCTCCACTGTCTTTAAACAGATTGAGTTTGCGAGAATGTATGTCAGTAGTTGTTTCTCATCTACTGTTCCTCCATAGTCTTTCCACCTAACAATCTCTAGATGAGACGATAAGCATCCGGGAATAGTACTCGGCTGGTTCCAGGAAGATGGGGGACACCATCCCTAATACCATTACAGTTACTTTAATCCTTGTTTAAATTCATCAAAACTAGAAATATGTGCATATTTGAAGGGATGAGTGCACTTACCCCGGTGTCGATCGTAAGAGATTTCAGTTTAGGAGAGTTTTGGAGCAACAAAATAAGTGGTCCCAACCAATATACTGGCTGTTGTGAAAGAATGTGTAATTCCATGAGCCGAGAGAACTTAACGTAACAACAGGCAGCCTGCAATAAAAAAAAAAAAATTATTATTATACCAAGAAGCAATGAACAAACAAGTAACAAAGGGAATCAGGCAAGGGAATACCATTGTTTGAGATAAATTCAAGCCTAGACGTCTTGCAGAAGTAAAGCATGTCGGAAACTTTTCATCATGGTTAGCAACATAGCCGATGTATACCGCATCAAGGCAAAGCATATTGTGTATCAAACTACAATAGTCTCTCCAATGGTCAATTAAGCATAAACTTGATAATGCATGGCAATCTATCACCAACGACCCAATGGGATCTTCCTCTTTCTTGCGCCATCTAGTCTTATAATTTAATAATTTCAATGAAGGTACCTTCACTGTAAAGTTTGTCAAGTTGTCATACTCATCACGTCGTTCAACCATTAGTTGTTCGAGAACAGGGGAACCCGATAAAAGCCTAGCAAGAGAGTCGTCGTCTTTGTACACCACGTTGAAAAGATCCAGATATAAGAGAGACGGAAGGCTAGCCGGGACAGAAACATCGACGAGAATCTGGTTGGATAGAGATAAAGTAACCAGCGTGTCGCATGTGTAAAGGCTCTTAGGGAAGCTTGTAGGCTCCCCTGTCCAGAGGAGCTTGAAATCTAACTTTCTCACACCGAGTTTCACTGCCTTCTCAACCCACTTTCTGACATCTACGTCAACAGGACATCGTGGACCCAGTTCGACAAGCAGGATTACTAGTTTCGGTGCCTGAAGGAGTTGCAGTGACTTGTCAATAAACCACCCAACGCTCTCGCTGCCTTGGTCGTCTTTGAAGTCGAGTTTATACAGCATCTTCCAGACGTTACGCCATCGTTTAGACAAGATCGCAGTGGCCACTGCATCTTTTGCCGGGACGAGGAGTAAGATCCGCAATAGCAAATCGTCGGGCAAATCACATATTCTCTGACAACCTGGATCAATCCTTGACAAACCCATAGTGACGACAATGCAACAAACCCCCTTATTCCCTAATCTACGAGACTGTTCCGGGAAAAGATAGGATGATAAAATCCCCTAACTAGAAGCCACGGAGGACGAAGGATCAACCCCAAGTACAATTATTCGATGATGGAAGATGAACAGAGATTTAAGAGATTGAAGGAGAAGATAATTATTTGATTGATTATTTTCGGAGAAAGGCTAAAAGGGGCTTACATATCTTATTATAATAACAAAATTGAATGGGTCAAAATTAGTAATTTTGAGTTGATTTGACACTTATAATTTTGTTAATTAGATAAAGAGAAAAAGGAAAACAAGAAACAAAATAATAATTTGAGAAATTACAAAATCTAACCCTCAATAACAATTAATCGACCAAAAAGTTATAAATCTTACGCACACTATTCATAATAAAAAGACATTTTTATCTTTTTAATATTTGTTTATAAAATTTGACAATATTAAATGTGTTAGTGGTAATAGCGATGATAACAGCAGTGATGATAACGACGGTGATAATAACGATGACGGCGACAGTAATGCTGACGGGNTCGTACCTCAGTTCCAGCTGCAAACTTTTCGAATTCAAAAACGCCCATGGGACCATTCCAGATGATGGTTTTGGTTGTGTCTAGAGCATCACTGAATGTCTTGATGGAGTCTGGGCCGATATCGAGACCCATCCAGCCATCGGGGATGGCCGTGGCTGCCACTATCTGCAATAGTTCATAACCGTGTCAGCTTAAAACAAACCAGAGCAGAAGCTTAAACAGTTTTCTTTTTTACATTCATTATCCATTAAGATGACAGTCAAATGCAATGAGCGCGATTGTTACCTTGCTGTTAGCATCGGGAGCGAACTTGTCAGCAATAACCACATCGGTTGGGAGCAACAGAGAAACACCTTTGGCCTTTGCCTTCTCCATGAGTGACTTTGCCAATTCAAGCTTGTCCTCCTCAACAAGGGAAGATCCGACTGAGTGTCCTTGTGCCTTGTAGAAAGTGAAAATCATACCTCCACCAAGCAAAAGGATGTCAACAGTGTTCAAGAGGGACTCAATGACACCAATCTTTGTTGAAACCTTCGAGCCTCCAACAATGGCTGCAAAAGGCTTCTTGGGGTTTGCCACAGCTCCTACAAGGCAATCAAGTTCCTAACACAATCACCAAGTAATAATCTCATCAGTAAAAAAATGGTGTACGTATACTAATAAGACACTCTAGGAGCTGCAATATTTAAGCACCTTCTGATATTTGGCAACTCCCTCAGTTGAAGCGTGAGCTGGCTCTATGAGCAGTTCCAAATGCATCATTGACATAGACATGTGCAAGTGCAGCAAGCTTCTTTGCATATTCAGGGTCGTTCTTCTCTTCTTCCTTGTTGAAACTCACATTCTCCAACAGCAGAACACCACCTTCAGCTAAGCCTGAAATCAATTCATGGACTTGCTCACCGATAGAGTCAGCTGCCATTACAACCTATAAACACAATAGAGAATGTCAGTGTGAGCGCAGAGAAGGGAAGGCTAGTGTTAATAAAACGGAATAAGAGGAACAAACCTCAACACCAAGAAGTTCAGACAACCTCGGCACAAGAGGCTTTAAGCTGTATTTAGGGGTAACACCTTCTGGGCGGCCCTGAAACATGAAACTGAGATCATCAGAAACATAGTTCCTCAAAATTGAAATCAGAGAACAGAACTGCTTTGTTTCTGCTTTCCAGCACCTAAAAACTGTGTGTACTCTCGAGAGAAAAAACAGAAGAGGAAGAGAGAAGGATTGCTGTTGTTGTGGAGTGATGAGAATAGAAGACAAAGGCTTGTTTTTTTTTTTTTTTTGGGTAGGAAGACAAAGGCTTGTGTATATAGCCTTAGATGCTCAACGTAAGCAATAAAGTGGAGATTTGGAATTTACTCTTAACTTAATTACTTTGACGTGAATTAAGGATGTTACACAAACAATCAATCACAATTGATTTTGTGCTTTAATTCCAATTGATATTCACGTTACTAATATATTAAACTTTGAAAAGAGATATTTGTTGATTTAGTCAACAAAATAATTCAAAAGAATTTGGGCCAAAATAATAACAATATAAACTGGTAGCCCATTTTCTAAATCCCAAAGCCCAAAGCTCGAGTTTAATCGGAAAATCTATTTTCTCTAATACACCAAGATTTTGAACCTTGTTATATAGTATTCTTCACCTTTATATACAAGAGAATTTCACCTCATATCTTCAAAATGAGACATTTTACAAATGTTATATTTTAAACTTTACAAGCAATTCACTTTGGACCTCCATTTCTCATTCAAACCAAACTTCGTTTTTGACATATGAATCCATTATCACATAGTGTTCACAAAAGAAATCTAACGACTCCAAATTCCGGTCATTACGACAATCAAGTTGCCCGGAAAGCCACCGGAATATCGGCCAATACCATTTGTCCAAAAACAGTTCCAACACATTATCCATCAAGTACTTGATGGTGGGAACAGCAGCACGGATCCTAGTGTCATTGGTGATGTTAGAGTTATCGTCCAAAGGGACGTTGAGTTGAGATCAACCCTCACGAACACGTTTATGAACTA
This sequence comes from Alliaria petiolata, assembly GCA_020283515.1. Taxonomy (NCBI): domain Eukaryota; kingdom Viridiplantae; phylum Streptophyta; class Magnoliopsida; order Brassicales; family Brassicaceae; genus Alliaria; species Alliaria petiolata. Next base: position 2,430,059 of record JAHZTW010000003.1, on the reverse strand, counting down.
TTGCAGATAGTGGCAGCCACGGCCATCCCAGATAACAAAATAAGATGGGAAAGTTCATAAACGTGTGAGCGCATTTACCATGGTGTCGATCTTAAGAGTTTTCAGTTTAGGAGAGTTTCGAAGCAAAAGAATAAGTGCTCCCAACTAATATACTGGATTTTCTGAAACAAAGAATAATTCCATGTTTTTCTATCACATATTTTGCTTTGATTTTCTATTCTTTTTTGGGAAAACTTTCTGATTAATTTACTAAATCTTGTCTGCTTTGTGGTTTGGCCATTTGGGCGACTGTGAGAACAACAACACGTATTGAGAGGAAAATGGGCACATAGATATAAGTCAGTTCATAGACTTTGGAACCTTAATTTACTGATCTTCCCAATTCTAGCTATGGGCCTTAAATGGATAAACCCATTTGCTCTAAATCTAGCTAAAACCTTAGGGGCATTCTCGTCCTTTTCGTCAATCCTCAGCCACCACGACGACACTTCCGTCGTCAGCCGCCACGACACTTCGCCTTCCTCGTGAGCCTCTTGGTCGTTGCAGAGAGAGAAAGAGAGAGAGAGAGAGAAGATGAGGTTGATAGTGCACAACATGTTGTCCTCCAACATCAAGGGAGTGGTTAACAAGTTTCCTCTACGGATCGAAGCCGAGAAGGTGATCGAGAAGGAAGTCGATTTCAACCCAGATTTTCTCAGGCACATGTTCGCGAAGATCGAGTGGAATGCTCTAGTGGATGGTGCACGTTCTATGGGATTCACCGAACTTCCGGATCATGCACCAGACACGACGGCGCTAGAGTCCGACGAATCATTTCTCAGGAAATTCCACCACGCGTTGCTCGAGCTCCACCTCGAGGAAGGCTCTCTCGTCTGCCCCGAGACCGGCAGAAAGTTTTCCGTCAACAAGGGAGTCCCAAATATGCTTCTCCACGAGGACGAAGTTTGATTATCTATCTTTTCTTCTTGATTTTTAGGATTCTGATCCTCTGGGAGCAAGAAATTTCCTAATGATTAAAGTAAATTTTTTTTATCATTGAACTTGCAGTTATCGATGCTTCTGGCGCAATTGCAACATCCCTTTGCCAATAGATTGATTCCTCTTGCATTGTGTGCTATGGATGATTCTTAAAGCGTATTTATACTCTTCCAAAATCTTAATCTTCTTTACTGTTGAAAACTTCTCCAATCTTGTTATTCTACTTTAAGCACTATCTTCATGCACTCGTAGACAAAGTAACTTATTGCAGCCGAAGGCAATACCTGGAGATATGAAACAGAGGAACAAAACAATAACATATCAAGCTTTGGAAACAGTACACAGGTTGAGTTTGGTAATGTGGTATATGGAAGAAGTATAATGCAAACCTGGAGCAAGCTAGGTAAAAGTCCAGCGTATAAAGCCGGGACCCCTCCTCTATCAATGATATTGAAGCCCATAGCTAAAGCACTGAGCTTGTCTCTACCAGTCTGCATCTGAAGTTGCCGTCTCACTACTTCAAAAGGATAAGTAGCTACTTCAGTACAAGCTCCTGCTATAGCACCGTACAGGAGAGTTCTGATGGGTCCTAACTCGAGCCGGTCCAGAGCATTGAGTTCTTGTCCCTGCTGCTTCATGTCTTTGAGTCTTTTCCTGCCTTGTGGTGTATGCAGATGTGATGTTTTAAGGATGTCGTAAACGCCATAGAAAACTGCACCGGACAGAGCCATGCTTGCTATGGAGGGGACTAGACCCTTGTAGAGTGACAATAATCCTTCGTTTTGGATCATATACTTGAAAGCTCCAGCGATCCCGCCTAAGGCTTCTCCACCCCGAGCCACTAGTTTTGTTCGTATCTATGCAGTAGAGGAACACATTTCAGTCATAATGTTTCCACATGCATGTTCTTAATGTCCTATCCAAAACTAAATGCTTACTAACACTAGACCTCTATGTCACTCTGATTCTCTAAAAGCACAGAACTTTCCCTCTTTGATCTAAAAATGGTTTAAAGGTAAGAGCTTACAGTATCGAGCGGCAAGCAGAGTACGGTAGCAGTAATCCCAGCAGCAGCTCCAGCAACGAATCTCTCAAAGTTGGTTGCTTCTTCATTCCCAGCGATTTTAAGCAATTGCTTTCTGTACGTATCGTAGGCACAAAAATTGACTGCTTTGAAAGGAGCCGTTCGGAGAACATTGAGCAAATTACCTTTCCAGAATCCTCTGAAGCCTTGCGTGGTCGCAATTGTCTTAGCGACCACCAACAGATTCCTATGTTCACCACGAACTGTATATTCCAGCTTTAGTCTCTCAAGTGGGGCTAAGAAAGTTCTGGCATCAACAACAACAACAAAAAAACGCATTATTAGAACCAAAGCCAAATTGGGGAAAAGAAACAATCATGGTTTTGGTTCAGGCATTTTATCAGACGACTTATCGGCGTAATAATCGATCAATATATATACTTGGAAACCATGGCAGCTACGGCACCGGCCCAGAGATGCTTTCGTGTGTTCATGGTCCCGCTTCTCCTCACTCCACTGAAAACTCTTCGTTTTCCATTTCCCTCGCCGCGAATCTCGTCGTTTTCCGTCAGAGCATCCCGCTCAGATCCGTCTTTACTCAAGCTCACGGACAGGAACAGCAAGTCCTTACCGGAGCGGAGGCGGGTTTGCTTTCTCCAGTAACCGGTAAAATGCACAGGCTCGGAGTCGGAGCAAACGCATTTGGAGGAGATCGAGTCGAAGAAGGAAGAGGAAACGCCTGGCGGTTCGAGAAACAAACCACCAGTGCTGAAGAAAGCTTCATTGGATATATCGCTAGAGGTGGAAGAAGAAGAAGGATCGTGAGGATGGATATGGAGTCCTAACATTTGGATAATGAAGGAGAGGAGAATTCATTAGAATTTGTTGTATACAAGAGCTAATTTGGGAATTTACCAATTGAGTGGTCTTGGACCGGTCGGACCGGTCTTGGGCCTTACATTTATTTTATTTCTTGTGGCACCCTAAAGTAAAGGTACAAATTGTGTATACAGTACACGAAAAATAGTAATAAAACTGTTAAAACACATAAAATCTAGTATATATGTATGGGATATTACATTTATAGACACTTTTACCTCTAATTTATTTGAAGTGTTTCTAATCCTAATTGTTGATTTGTAACTTTGGTACTAATTGTGTAGATTTATGTAATTTGCTACAAATTATGTAATTTTATGTAGCTTTTGAACTAATTGTGTAAATTCCAAACCTTGGCTCTTCCTGAGTCCTGCGGTGCTGACGTCAGCACATCCGCGTAGCAAATAGCCGTTGAGCGCAAATGCCGTCGGGAGTCGGTTCCGATGATATAAATACCGGACGGCTTTAGCGCCAACTTCATTTTCCATTAATCTCACACTAGGGCTCCACACGAGAGAGAGAGAGAGAGCGGGAAAGCGATTGCGATTTTTTTGTTCGTGAAGTCTCGAAATGCAGAAGATAGGGTTTCCAGCGATGAAGAGCTTGGATCAGATGCGTTCGTTGGCTGGATCGGCGAAGAATTTATCCTTCTCGTCGCGTCAACCTCAGGATTCCGTCTCTTCCGGAAATTTCTCGAATCTGAAGTTTACTGCAGGTTTTTTTTTGTTCGTTTGGCTTGATTTGAGAATTTCGTTCCGATACTTTCTGAAATCGCGCTGTTTTGATGATCGCGATATCTGCGTTTCTGTGTTCCAGAAAAATTGGTGAAGGAACAGGCTTCTATGAAATCAGATCTCGAACTGGCGGTATTTCGAATGCTATCCCGTTTTCTTCTTACATTCTGCGTCTATACGAAATTAAGTTTGATCGATGTGCTTAAGAGGTATGTATGGTGGTGTTGCTAGGATTGCGTGTTTGGTTGCCGTTCTAATTTTTAGCTGTTAACCGGAATAAGCAAGAAACGGAGTTATCTCTGCTAGTTTTGCGAGTCTTTGATTATCCGCGAGAACATCTTATTTTTGGAAAGATTTTGGGATTGATAGATTCGAGTTATTGTTAACTCTTATGATGTGTTGCCAGAAATGCATTTGACCAGAAATTGATGGACAATATTTTTCTATGATCCAGAATTCTAAGCTGAAAAAGTCAATGGATCATATACTTGCTTTAGAGGAAAAACTGCAGAGCGCTTTCAATGAGAATGCTAAGCTTAGGGTAATGCAAAAGGAGGATGAAAAGCTTTGGAGAGGGATGGAGTCCAAATTTTCTTCAACGAAAACTCTGTGTGATCAACTTACTGAGACTCTACAGCACTTGGCTTCCCAGGTTCAAGAAGGTAATTGAAGATGCATATTGGTCCTTGAATTCTTGAAACTACTTATGGTTTGTTGCTTTATCTGTTTCCTAAATTGCCTCTACAGCTGAGAAGGATAAGGAGTTTTTTGAGTCCAAATTTTCTACTAGTGCGGAAGCAATAGACTCTTTAAAGCAGCAAATGCAAGACCTATCTTTAAACTTAGGCGTTGCTGAAGAAAACATCAAAAGCCGTAAGTTGTTGGTTTGTTTCAGACATGTTTTATTGATTTCTTGCATGTGAAAACCTTTAATTTGAAAATGATTGAGTTGCTGCAATATGGTTTACCAAATTTTCTCTATGGTTCTTTTGTTGGATATTGTTATACATTTTAGTTAAACTTAAGTCAACCATGCAGGAGAGAAGGAGCTAGAGGAGCTCAAACTCGAGAAAGAACAGAGAGAAAACTCTTACCTAAGTGAACAGTGTAGAACTGCTAGTCTCTTAAAGGAGAAAGGTAAATTTCTTCTTCTTTTAGATTCACGATATCATTCATGCTGTAGATCACATGTTTTATCTGATTAATAGGTTAAACATGTATCCACACACCAAATAGGTTGAAAAACTCAATGTTTCTGAAGGGTGTTCACTATTTAGATGGAAACAGGATAGCGAGTTCTTAGCTTGCATTCAGGTTATTATTCAAAGGAACACACACTTGAGTTATACAAAGTTTCTGTATGTATTGGATCTTAACTACACCTCTCTGGATGTGTTGTATATCAACTTCATAACAAGAGTTTTTTTCCTAGATCACATGATAAGGATTATGTTTAATGTTGCAATAAAGACTACACTACAAATATATAACGAGCGTACTCTTTGTGGATGTGTTACAGCTATATGATGATAGCATTGGTATTTGCATTAATCTACTTACTTTTCCTTCCTTATGGCAGAGGCTATGATAATAAATTCTGAAGCAGCTATAGCTGAAGCAAAACTCAATATTGAGAATTTAAACTTCCAACTTGGGAAGGTGCGTCTTGAGTTAACATCAAAAGAAGATGAGGCCAAATACCTTGTTGGCGTCAAGGAGAAGTTGGAGCAAGAAAAGATAAATATTCTGCTGAGTGCTGATAATCTATCTGAGAAACTGGTTAGCTCAGACCAGGAAGTCAAGAAGCTCGAGGGCTTTGTCCACTCTTTGGCAACCGAGTTGGCTGAATTGGACAAAAAGAACTTGGCCTTCATGGAAAAATTTGATAAGCTAAATGGTTTATATGGCACTCACCTTATGTTACTCCAAAAGGATAGAGATATTGCTTCTGATCGTGCTCAAGGATTATTCAATCAACTGCAAGGAGAGTTCTTGACTGTAACTTTACAGAAAGAAGCTCTGCAATCAGCAGGCAATGAGTTATATGAACAAACGGAGGATCTGAGGAAAGCTAAAGAGTCATTAGTTTCCCAACTTGCCGAGGAACGCTGCTCCGCAAGGCAGGCAATTGAAAAACTAGAATCTGAAGCAAAATGTCTAGTTTCAACAAATGTTGAGACAGAAGCAGTGATCTCAAAGCTGAAAAAGGAAATAAAAGCTTTGTTGGAAAATCTGAGGGCCTCAGAGAATAAGACGGTAGATACATCTTCCATCTCTTTGTGCAGTCCGTATCAAATTATTAATGCATAGTTGTAATGCTTAATCTGTTCATGTATCTTGCAGCAAGAATTATTGTTAAAGCTTTCATCATCAGAGATGGAAAGCAAAGAGAACTCTGAGAAGCTGCTGGCTGATGCACAGAGAAAGGCTGAAGAAATGGATATTTTGCAGAACGAGAATGAGAGCTCTCAGCTGCGTGTGGATTCATTGTCGAAAGAGGTGAACCAGCTCCAAAGCGTTATTGAAGAGAAAGAGCTTCTTATCCATCAATGCAAGGAAAATGAGAAGAAGCTGGACCAGAAAACCACAGAGGTTAAAGAAGATGGATATTGGACAAGGCTTTATGGATTTTTATCTACTTTTTAGTACTCATCAAATATGAACTCCATTTCAGGACAAAGAGCTACTGGCAGCTGCTGAAACTAAGCTTCTAGAGGCGAAGAAGCAATATGATCTGATGCTGGAAAATAAACAGTTGGAATTATCAAGGCACTTGAAGGAATTATCTCAGAGGAATGACCAGGTATATCTGGATCAATTCTCCATATATGCTCGAATAGTATGCCGAGGATTTGCTTAGAGCCCTTAATTGAATCCAAATATAACACACCCAAAATTATGACCTATATGCTTTTCTGATGATTTTTAGGCAATTAATGAAATCCGGAGGAAATATGATGAGGAGAAGCAGGAAATTATAAATGCTGAAAAGGAAAAGGTATATGCTGACAAAATCTTTTATTGTGATCGACCAAGCAATTGATCATGGTACTGAGATGTTTTTGGTTCTGATTTCAGGTTGAAAAGGTTATCAAAGAATTATCCACGAAATATGATAATGAACTTTCAGATTGTAAAGCCGAATCAAAGAAGCAGTTGCTGACCATTCAGGAGGATCATGCTTCTCTGGTATAGTAATCTCCACTTAAACCTGATGTTTCTGAACACATCACCAAGCGTGAATACGCTTATACATGTGTTAGAAGGACTTTTCTACGATTTCATCAACTTCTCAGAATTATAGGTTTAGTAGCAGAAGATGCAGACATCTGAACCAAAGCCCCCTTTCTCTGGCTTTTCTGTTCGGAAGTTTATAACTGGGCAGGTTTTCACTAACAAATAGGCTGATAAAGCTGCATGTTCTGCAGATGCTCAATATTCGGGAGGAACATGAAAATAGGGAGTTCAATCTCAAAGCCAAGCACGATGAGGAACTGAGACAAGCTCAGATTCAGGCTGAAACTGAATTAAAAGAGGTACCAACAACATACATAATTTGATAGTTAGATAGGAATATGAAGCCTCTGGTATTCAAGTAATTTTTATCTTTATCCAGAGGATAACAACAATCAGGGACGAGCATGATGTTCAGTTGAAAGCATTCAAGTGTCAGTACGAAGATGATTGCAAGAAGCTGCAAGACGAATTAGATCTTCAGAGATCAAAAGTTAGTGTTTATCAAGATTCATTATAAGATGCATCTGTCAAGGTTTGAAGCCTAATGCCTTAAAAATGAGTTATCGTTGCAGGAAGAGAGGCAAAGAGCTTTGTTGCAAATGCAGTGGAGGGTTATGAGTGACAAACCGCCTGAAGAGCAAGAAGTGAGCTCTAGGAAGGTTAGACCAGAAATCATGTTTGATCCACTAAAAGGATACTTTATTTACTATATATCATCACATTTGAAAAAACACAAACATATATTGATTTCGATAACTTAAATCATATTATAGGAATATTCAGTCTCATCTGTCAAAGTGAGAGGTTCTCGTCCTGCTGGTATCAGGAGAAGCCAGCATACAGCAGTGATGCATGATGACGATGAACAGGTAGATTTTAAAATACCATTTTTTTTCTTAATTGCTTCTGCTTTGTCAAAGTCTGCACATATACAATATACATATGGATGAAATGCAGGATTCCCCTTTTGTAAAGGCAACAGAAACACCTGTGACAAAGATGTTGAAGAAAGTTGAAAATGTGAATGCAAGAAGCTTAATGAGCAGTCCAAAGCATCATAGCAAGGTAAACATTTGAAACCCCTTTATAACTAGCTTTCACATCAGCTCTCAACCTCATCATTTTGTTGTGTGTTTCAACTTGGCAGGTGACTCGTCGTGAATATGAAGTTGAAACGAAAGATGGGAGGACCACAAAACGAAGGAAAACAAGAGGCACAGGCATGTTTGAGGTAACCTACTCAGCGCATTAACCCTCTGATTTGGTTCATCTTAAAATAATTCAGATATGTTCAAAAGCCATCTTCTCTGAGTTGGGATTCACCATTTTTTTTAATGGATACAGGAGCCACGGAGGCGATCGACTCGGGTTACACCCAAAGCTAAGACCCCCAGAAGTATCGCCAAGGTAAAATAGATCCCAAAAGTTTGCTAAATGTTTGGAATGTATAAATCACACGCAAATAAACTAGTGCTGAAGCAGGGTTGGTTCAATATCATTCAAGTAAAGCTAGTTTAATTATTTTGACTGCACTTTCTATCCTAGAAGAAATGTTTAAAGAGTTGAAGAAGAATAGTAAATGTTTGATCAAAGTTACGGTGTGTTAAGGATAGGTTTGAAAAGAGAGAGACACTTGCCTAATTATTGAGTTCTAACACATAGAATGTCTTGTACATGTACAGGTAGCAGCGATAAGCAGTCATCCTCCACGCTCTGCAAATATTGGAGATCTGTTTTCAGAAGGCTCCCTCAATCCTTATGCTGATGATCCCTATGCATTTGACTGAACTCCAAGTTGAATCTATCACAAAGCCCGGCTCCTATAATCGTTTTCCTTACTCTAAGCTCTCTGCTACACTATGAGGAGATTATTACAGAAGTTAAATGTTACTCGCCCATTGTACAGACGTTTCCTACTGCATCAACTTTCTCATTTGCTAATTGGGCGTGTAAGGTTGTGGATGTTGAAGAACTTGTTATTAGTTACATATATGCAAAATAAACACTATAATTGATGAATCTTTTAATCGTAAAGATTCAAAGGCAAACGCTGATGATTTCCGTTGGTTTTAGCACTTAGGAAAATAATCATGAAAATCTGATAAGGTGATGAACTGATGATGATCCCTATTTTATTTTATTTTTGTTTAACGGTGATGATCCTTTAACGGTGATGATCCCTAGCAAAACTGATAGAAAAATTAAATCTGATAACGTGATGACGATCGTAATTTTATTTTTCACTTTGTATACCGACGATGATCCTTTTACATGAGAAGAAGTGGAAGTAGCAAAAGCTGATACAAACATTGATTCCAACTTGCAAGGGATGGGGATCAAGGAGATCGGAGAAAGAAGACTAGGAAGAAAGTGGAAAGCAACAGAACCAAAACGACGAGAAGAAGCAGCTCCATCAAGCTGCAAAGCTTGATCCGATTCCTCCTTTTCTTCTCCATCGCAAGCCTTCTCCTCGGATCCTCTATTTCTCTTCGTGTCTCTCCTTCCTCCTGCTTCCGAACAACACCAAAGAGGTTCGCATGGGATTTTCGCAAATCCATTCGGATCCGAAGAAGAAAAAGGAGAAAGAAGAAGGATCTGCTAACCTCGCCGGCGGTATCGATGGTGGCCTTCAGATCGCCGGATGATGCGAGTGAATAGAGGAGCATCGTAGCTCTGGCGCAGCGGATTGCAGTTCGCTCTCTAATCGATTCGTCTTTGCTTGTCATCTCCTCCTTCATCTCTGCTTCTCTCTCTCACTCTCTCACTCTCTCTGCTTCTCTCTCTTTCTCTCTGCTTCTCTCTATTTCGGTATTTCGATGTTGAGTTTCAAAACTAAAACCAGATTTAATGGAGCGCGGGATTGGTTGGTCTTGCTACAAGTGACAGGTGTCGATATACGATTAGTTATGCTACCTGAATATAAATCAATTTTTTGAAAACAAAAAAATCACCCAGAAAATTAGCACTTCAATATTTTAGGTTTTTTTCGGGTTTTCCCACCTAAATCCTAAATGTTCCCTCGCTTATGATTTAGGGGCGTATTATTAACGAAAATCGTTTTGAGTTTTTTTACATTTCCTTCCTTCGTTTTTTTTTTTGAAAACCCTTTGAAAGAATACAAATCTTATCGGAATTAGGAAAGGGTAACGAAAATCGTTTGGGAATACTCGTCTCTTGTCGCCGGCCAGACGAATCTTCTGATCGTGGCCGTCGCCGTTAAAAGCATTTGATGATCCCTCAACCGCTAATTCTCTGAGTTTCTCCTGGTAAGCTTCCGATTTTATTCTTCCAATCAATTTTGTTTTCCTAGTAAACTAGTCTCTGCTTAATTATACTGATTTTGGTCGGTATTCAAATTTTAGGGTTGGCAAATAAATCACAATCGCTACATCGTTTGTATGGAGGAATTCTGATTTGTAGATTTGCGGCTGTTTTATCTTCCGAACGCCACACTCTGAAACTGGGTTGGTTTTGATTAATAGTTTTTGGCATTTCTTCATACGGTTTCAGAGTATAATAAATATGTAAAATGTTAAACTACTCGATTACTAAGTTTGGAGTCTTACATCAATATTACGAATGGATCCGCTGTTTATGCTCCCATGTGTTAGTGATTCTCATGCGTTTGCCTCGTTATAACTCCTTCAAAACTAATACACAGGCTATGTACTCCAATGCAGTAGATTATTTCATTAAGCAAGCCACTATTTACCGCTAAGGCTAGATTACATGTCCTACATAGCTACGTTTTCAAAACCTTTTTTTGGATAAACCAATCTTCATCTCCATGTTTCATTGTAAGGCTCTGCATCTTGGTTTTGTTCCCCACCTGTGAACAATCTAGAGACTTCTCTGCTTCACGACTCCTTGTGGTAAAATATTCCCTTACCTGAATCTCTGTCTGATCTTATTAGCTTTTATCTATGTTTTTTTATTAAATCCCTACTATCATCTTACATATTCCATACGTTTGGTTTGAAGACTTGTCAATAGTAAAAAAAAAAAGCATCGGGGCCTGCTACTGAACCATCAATTTATTCAAATAACTTGGTTTGTAACAGCTTCAAAATAACCCTTTTTGCCTGCGGTGATATTATTGATAGTGACTACACTCAAGTTTTCTTGTCAAACTCTGGTATATCATACCTTGAACATAAACTACAGCAGTATCCATAAGTGTTTTTTTTTAATGCAGCTCTAATAGATATAATAATTCCGTGTACGTGTTATGTCAAAGTACAATTCAATGCAAATACTGAATAGGTTGAGAGATCTAAAGCATGAACAAAGAGATTGAATATCATTCATAGAAGCGTAGAATAAAACTTTGGTACTTGTAGTGTATATACATAACTCTTTCCTTATCTAGGCTCATATTATTCCGTACAAATATCATAGATCCAGTGACCCTGAAGACCCTAGCACAGGAGCCTAAGCAAATTTGATGGTTTAAACAGCTTCGTAGAGCTGTGATCATGTGGGTGCATGAACTTGCAGTTGGGACAAACAGGAGTTGATGTGCACAGCATCACCAGCATGTGGCATTTCATGCAGACTTTTGTTACCATCTCCTGCTCCTTGTGATCAACATCATCACCACCATCATCACCACCTTCAAAGGCAAGCCAGGACAGTGATCGGCTTAATCCTGTCCCACTTGTGCTCTTCTTACTTGGGCTTGTCAAATTTCTACCCTTTGATGACACGGTTTCATTGTGATTTGAGGATTCATCTATCTTCGTTGTGGTTATTGAAGGTGAATAAGAAGGTGAAAGGTTCAGCTCAAGGTCTAGGCTCATCTTAGGTCGTCCAGCAATCACCGGATCTTTGGGGTATGTCCTATGTTCCTCAGATGTTCTTGAGTATCCCTGCAAATATGAGTATCCATGTTTTAGATGCATGTTTATGCGTAACACATAGATATCGTCATATCAATACAAGTAGAAAATAGTTAATCCACATATGAATATATAATACCTTAGGCTCTACGGATTTCTGCCAATCTGAAGGTAGGGGAGTGTGGAGATGAAGTTCAAAATCAAAGGTGATTGATCTCATACTCTCTGAGTTCGGTCGTTCATTGAACAGAGTGCTCTGAAGTTTGCCCTGTGATTGATCTTCTTGTTTGCTCTTTTTGAAAGAATTGTGGAACTCTTGTCCAAAGATTGTGAAATCCCTCTTTCTAGAGTAGAGGGTTCCTTCTTGTCGAGAAACCATTAGCCTCAAGTCTTTGTTTCCACTGAGTGATTTATGCTGATAAGAAAAGTTTAAACTCTCTCTTTGATCCTATGAGGAAATGAGCAGATAGACTTAAATATGTGAAGATCGTCTCTATATATATATACATGTAGGAAAATCTTCAGGGGAGTTATTGTCTCCACCGGTTCATATGGAGTAATTGAATTAGGAATTTATAAATGGCTGATAAATTTAGATATTCTAAAATATATAAATATATGAATTTTTATATTTAGAGTTTTTTAAAGATTTACTTTAGCAATAAAAGTGATCTGTCGACGATTGCATATTAATTAAAGATATTTTGAAATTTGGAGGAATAAAAAAAAAAAGAGAGGGGGAAGTAATGGGAAGCATGATGTGTGAGTTCCAAGTTGGGTGTGCTCAATAACTCCAAACAGTCTCATTTAAATGCTTAGATGTGAAGTGCTAACCAATTTCTCTTTCTACTTGTGCCTTTCTCCTCTACCACTATCACTACCATCATCATTCATCATCATCATTAACTACCTCGTGTTCTTAAATAGATAATGTTAAAAAATTTTAAAAGAAAACTGATTGTTGGTGAAGTCATATGGATGGATGTATGGATGCATCGTGTATGTATGTCATGTTATATATGCATCATGTATGTAAGATGATAAGCTGATGAAGTATGAGAAGGAAGAAGAGTTGGGAAAATAGGGAGAGGTCAATAAATAGGGAGAGACAATAAAGAAAATTAAAGATGGGAGAAGGGAAGGTTGATGAATTGATGAATGCCGATGCAACTTTAATACTCACATTAACTCCTACTCCCACTTTTGGATATATAACACAAAATATACACACATTACTAACCAACCTCCCTACAACTTTTATTATTGCTTTATTTGTTTATTACCAAACAAATAATACTATATCATACGATTATTATATAATCCGGAAAAAAAAAATTACATAAAACTGGAGTCGTTCTATTTTAGAAAAGTTGTTTACCTCATGACATGTTTGAGGTTTGTTGTTTACCCCACGCAGCAGGATGGTTCACTTGTTGTACCTTTAGATATGTTAATTCTTTCATCTAATACAACATTGACCGACAAAACAAACAGTTTCATATAATTAAAAGCGTTTCAACGCCTTCCTATCCCCCCCCCATGTCATATCATGAGCTTAGCTTTCCTCGTTTATATTTCCTCTGCAGCGTTGTGTATATATTTTATTGTGTGTTAACTTACTCTTTCCTACAGGGTAATTAAAATCTCCTCTTTACCAAACGACTGCAGAGGAACATTAAGAAGGGAGAAAATAGAAGTTGAGTACTAATTTAGCATTAAGTAAACAAACAAAAGAAGCAATTATAATTTATAAGTCACATTTGTCAATTAAAATACATCACTTTACCAAACGACTGCGGAATATTGAAACTCGGTCTACTGCTTTTTCTGATAAATTTGTCGGCCTAGTGATGATGAAGAACAACGACAAACAAAGCCGTGAAACCGAGAGAAGGATGTCTGAAATGTTGTTTTTAAAATTAATTTACTGTATCCACAATAATGTCTAACTATACCAATACACACGATGTCTGTAGCTCCACTTATAATTGCGAATCACAATCATAGGAAACTGAACTAAAGATAGCTTCACTTGTATATTTTGTTTATTTTTTTTCGTTAAGGTAATGATCATGTCAAATTAGGAACCAAAACGTATAAGTCATATATATTTTTCTTTTAGGGTTTGATTTTGTTTATGTTTGTGAATCAGATTATTGTGTTTACTTTCAAAACAAACATAACATTTAGTGTGATTAGTAGACATCATATGATATGATATTTTGTTTGAAAAGATCGGTCCTTAACCTTTAAACCCATGCATAAATAGAACCTCACTGTGAGTCTGTGATTAAGATAAATATAAATTAATACAATAAAATGAAAAAATAATAGCATACTATAAACTTTTAAAGGATGGGAGAACAAGCTTTTAAAGCTCCCAACATCCGCTCATCCATGCATGCAACCACAATTAAGATTCGTGTCTCTTCTCTTCAATTAATTTCGTACTATAAACTTTAATTTCATAAATTTTAAATACTCTATTTTTCTAAAAATGTGTTTGAAAGCTACAATAAATCATCAATAACATAATTAAACTGCATGGTTAGATGGATGAACATAATTCTGAGTCCCTCAGCTAGTATAATTATATACTGAAATAAATTAGTCGTTATTTCCTGGTGGAAGAATTAAATATTCAGTACTTGCCTACCCGTTTCCATTAAATAAAGGGAAAATTGAAATAAAAGGACATTTTTACTATAGGTTTGAAAAACTATACCTTTGTCACGAAACATTGAAGAACTATACCTTAGATTAATGTTAATCCTAATTTTCCCTTAATAATTCAAATAAAAAATTCAATTAAAATATATATAAATAATAATTTAGTTTTGTGTTAATTGACAAACTTCTAATTTATATAGAAATTTTCAAATAATGATATTTTCTCATTAATAATAACAAAATTTTAATTCATATAAAATTTTTAGATAAAAGTTTATTTTTATTTCTCTCATTCTTCTTCTTCTAATATTATGATAAGACTAATAGCTTTGTTTGATATTTTATAAAAATTTATTTTTATCGAATTATTTAAATTTTGTATAATTTACAAAAACAACATATACAATTAGTATATACTCCAACAGATCAAACTATACATCTAACATTAAAATCTATCTTCTCAAAACAAAACTGAAAAATATCCTAAAAATTATTTATTTTATTTTGATTATCCCCACTCCTAAGTTATTTTAAGTCAATATATATATAGAATTAATGTTTTGTAGTATTTTTTTTCATTAACAAGGCTTATTTGAAAGTGAAAAATAAATTAAAAAACGAAAATATATAATAAAAATATGTTCATTAAGAAAAAATTTTGATATTCGTTTTAAGCTTAACATTTATTTTGCTATATGTTTTGCAAAATTATATAATAAAAATATCTTTTTTCCATTTATAACTTTTAGAGATTTTGATGAGATTTTTATTTCTATTTATGATACACAAAATTCTAAATTTTGTAGAATGCATATTCTAAACTTTTTAGAACATGTACAAAGTGTAGAATACGTATTCTAAACTTCGTAGAACACACTTGAAGTTTAGAATACGTATTCTAAACTTTGTAGAACATGTACAAAATGAAGAATATGTATTCTAAACTTCGTAGAACATGTACAAAGTGTAGAATACGTATTCTAAACTTCAAAAAATAGATTTAAAGTTTAGAAGACGTATTCTAAAATTTATAGAACAGAACAAAAATATTTATTTTTAATGTTTTTTTGAAAAACTAATGGTTAGGAATTTTTAACTATGGTGTTTTTGAGTTTTCTATATTTTTTTGTTCTTAAAATATATTTTTAAAAATATTTTAGTTAATTGGTTAAGGCTAATTCAGTCAAAATATGGACAAAAGATTAAAAGGTATAATTTCGCAAACTCATAGTAAAAGTGTACTTTTTTTTCAATTACCCCTTAAATAAATTGTGAACCGATTATAAATGCAAAATTCAAGTATATGCATTGAAGTATATATCTACTTGTCAATAGAGCATAAATTTTATCATACATCTATCGAACCATCTGAGCTACGAATGCGTGAGCCCATAAATTTTATAACAGTGTTAGTTTTACCTTTAACAAAAAAAAAACATATATCAGTTTTACGAAATTTTCATATGTATTATGTTTTCTTTGTTTCGTATGGAGTAATATCGGTTCAGATTCTTTTTTACACATTGAATAAGAGATATAATGTCTATGACAATTTTTATTTATGCAATATATATTTAAATTTTCTTTATTTCTTCTGATTAATAGCCTAAACATATAAATGTAAACAATTTACTCAATTTGTGAACAAAATCTTAAAACCACATTTATAATGAAAGGGAATGAAGTAGTAACATATATTATATAAAAAAAGGGTTTTACTAGAATTAGTTATAGTATGTACTCTCATCATAACGTACGTCCAATGTTTTTGATTGTGCGGATGGTTCCATGCAAATGTCACGATATCTTTACGTGCGCAAGGATCAAGGACCTCTACGCACGGCTTTTGAGTTTTGACCCTTCTGTGCTATTTTTTTTAAGTCGCCTCGTCTCTTACGTGCTATCCTGTTATACGATCGGCTTCTGCGTAACATCAATGTAAGATAGTCAACAACATAAACATAATAATAAAACTCCAAATGTAAAGTTTCTACGAGTAATTAAAACAGTCTGTTTGAAAACAAAAATGCATGTGACGATGAACATTAAATAGGGTATATGGTCTTATTGATTACGGTTGATTTGCCCAAGAATTAGGTTTGAGTCTTTGAAAAGATGTGTTGATAATGTGAAATAAATGCATCACCCTTAAATTATGTCAAATAAGTCTTAGAGTTTTGAATAGTCTGCCGAAAAAAAACATAGATATGCTATATATAATCATATAGACTATTTGTGCTTATCCTATCATTGGTTTATATAATTTTATTGAATCAAAGCATAAAAGGCATACTATTGAAGAACATATTTAAGTTCGTGTACTTATTATATGTAGGGCTACAAATCCGATACATCTGATCATATACTTCGTTTAACGCTTTACTACTACCATTGTAATTGATAGGGATTGGGGAGTTTGTTTTTCGTTGGGATAGGAGAGAATTAAGGGACTTAAAATGAGCTAAACCCATTTCAATGGCTTCGTTGAAAATTTATCCCTAGTCACAGTCCCCATCTTTAAAAGTTTGCTAACTGATGTAACCATAACATTAATTGGACAATTTTTTTCTGTAATGCCACAGCTGATTTTCAAAGAGTGGGGAAATTAATGGAAAGGTTGAGAAGCCAATTGAATTAGTCGAGTATTAGGCTATAATTGGGTCAGGCCCATCCTATAACTCGGGCTACACTGATCAGATAAAAACAGAAATAAAGCCCATCTTAACCTTAGTGCCCAGTAATGTGTATTTTATATCATATGAACAGAGCATCTAACATCTAAATGTCTCACTCTCACGTTACAAACGGGCCTTCAAAAAAAATTATTTTTTCTTGATTGGGTCATGAACATGAGAACAAACAAAAATGATCTGACCCTTAATTATCCAATTGTATCTTCATGTGGGAAGAGGGAACTTGAGAAGAAACAAAAGCAAGTATTGGTTTTGGTTTCTATAATCTTGTTGATAATGTTTCCTTCAGCATTGGCAGAAACACGTATTTTCCGATCCTTAATTCTTCCAAATTATCTTCATGTGGTAAAAACTAAGGAAGCAATTATTGGGCTTTTGGGTTTTGTATACTTGTTGGAATCTTTTTTGTTTGTTTACAAAGAGAGAACGTGTTTTTTTTTTTTTTGAAACGAAGAGAAAGCAATTTTTGTTTATCATCCAACTTAAGTGTTTTCTCTCATGTGAGATAATTGCAGAAATGAGTTTAAATAACAAATGTTGGAAGAAGAAGATAGATGTACCAAAGAGAGGGAAAAATAGCAGAGAAGGAAGAAACAACTCTGCAAATTATAAAAATCCCTCTCATGATGGTGGATTGATATGTGCCTCCAGAACAAAGCTAACAAGAATGGATCTTGCTGCTGAAAGAAGAGGCATCTTTCTTCTATCCCAAAATCAAAACCACAATAACTACTCTGTTTTCTTAATCTATCATCAAACTAAATAATAACTCAAACTCAGAATCAAACGAGAACCAATCGGCTATGGGAGCCGTTGAATCTGGAGAAATAGCATTGGCCTAGATATAGTAGACTACAGAGGCGGCCTCCTCCGGTGTCCTGCTTTCACAAACCCTAATTCCCACGTTTTAAAAACCATAATGGGCTTCTTTAATAAAGCCCAGTTAAATTGTAAGCCTGCTGAGAATGCATCTGATCTTTAAAACTAACATCACAAAAAAAAACTGAACTTTAAAACTAACATCACAAGTTACCGTAGAGATAAATTATCCATGATTCGAAGAATGATATTTTTTTTTAAAAAAAAAACTTACAATCAAATGTTCTTTTGATATATATTTAATAATCTGGTTTGTCAAATTAGTAAAGTCCTATAAAACTCCTCCTATTCTTGACTCTTGAGAATGCAAATGTAACCAGAACCATATCAAACCGAACCGTACCCAAATGAATCATATATGAACCGTATTTTAACTCAAGTGCCGATCACTTGGTTCGCCTTGCTAGAACATGTTGGTGTTTCTGTTGTTTGAGTAATAGAGCGACCATTTATTGTAAGAAAAACGAAAACAAAATATCTAAATTAATGGAAAACTGGAAAATTATGTATTCATGAGAATTTATTCAAAGACTAAACCGGGTTTTAAAAAAAAACCCGGTTTTTACAACATGAAATTCCCATTCCCAAAACCCAAAATTAGCAGAGACAAAAACAACAACAAAAGAAACAAGTCAACAACAGAGCAATACAGAAGAAGAAAAAGAACAAAAACAAAAAACACTGAGCTCTTCGTCTCTGGATGTAGACCATTGTCCAGAGATTATTCATAAGAAGGAAGCCTGATGATGAAATAAAAAGAAAAACAACAACAGATTTTTTAAATTACAGACTCAGCAAAATCAGTCAGCATATCCTTCACTTCCTCAATAGATTCCTCGAGAAAATCCTCTTGCAATAAGGATTATTACGCAGAATCGAGTGTGGCCTTATGACTTCCACAAGTGAAGCATGAAGTGGACCCTGTTCCAATTTCCCCCACATCCTTTAAAATCAATCCATCTCATTTACTATCTTATGTAGCGTGTGCATGTTATTGTTATATTTCGGATATGTTCAGTTCCGGTTTTGATTGGTTTATTTTCTAACCGACTAACCGAATTGGGTACGTACCTTTGTGGCGGCAAGAGCGGCTTGGATGACAAAATTAGCGTAAGGGTCTTGAAGAAGCTGATCGAAGTGAGGAACAGAGACGAGCTCACGCACGATCTGTGGACGACTCTCCGGACAATGCATGAGACATCGTTCCACCATGTGGCTACTGAATTTCTGCATCGACAGCTGAACGTAGCGCCCTTTTAACTGAGTCAGCATCATCGCTACCGCCGAAGGAATCCTCAGTTCTATCACGAATTGCACTGCGTAGTTCCTGCAAAATTAACCGAGTCAGCATCATTTGTGTGTGTTGATCTTATTAAGACTCTTCCACTTCCACATTTGATTTGTGTGTATGTGATAAAAGACCAAGTGTTCCATCAGTTTTTTACCCAAATGGGTCTTGAGCAAGGAGGAGACTGTTTCTAGAGATTTCAGCGATCAGCTTCTCCCGTTGCTGCCTCATCGAATAAGCAATGCATTTCTGGAGCACGCAGCATCCATGTCTATGCGTTGCGATTTCAGTACAGAACTTTGTCGCCGCGTCAAATATAAACTGTCCAAAAGACAAAACAAAGTTTTAGCTAATACTACGTTCTGAAAGATCAAAGAGTTTAAGAGAGTGAAAGGAAGTGACTTAAATTAATTTGTTCGACCTTGTTATCTTCTGTGCTAAGGCATTGCAAGCAACGTTGAATCACATGGTTCCCATTTAAATCCTTGATCAAGTCGAGGAAACCAGGTCTCAGCGCCGCTTTCACAAGCGAAATCTGTTTTCCTGTTCTGATTGTCTCCACTAATCTCTGAACAACTCGAGTACTAAACAAAACAGAGATAATCAAAAAACAAGTTTTTTTTTTTAATAGCAATATGATATCAAACATGAGAAGAAAATGTAGTTTACCCGTATGCGTTGAGAGATATCCGGATAAGTTGACAAGGCTCAGCAGTTGCGACGAGCACGATCTGTGTCCTCTGTTCTTCGGTACAAACATCTAAGAGCTTCTGCATCAGGTAATTCCCAAAGGGATCCATCATAAGCTCGACGACGTGAGCAATAACTTCATTGAATATAATCATCGCGTCAACAGGAGTCCCTTCGTCGAAGATCCTCTGCAAGAATCGACATCCGTGCTGATCTTTAGCCATCAAGTAAACATATCCTTGGATGTCACACATGTTAGGCAGACTCGGATGACATATCTCCGTAGTATTCCCATGATCAGGCATCAATGCTCGAGTACCACAGCTTCTCTGATGATCCAAGCTTTTACCTTCCATGAAGAAACTCTCCTCAGAGCTAAATGCCTCAGAGCCTTTTGAACCAGAAGAAAAAGATCCTTGGCAGAACAATGGCAACATCTCTGAGTATTCTCTGACTCCTCCTCGACTCAAACCCGATCCGAAAATCTCATGACCATTGATGTAACAAGAACTATTACTGTTTGAGTAGCTAGGCCATCCGATTTGCCGAGAACTGGCTATGGAATCTGGAATTTGATCCCCAAGCATGCTTCTCTTGTCTTCGTTCTTCAACCACGAGTCACCGGAGACAAATCCTCCACTGTTGTTACTCGGCTCCTTTGGCGTACGGAAGAATAAGCCACCGGAGACAAATCCTCCACCATCAACGACGGCTCCATTGTTGTTACTCTGCAGCTCGTAGTGTTTAGGTGAAAAACTCGTTTCGTATTTCCCGAAACTGCAGAGTGGATCTAGAGTGAAACCGGTGTGATCCGACTCAGGAATCGAGCCGAGAGGATCTCTGTGAGTCTCGGATCGTCCGTGACGGAGTTTGTCTTCTTCAACGTCCTCTCTGATTTTCATACGGTAGAGATCTTCGCACAGGCCCAATTCATCGCCGTCAAGGCTCTTTTCATGATCCTTGTGAAACAGTGGATCATGATGATAAGTGACCGGCGAAGAAGCGTGATAGTGCTTAGGGATAATCCCGCTAAACGGAGGAGAAGCGAACGGAGAAGAGCTGTCCTCGGAAGAACAGAATCCGTTGGAGAAGGAGCTCGACAGAGAATAATCCGACGAGGAATTGAAAGAGAATCTGTTGCTCGGGGAAAAATCTCCATGAAAGAAGTTATGACGAAGAAGGTTGAGGTTCGGAGAATGCGACGGTGTTCGTAGAGGAGACGAAGGAGACGAAGAAACACAAGCTTCTCTAAACTCACCCATCTTCATTATATAATACCTCTCTTATTCCAAAAAACAAAAAAAAACGAAGATATATAAAAAAAAACGGAGGAGATAACGAAATGGGATTAAGAGAAGAAAATAAAACAGAATCAAAAAAATTACAGAAGAAGTAAAATTGTATAGCAGAAAGACGAAGATAACGTTAGCTAGTTTGGTTTTCTTTACTTTTAAAAGATCGTCGTTTACGCCATTAAAATGAAAGTGAAAGGTTAAAAATCACACAGTAGTTAAGGAGGAGAATATAGAGAGGTAGAGAGGTAGAGTAGAGAGAGTGTGAATTTTCTGATATAACTCGAAAATTATTAGTATATATATTTTCTTCTTTTTATCTTCTTCTGGCTACGTTTTTTTCTCTAACAGTTTCGGATCAAGTAAATGGTTTTGTTATTAGTATTTCCTCAAAAGATATAAATAAGACAACGTAGATTTCTCCTTGATTTTCTATTTTAACGTTACAATCGTTTTCTATTTTCTACTGATTTGATCTAAGACTAAATCAACAATTATGGATTTAGACTAGATCTTTAGGTTTTGAATTGGTAAAACTTTCTAAAATTTCTTAAGCTTTCTTAACTGAAAGTATATTCCTAAATAAAGTATGTGCTAGCTATTAAAATAAAATAAAAATGTACATTCCGATTGTAAGATATATAGTCAACAATCAATCATTCATCGTGACTGTAAAGATAATATAATTCTGATATGTGTTACGAATTTATAAACGTTTCAAAGAAGAGTCCGCCACGGACAGAAATGGGAGATCAACCACCTGTTGTATCTATTAAAATGTTTGCTATATTTTTTTATTAATCATGTATAAATCTTTCAAAGCAGACCTCTCCAAAAATATTTCTAGTTCTACTCTAAGAAAATAGTAAACTAGTCTCTTTGTATAACGGAAATAAAATCATAAAACAAGTTTTTTTTTTAAACAACATCTGATATAAATGGGACTATTTCATCGTTTTTTTGCAATATAATTTTGTTACATAACAACATATTTTTGGGTATTTCTATAGTACAACAACTTAGTTTCATTTTTCAAGAATATAATATGAATTTTTATAACAGTTTATGAGTATAAGTTGATTGTGTCTAGAAGATTTATATAATATCGCGTTTTGTGATAAAAATGAACAATACACCGCGCCATACATGATCTCTTTTTTTCCATGAATGATGACGACAATACGGTAGGTCACGTAGGTGCGGTTCGACCAAAATTTAACGCATAGATGTAGAAACTGTTAGTCAAAGCCAAACGGATATGGTTAAAACAGGAAAAACTGTTTTTAGAAATCTGATTTAGTTGTACAGGATAATTTTTTTTTAAAAAGTGAAATATAAAGATTTCAACGTGGTGATGAATAATGATTTAAAAGATATATTACTGTATTTTTATGTTATTAAGAAAAGGAAAACCAGGAGATATAAAAGCAATAGCGATGTCAAAGTGACTTTGGCTGTCATAAGCACAATTGTGGAAGTTAACGAGAGGTCGGTCCATCGCATCTTTACTCGTCCGATGCAACTTCTTGGAAACTACTCCTCTTTGCTATTTTTAGACCTAAAGCGTCTTCTTTTTTCAAAGTAGCAAAGCACCAACTCTTCTCTTAATTTTCCAACACACTCTTTTTTTCTCGCATTTCTAGTTTATTTTGTCTAATGCAGTATTTTATTAATGGTTTGGGCAGACTCGGCAAAATAAAACAATAGCTTTTGACCCAAGCAACATCCTCCCAACAGTTTAAGCTCGAACTTGTTAACTACTGTTAAAGGAGATACATTAGAAAGCCCTAACGGCTAAAAACACAACTGGATAATAATAATTATCACCATAACCAAGTAACCAACGAAACTGCATAATACAAATCACACTTTGAGCTGAAGCGTATAAGATACCACAAGAACACACACCGCTCAATCGCGGTTTTAAAAGAGTTAAGATGTTACCGGAAAAGAGAGTTTTAAACGAGGGCGATGCTTGTCTCGCCACCTGGCGGTTTACGGACACCTCCTAGGTAGTCTCTGGACTCCACCTTCCCATCTGCGAATATGTTGTTTCCTCCTATCTCCTTCAGCTTCGCTTGGCTCAGATGCTTTTCAACAGAGGATGACGTGGCATCTCCCTTGAATACGTCGTTCCCTGAAAGCTCTGCGAATTTCTTGTCATAAATCTTCTTTGCTGTCTTCACAGATGAGTCTTCCTCAGCAGACTGCAGAATAGTGAGTGAAACATATATTTTCTCGGATTAGACTATATACACAGTAAGATTGCTTAGAGATGTCAAGGTCTTACGGTTTGAGATTCAGCTCCGATGTTGAAATTGTCCTTTAATGCCAATGCTCGAGTTGTTCCAGACCGAGGTTTAATCTCAGGTGGTGGTACAAAGATGTTCTGTCCACTGATCTCTTTGTACTTAGCATCAGAGAGCTGCTTCTTCAGCTTCGAAGCTGAATCGTTCTCCATAGTCCCGCTGAGATCTCGCTGTTTCGCAGCCTCAGGTAAAGTAATGGGCTTTTTAGGAGATAAGTCCTCCTCTTCACCAAATGATATATGGCTTATACCACTAAGTGCTTGCTGAAGGTTAAACCAAGTGTTTTAGGGATTCGGACTAATACAATCTAACTCTCTAAACATGGGTTATTAAAAAGTTGATACCTGATAAACCGGTACTGGCTCTGATGCACCATCTTCTTCGTGACGAGAAAAGATCCCACTTCCAGTTATCTCCTTCATTTTATGTTCTGAGCAAGGTTTCCTGATGCAACATAAACAGTTTTCACAAGTTTGACGTTATAGCTCCAAGCATGTGTATATATGTGCACAATCACATAAACATCAAGAAGCTTTACAAATGCATCATCAAAAAACTTTAAAACAAGGCACACACCAAGATTCCTCTGATCTATGTCAGCTAGTTTGGGAGGACCAATTCTCTCAAATCTCCATAATGGCACAAACAGAGTGTTATCCATAATTCGTCACCGAAATGTCAGAGATGAATTCAATTCAGAGTACCAGAAACCAAAAATTTCAGATTGTGCGTACTCTTAGTTTGAAGTAACAGTACAAATACTAATGATTGGGTCAGTAGCTGAATTTATTACGAGGTCATAAGACAAAATTGGAAGCTAAACTCAAAGAATAAATCATGGAAATGAAACTGTGAGAGAAAACTATTCACCTTCTGTTCAAGCTCTCAACTTCTTCATCCGTCACTTGACCTCCAAACACCACTTTGCTAATTCCATCCGATGGCTACATCACATAACCCAAAAACAAATTTGAAACGAGAGAGTAAGACAAACAAAAAAATGCAAAGGATTTACCAAAATTGCTCAAATCAAGTCAGAGAAAAACTGAATTTCTTGGAAGCTGATTCGTGTACCTGGTGGGAACGAACGGCAGAGCGAGAAGCGGAGGAAGGAGAATCCGGCGGTGGAACCTCCGACCAAGTAAGCAGATCTGCGGTCGATGTGTGCGGCTTTCTCACCGGAGTGTTTCTCTCCATAACAATCTCCTTCTCTAGCAGAAGCAGAACGCTGATGCTTTTTCACGGCAACAAATCGAAGAAGACGAAGAAGATTACTACTCTTTACTACTCTCTCTTTATCAGTTTTTCTTCAGCTTCTTTTACTCTATCCACAGTGATTAACCGATTGTGTTAATTGACGCTTTTGCCCTCTCTTTGCACCTCTCACGGTCTCACTTGATCTGGAAGCTTCTTCTCTAGAAATCGCGATGCACAAATGCTACCACGTGTGAGACTTACGAAAATAGTAACAAGTGGGCAAAAAGTTCATCAAACACTCAAAATCATCCGTTTTTCTAACTAGAAAATTATTGTTATTACTTTTTTTTAGTATAATTTTGATCGTGTTTTAGCAGAAATATTCAAATAGTTTTCGTGTGTATGGGATAAGTAAGATAAAGACTAGTAGTATTATTATGCAGGAGGTAAAAGAAAATGTCTTTGGGAAAAAAAGAGTAACAAAGCACTAGAATTATGGTCAATCATATTCGTTTCTCTGACACAACACCATGTGAAGCCATCAAAACTAATAAAGACTTTTTACCAACGTTTTTTAAGCAGTGATCACGTGCTGCCACTTTTATTAGCGCACACAAAATACAATTTGAATTCAAAAGCCGTGATTTTATCCTCCTCTCAATTATTCATTAAACTGAATTATTATCCGCAATCTGTGTTCCTGATTATTCGTAACCAATGTTAATTAAATCCCCATGGATTATGGATCCGAAATTCTGAATAAAATGCATCCGAAATTCCGAAAAATAAAAAACTAGTTAAAAAAAACAAAAAATTTCGAAAATATGTACTTTGTGTTATTAGAGAGAGGACTACAAGGTAAAGAAACTCACACCGATAAAAGGTAAAAAACTCAATTCTTTTACTAAGCCCAAAACTTTCTGCAATAAAAGGGTCTAACCCAATTTTATTGATAATCTTATTGGACTTTACTTTAGGATCCATCACCAAAGACCAAAAATGCTTCAGTTTCACCAAATCCGATAATTTAAATTTGTTTCAAATTCCATTCACGTGTTTTCTGTGATTTCTTTTTCCTTCAGCGAAGAACAGACAGCCACGGAGGCCTGGAAAATGCCGATGACGGTTGCCTCCGGTCGATTCTCACCGGCGCTTCTCCCGATTAGCTTATCAATTTCGCGGTTGCTTTCCGTCAAGTACGCATGTCAAAGACGCGGTGCTTTTGTGTCCAGATCAGCTCACGCCCCTTCTGCTTCCGTCTCCGTCGAGACGAAGTCGAGTGTACGCTTTTGTTCCTCTCCAAATCTCTCTACGCGTTTGTAGGAATCGATTCGACTCGTGATGATTACAGGATATTCCAGACGGAATCAGAATTAGATTCTGTTTGGTTTGAAATGTTTTTGGGTACTTTGCTGTGAATTCTTTCGGAAACAGCGCGATTTGATTGGCGTGCAGGTGGATCCTGTTATCGAGAAAGATGAGAAAAGGGGAGAGAATAACATTCTAGCTTGTCCCATCTGTTATAACTCCTTAGCATGGATTAGTCAACCTAATGGATTAGTGTGAGTGTCACTGTTCACTGATATCATTCGTTTATCCAGAAATTAGAATTGAGAAAGTATGTGAATGCTCATTTTTCTTGAGAGGCAAATTAAATTAGTTTCAATTTTTTGGCTACAGAGAATCTACTGCATCTGGCACTCAATTACAATGCAATACCTGTAAAAGGAGTTACTCGGGTAATGAGACGCATCTTGATTTGGCTGTGGCTAGTGGAAGCAAGCAATACACTGAACCAATGCCACTTTCGACCGAGTTATTCAGGTGGATGATATGCTTTAATGGCCTCCTATTCAATGTTAGGCTCTATCCAATCTTATTCTAACCGAGATTCTTTGGCGTTATTGATTTATAGGACTCCATTAGTATCATTCCTTTACGAGAGGGGTTGGCGTCAGAATTTCATTTGGGGTGGTTTTCCAGGACCAGAGAAAGAGGTGAGATGGAAAAACTATCTCGTTCTTCAAAGGCTTCTTATTTTCGCTGCAATTTATTTATGTTATATGTTCTTCATCTAACCATCTTTGGCCAGAGCGAGTTGTAACATTGTTGACATTGGATTCTGCAGTTTGAAATGGCGAAAGACTACCTGAAGCCTGTTTTGGGAGGCAATATCATTGACGCCAGTTGCGGAAGTGGATTGTTCTCGAGATTATTCGCTAGGAGCGAGCTGTTTTCTCAGGTGATCGCTCTTGATTACTCGGAAAATATGCTGCGACAGTGCTACGAATTCTTAAATCAAGAAGAAAATTTTACTAACAAAGAGTTTGTACTTTCACCTTTTCCTTCCATTATTGACAAGATCTTGGATAATCAGATGTGTTGTTTTTGACTCCGGTGTCGCTTTTTTTCAGAAAAGTTGTTCTGGTCCGAGCAGACATAGCTAGACTCCCTTTTCTCTCGGGTTCAGTTGACGCTGTACATGCTGGTGCTGCTTTGCATTGCTGGCCTTCACCATCCTCAGTCGTAAAGCCTTTTTCTTAATTCAACATTTAGCAAAAAGACCACATACAATGTTTATGTTCCCTTTGGATCTTTTAGGTTGCTGAGATAAGCCGTGTTCTTAGACCTGGAGGAGTTTTTGTTGCCACCACGTTCATCTATGATGGCCCTTTCAGTTTTATCCCGTTCTTAAAGAATCTTCGCCAGGTGTGTGTATATATGTTACTTTTAAGCCTTAAAAACATTCAATTGCTGTCTTTCACTTTCTTCTTGTTTGCTCCTTGGTGTGGTTTGTGGCTGATTATGCATTCCGATGATGCAAATGGCAGGAAGTAATGAGATATTCAGGTGGTCACATCTTTCTGAGTGAACGTGAGCTTGAAGATCTCTGCATAGCCTGTGGGCTCGTTGGCTACACTCGTGTTAGAAACGGGCCATTTATAATGCTCTCCGCCACAAAACCCAGCAGATAAGCTATGAATAGCTTTAATTCTTGAAAATATACATTTGTTGAAAATTTGGTATAAAAGTTATAAACAATATAAAAACTCGAAAGAGCATACAATGTTCATCTTGTAAAGCTTCTTGCAAATTTTCTTATCTATTAGCTTTGTACATTGGTTTTAACCTGGTTTGCAAAAGGGTCTTCTAGTGACAACTCGATATCTCTATCTGAACTTTCCGGTAGCAGTTCACGCATCTCGGAATCTGTAAAAGCTTCCATCCGAGCACGATCTCTGTCTAGAGGATAGGTACGGTAGAGGAAGGAATAGATGAAGCAGCAAGCCGCCATTGGGATTCCAATAGATGTATAAAGAGCTTTTGCCAGCGACGCTGCATTCTCTCTATCTGTGGCTATCTCCGTTAACCTTGATGACCCTTCAGGGATTGGCTTATATCCATAAACATGCTGCGCCAGGATTCCAACTACAGGAGGAGCAAACGATGACAAGATAGACTCAAACGATTTGTCCAGTGCGTAGACACTCGTTCTTGATTTCTCTGGAACAATCTCTGCAAAGATCGGGCTGCGTTTGTTTCACCAAGGTCAGCAATAAGCAGTTAACAATAGAGAGTTAGAAGTATATAGGCGTAGTCAAGAAGAGAGAGACTTTACTTGTTGGCAGCAGGAGCATTCCAAGAAACAAACAGTCCCAATAGAACTAAGATCAGACCATGGGTTGCAGCTGTAGATGGATCATCTGGTAAAACCAACAAGAGTATCGCAGCGAGCGGGATCGCTGAGGCTGAACTGATCTGTGCGAGAATGATTCTTCCGGAATTAGGAAGACGAGTAGACAGAAAATCTCCCATTTTGCCTCCAAATAAGCCTCCAAGAGAAGATGCAGCCACGAAAAGACCCATCAAGAATGCAGTTTAACCGTGCGAGAACCCGATGAGTTCCAACCACATGGGCGCAAAAGAAAGAGCAGACCAAGGAAACGACCCTGTCACACCCTGAGCCACAATGATCTGAAAAGACCGAATCTTTATGACTGTATCAGCTTCCCGGACCAAATCCTTAACCTCCGAGCAAAAAGGTTTGCTCGGACCTCGTTGGTTGGGAACGTTGACACCATCTTTCACAAAGTGTGGGTCATTGGCGAAAACTCGGACTAACACACCAACTACAACACTGATCACACCAACGATGTGGAAGGCAACTCTCCAACCAGGTATGCCCATGAAGGTTAATGGAGCTATTAAGACAGAGCAAAGCCCGCCTATGATCGAACCGAGGTTTGAAGTTAGTTGCAGCCATCCAAAAGCAGTGCCACGGTTAGCATCGTCCGTTGAGTCAGCAACAAGAGACTGAATTGCTGGGGCCACTAAGGCAAGGCCAATTCCATTCAGAGCTCTAGATACTGCTACCTGCTCGATCAGAAATGCCACAACAATCAAAGAGATAATGTATCATATCATCTCACTAAACCCCGATAGTTGAATTTGTCTTCCGTAATTGAGAGAATTGGTAAACGAAAAGGTAAGGAAAAAGGAGAAAATCTGAAAGAATGTGGAGGAGAAAGCGACAAGGAAAGTAGCAGCGGACCAGAGAAATGCACCGAGAGCAATAACGTGGGCTCGGTTATGTCGAATGGCCATGTAAGCAGCCAAGGGATAGCAAACGGCTTGAACCATGGATCGCAACAGTGTCAACGACCCGAGCCCGGTTGGATCCGTGTGGAGAGCCGCACCGACCTCTATGTAGACACCTGGAAGCAGAGATTCGTCGGCTCTCTCCATTATTCCCGCTAGATTCACCAGAATCAGCGTCACCGTCTCTGCCTTCATCTTCCCGTAAAAGCCTCGGCCTTTTCTCTTTCCCGATTTCTCCTTTCTTTAATCTGATTTTTGGGTTTATGAGGGGGTTTGATCGGATCTTTTTTTTTTTCTCTCTCATTCGTAACCGAAGTAGAAATTTGGGATGTGAATCATCATCATCAATGTTGACGGTGGGAAGTATCAGCCAATGACGTCGCTACGTGGTCGTTGACGGTGGCGCGTGAGAATGGTCAAAGAATGTAATGAAATTTCCCGGTGATTCATCTGATTTCTTAAATGGTCCTACTGCTGACGTATGCATGAACTCATTTTTTCCCCCCGTTGAAAAAATAACAGCGAACCAGTCCTTCTTTTTTTCTCAAGACAAATTTGTTTTTTTGTCCAGAAGCTATGAGCTTAAACCCATATTTTTCATAAGTGATACATGTAAACGATGCATTTTCTTGTTGTCCATATATACCAAGTTAAAGATTTAAAGTTTTAAATCTATCAATACCTTCTTTTTGGTAATAAAATCCACCAATGCTTGATTTATCAAAAAGTTTCCTGACTTGTAACATATACCATTATTAAATTTATATATTTATGCAAGTACGATTGGTGANTATCAATACCTTCTTTTTGGTAATAAAATCCACCAATGCTTGATTTATCAAAAAGTTTCCTGACTTGTAACATATACCATTATTAAATTTATATATTTATGCAAGTACGATTGGTGATACAAAATAGTAAGTGATACTAAAATAATTTTAAAAATAAAAATATTGTAGTAAAGATAACAATACAAAAAGCTGAGATTGCCGTTTTTTATATCACTATTTTTTACTGTTTTGTAATTGGTAAGTATTGAAACGATAAACTTTGTATTGATTTGATACGGGTTACTAATCAAACTCTGTAAAAGTACAAGATCATGTCAGGACTTACCTACCTATGTTCCTCAAAAATCAAAATTCCAAGATGGATATATTTTGGAATTTTGTGAAGAAAAAAGAAAAAAAAGCTCTCTTCACTCATGTTATATCCCATCTCTTCATACATGTTTGTGGATTATTTTTTGGGCTTTTGTGTATCCTAAATCTATAATTGGTTTTTTCGTAAGGACCGAATATGGGCCTAATCTACCATTTGCTGGTTTTTGAACTCTTCGGCCACCTTCAAGCCTCCGCTTGTTGCAAGCATTCCACGACGTACGATCTTGACCGTTGGATCACTCGCTACGTTTTCAATGCTCAGGTAAATGTTTCTCTGTTCAATATTCATTTTTCGACTCTGGTTAAAAAAAAAAAAGAATATTCACTTTCAAAGTTTTATCGTCTTTTGACTATTTTTTCCATTTTACAGCACAACATCTATAAATTAATACTCGATAAATTAATAATTACTATAGATTAATAAAATTTGTTGGTCTCGAGTTGGGTCACTATAAAAATTTGTAAAATTCGATAAGATAATATTTTTTTTGAAACTCATATGTAAATATATGGTCCTAATAATAAGAAAAATTAATAATTATAAATATAGGCTTATATATAGTAAAATATGACTATTGATGTGTTGTTTTTCTGAAAATTGGATTCTCGCTCGAGTTCATCTCTAATATTTCTTATTCCATCAATAATGTTTGGTGTTGTTTTCTTGATTTGCATCCAAAATTATGAAAAGTTATACAAGTTATAACTGATTCATGATGCATAACTACTATCAAATGTTCCATATTATATCATCTTCAACTTCATCATCAACATTAAGAACGTTAGCCACAATTTTTTATAAACTTTGAACTTATGATAATGTATCACTTTCACCTTGATAGTCAAATATGCTATTGACATGCATCTATTCTTTTTCGATAATTGAGATTATTAATCACAACTTTGTGTTTATGAATGTTGTTCAGCTCATCTTCCAAATTCATTGATGCGACATCTCCTGAACAAATTTTGCACTGTTGAAAACAAATTGCTATTGTTAGAGTTCAAACCGAAAAATATCTCTATAAATTAATAACTCTATAAAATAATAAAATTTTGAAATCCTAACATTATTAATTTATAGAGGTTTTACTGTATTTAGTCCCTCAATAATAATAATAATCAAGAATTAATAAAACGTATTGTATACTTTTCTCATAAAATGCGATCTTTAAAGTATCAAAGTAAAACTTGGGCTTCCATCAAATATCTACAGTATATATATAGGTGATATACAATAGATTTTCGGTTAGTGTCGCGGCGAAGAGAGCAAGGAAGAGTTTGCAATCCAGATCAGAGAGCACGAGTTTCCAATCCAGATCTCTCCGAAGTTTCTAGATCTCAGCAGGTTAGGATCTCATCTTATTTCTCGTTAATTGATTTCTGCTTTAAATCTATCGCGATCATGGCAGCCTAGAAATTAGAATTGGCGATAAAATGCGTTTTCGCCTTTGAATCAAAGATATGTACGAATATTGTCATTTCGAACTAGATTTGTTTGGCGTAATCATCCATTCCTCATTTTTGTTTTATGGTGTTTGTTTGGATCTATTATTTGTTGAAATCGCCGTTTTTGTTTTACAGTAATGGAGAACGTTGATTATGTTCGTGCCTACTCTTCAGATGGGGAAGAGCACCCGCCACTCTCTTGAGGCTGAAGAGGTACCTCAAGATTGTGAGAGATGTTCTGAAGCTCAAAAGGAAGAGTAAGTCCACACCGTTTGAGGCAGAAACCAAATCCACACCGTTTAAAGCAGAGACCAATGCCAAATGGTCTCTGTTTCAAACGGCGTGGATTTGGTCTCTGCTTTTAAACGGCGTGATCTTCGAAGTTTAAAAAAACCAAAAAAAAAACATGAAAATCTTTGAAAATTTACTAGAATTCCTTCACTTCTCTTGCAGTCTTTGTCTCTTCCAAACATCGTTGTAGTTTTGTTTCTCTAAAATAGGCAGAGAGACAAAAATCAACACAACACACTGTTTAACTTCTCGTGTTCCCTCATCTTGATAATTCATCAATGCTAAAATAGAGCGATCCCGGTGAACACGGACGCATCTATCATTTCCGTACAAAAAGCAACGAAGTAAACGAACGATGTAATAGTGGTGAAGGGTTTCGTAAATATTTACCTACGCATCTATCATTTCCGTACAAAAAGCAACGAAGTAAACGAACGATGTAATAGTGGTGAAGGGTTTCGTAAATATTTACCTAGGATTCGATTCTCTGTATATTTCATATAACATATAAAAATGAAATTATAATTGAATTATTTAGTTTTTTTTTATCGATATTAAACATAAACGTTAGAAACATATATAGGAAAATTAGTAAGAGAACTCTCTGTTTATATGCGGCATTAATGACTGTATTTTCTTTAAAAAAAACTGTTTTACAAAACATAATGATTTATATATTGTAAATGTGCCTTTGGATCATGTGCCTTTATGTTTCATACATTTCCCCCTCAAATCAAATACTTTATTTTATCGTTATATTTTGGAAATTTCCAGACCAAATAGCAAATCAATTCTCAAGAGCTTCCCCATCATTTAAAATTCGAAGTAATAAAAAAATATGTCAAGTAAAAAACGAATTGATCAACATGAAGACGACTTCTAAATTATGAAAATTTACATAAGCAAAAAATAAAAAAACCTTTTTCAGCGTAATAAAACCTTATTTCACGATACCATCTAAGATTCCATTCTAATATGAATTATATATAGACATTCACATCGTTTTTTATTAGCTTATACGATGCATGTATGAATAAGATATGATATCCAATTAAAATATTTTGGATATTTGTAAGAAATTATTATCACCTTCCCGCATTTTAAATCTTTAACCCAGAGCCACCTTCGTTATTTTTTTTTGTCATATATTAATTTTTCGTTTACATCCACACGTCATAGATCCAATCATATTGTTTGCCATCTTTAACATTACTTGACTATGATTTGGTATTTTAGTGTACACATCCATGCTACGAAGAAAAAAAAAAAGCTAGTAGAAAAACTACATACAATTTTTAACTAGCTAACTTTTTAAATAAGTGAATAGATATTCTCTGGCTATTTTTGTCTGCAAGTATAAAACTTTTAAACGTGAAATCAAATGGCTTGATACAGTGGCGGATCCACGTTATAAAAAGTGAGGCACATGCACACGCTAAATATTAATAATAAGTATGTAAATAGAGGTAAGAAAATTGATAGAGCTGAACTGGTTTTAGTGGTCTTTTTCTCTTTGTCCACCTGGGTTCGAATTGCACTCCTCACCTTTTTATTTGTTTTATATCCTTATCGCCCACAGATATGTGTGTGTTCACGTTATAGATTTATTTTAGTTATAGGTTTTCACATGTATGTGTTCACGTTATAGTATTATCATAGTTGATCATTTATTTTAGTTAGGTTTTCAATTTTTTCTTACATTTCCTTAGGCTTAATTTTTTTTCCTTAATTTTTTCAAAAGAAAGAGCAGACCAAGGAAACGACCCTGTCACCCCCTAGCCACAATGATCTGAAAAGACCGAATCTTTATGACTGTATCAGCTTCCCGGACCAAATCCTTAACCTCCGAGCAAAAAGGTTTGCTCGAACCTCGTTGGGCAGTATCAGCCAATGACGTCGCTACGTGGTCGCTGACGGTGGCGCGTGAGAATGGTCAAAGAATGTAATGAAAATTCCCGGTGATTCATCTGATTTCTTAAATGGGTCCTACTGCTGACGTATGCATGAACTCAATCGTTCTTTTTTTCTATTTCCCGTTGAAAAAATAACAGCGAACCATTCCTTTTTTTTTTTTTTTCCTCGAGACAAATTTGTTTTTTTTGTCCACAGAAGCTATGAGCTTAAACCCATATTTTCATAAGTGATACATGTAAACCTTTTTTTCTTTTTCTTAACATCTTGTCCATATAAACCAAGTTGAAGATTTAAAGTTTTAAATCTATCAACACCTTCTTTTTGGTAATAAAATCCACCATTTATCAAAAAGTTCCCTGACTTGTGTAATATATACCATTAAATTTATATTTGTATGTAAACACGATCGGTGATACAAAATAGTAAGTGATACTAAAATAATTTTAAAAAGAAAATATTGTAGTAAACATAACAATACAAAAAGCTGAGATTACCGTTTTCGATAGGCACTACTTTTTACTGCTTTGTAATTGGTAAGTGGTAACTATTGAAACGATAAACTTTGTATTGATTTGATACGGGTTATACCAATATAATCAAACTTTTTCTCTTCATACATGATGCTTGCGGATTAATTTTTGTAGGCTAAATCTATAATTGATTTTTTCGCAAGGACCAAATATGGGCCTAATCTACCACTTGCTGGTTTTTGAAAAAAGTCTTATATTCCAAGTTCCAACGATTGAAATTCGTGAAAACGGCCCGTGTTTAGTAAAGAGTTAGGGAATGTAGCTAAAACCCTAAGTGAAGAAATACCCACAAATAGTAAGTCTTCTTCTTTTAATTTTTGTCCCTTCTAAGCCAAGCATATATTGTAGTCCCAATGTGCCTTTGGATCATGTGCCTTTATGTTTTCATACATTTCCCCCTCAAATCAAATACTTTATTTCATTGTTATATTTTGGAAATTCCAGACCAAATAACAAATCAATTCTCAAGATTTTTACCAAAAAGAAAAACAAAAATCAATTCTCAAGATCTTCCCCATCATGTAAATTTTGTAGTAAAAAAATATGTCAAGTAAAAAACGAATTGATCAACATGAAGACGACTTCTAAATTGTGAATATTTTAGTTTTTCACAAGCAAAAAAAAAAAACATTTTTTCAGCGTAATAAAACCTTATTTCACGATACCATCTAAGATTCCATTCTAATATGAATTATATTTAATATTCACATCGTTTTTTATTAGCTTCTCCAATGCATGTATGAATAAGAAATGATATCCAATTAAACTATTTTGGATATTTGTAAGAAATTATCACCTTTCCGCATTTTAAATCTTTAACCCAAAGCCACCTTCGTTATTAATTTTTGTGTCATGTATTATTTTTTCGTTTACATCCACACGTCATAGATGCAATCATTTTGCTTGCCATCTTTAACATTACTTGACTATGATTTGGTATTTTAGTGTACACATCCATGCTACGAAGAAAAAAACCATGTGTAATAGTTTTAATTGGTAAATAAAACTAGTAGAAAAACTACATACAATTTTTAACTAGTTTACTTTTACCTGAATTTAAATAAGTGAATAGCTTTTCTCTGGTTATTTTTATCTGCAAGTATAAAACTTTTAAATGTGAAATCAAACGGCTTGATATGCTTATAAGTTATATATATATACATACATATGCATCAAATACATAACTATTAAGGTTCACAAAATAATAATACATAACTATTAATTATACGTTATTGATCCATCTACTACATGCGTATATGAAATATACAAGAAACATTATCATATAAGTATGATGACTTCAAGTATATATATATCACCGCAATCATTGTATCACCTATTTTCTTAGAAACCATGATAATTACTCGGAATAAGAAATCGGAGATGTATTCCTTATCAAAGTTGTAATGATCATGGGGTTGCATATAAAATAATTTTTGCACTTTGAGTACAGTAGAGGTTTATCGAATGACTTTCCTTGTATCTATACATTTTCGTAGGTTTGAAGCACTTTAATTATTATATATATATTCCTTTGGGTATATAGTAGGCCCTATGTATGATATATCGATATTATTTTTTTTGCTCAAAATGATTTATCGATCTTCTTCTAGTCTTTAGTGCATACTATACAAAATATGAGTCAGTCAATATATAATATACTTGAGTGAGAAAACAAAAAACTATGGCATGATTTTCTTTTCTTTTTTGATAAAAACTATGACATGCTTGGAGATACAACCAAGGGCCATTTTTTTCATCCCTACCAAATTGGTAGTACATATCGTGGGTCAATCAGACTTATTGATTATCTAATCAAGTAGTAATACATAACGTCAGAAACAAAAAAAAAACAATTAATAGAACTAGAAGCATTAATCATTTTCCGAAAAATGTCACAATATATATATGGATCCATGATTGTATGCATATATTATATCTTAACATTACTAAAACAATAGCAATACTGCCGCCAAAAAAAAAATACAATAGCTATAAGCTTGCACTATTAAAATTGACTACCTATAGTTATCTGTGATTTTAGTAATCATTTATTATAATGGTTAGGTTTTTTCATTTTGTATCCGAAATTTAAAATCAAAAGTTTAGACTAGTCGTATAGTGATGAATTTTTAAGCCACATAGTGATGAATAGTATGTTTGTTCTTTAGAGGAAATATATCTTGAAAATAAAATGATTATTTCGACTATATATTATCAGTCGTTGGGTTTTTACTACTTTTTGGTATTTTTTTGAAATATTATGAAAAAGAGAGATATAAGAGAATCTATTTACGTGGCTTGCTTTGGGGTTATTATAACTTAATTTGTTCATATAGCTTTATCCTCCTTTTTTTTAAACTAGCTTTCCTCATGTAGCACGAGTTTTCTAAGTTGTCGGCAGGCAAAACTGCAACAACACATTGATTTTCAGAAGAACAAAAAGCCAAGACTAAAATAGATATATGAAGCATTTACAAAGAACAAACAAACGAAACTCTAACATATTAAATTGCTGACATTAATATATATCTTATCAAAACTTCTTTCATGGATATTGCAATCTGATCGGATTTACAAACTATATTCAATAAGCTTTAATTTTTGCTCTAGCTTCTCTATGAATTTTAGTCAAATCTCTAAAATTTTGGAGGTACACGTGTTGGTTGGAGGACAAAAATAAAGAAAAGCGGTCAAAGACAAATCAAACCTACAACAAACAAAGTAAGCTGCCGTATGAGACAGAAGGTCCCCGACAAAGCCGGCACCGACTCGCATGAACGCATGCAACGACACTGTTAAAAATGAGATACGTGATATAAAATGAGATTTTCGGTCAGTGTCACGGCGAAGATAGCAAGCAAAAGTTTCCAATCCAGATCTCTCCTAAGTTTTCAAATCTCAACAGGTTAGGATCTCATCTTATTTCTCGATAATTGATTTATGCTTTAGATCTGACGCGATCGTGGCAGTTTAAAAATTGGAATTGGCAATAAAATGCGTTTTCGCCTTTGAATCAAATATATGTACGAATATTGAACGTTGATTCTGTTCGTGCCTACTCTTCGGATGGGAAGAGCACCCCGTTAAAAATGTATCTGTTAAAATTTGCTACATCGTTATCAAAATGAATATTATTCACTCCGAACTTATCATGCACGAGTCGCAAGTTAAGAAAACGAAGTTCCCGTTAATAATACTTAACGGCTTAATAGCAAATAAAATAAAGTAATAATAATACTTAACGGCTTAAGCGGAATTTCAGCAGGATTCGTTCATCAATCACTTTAATTGAATTTGGTTGTTACTTAAACAAACCAACTGTATTATTCTGACTGCTTTGGCGTTTAAGAGGATAAACTTAATTATTCCATTAACTACTTTTATAAAGCACTATTAAACATTGACCCTTCGGTTCTTAACCTTTTTGTTAGTGTAATACAGGCTAATGCCATTATCATAAGTTGGAGTCAAGAGGCAAATCTTACTTCCATCCAATATCACAATTTCATAATATTATCACGTTTTTCTTTTCTAGTCAAAATTACATTTTTAAGCACAAGCAAAACCAGTGAAAATATATATCACTAATCATACTAACTACAAGCAAGAGCATTTAATCCAAAACTTAATTTAATAGCATGACGACAAACAAAAAACCAAAATTATAGACCAAAATTTTGGATATGCACCCATAAATTTGTAGACCTTAGATTAGTTTGAAACTAGGAATATGAGATAGATTATTCCAAATCAAAACAATCACATAATTGTGTGGGACGAACAACACTAACAGAAATGTTGTCTCTAGTATAAACCACTTGTTACTGCACTTTACCCATTTGTCCAACTAAAGGTTTTTGAGTTTGAAGCTCTATGGTAATCGTTTATGTTGGAAAGTACAATTTTCCTTATATTAATCATTACCGTAAATGTCGAGAAATAATGATAACAAAAACTATTTACGGTAAAACTTCTATAAATTAATACTCGATAAATTAATAATCACTATAAATTAATAAATTTAGTCGGGTCAGTGTAAAAACTTTCAAAATTCGATAAGATAATAAGATAATATTTTTTTTGAAACTCATATGTAAATATATGGTCCCAATAATAAGATAAATTAATAATTATAAATATATACTTATATATAGTAAAATATGACTATTGGTGTGTTGTTTTTTCTGAAAATTGGATTCTCGCTTGAGTTCATCTCTAATATTTCTTATTCCATCAATAATGTTTGGTGTTATTTTCTTGATTTGCATCCAAAATTATGAAAAGTTCTACAAGTTATAACTGATTCATGATACATAACTAATATCAAATGTTTTATATTATATCATCTTTAACTTCATCATCAACATTAAGGACGTTAGACACAATTTTTTATAAATTTTGAACTTCTGATAATGTATCACTTTCACCTAAATAGTCGAATATGCTATTGGCATGCATCTATTCTTTTTTGATAATTGAGATTATGAATCACAAATTTATGTTTATGAATGTTGTTCGGCTCATCTTCCAAATTCATTGATGCGACATCTCCTGAACAAATTTTGCACTGTTAAAAATAATAATTCAAACCGAAAAATATCTATATAAATTAATAACTCTATATAATAATAAAATGTTTAATAAAATGTTTAAGTCTTAACATTATTAATTTATAGAGTTTTTACTGTAAATCTTTCACTAGGCTCCAAAATACATGAACAATCTATTGCATTTTTCGTCTTTATCCATTAAGACAATAAACAATCAACGATGGGGTCAGCTCGATATATTATTCCTATCATCATTATTTCAATAACAAGAATGTCTTAAAGAATCAACCCCATTAAATCAAATTAAAATCTAATTTTTGGATTTTAGAAAAGAAAAGCAAGATTTTTGTGTTAGAGCAAAAGGCAGACAAATAAAAAAAGTTGGTTTCTTGTAAAGTACTCAACAGTAACTCTTTTGTTGAACTTATATAAATACATTAAACAGCTTTCATCTTCTAACTCAGAAAACTTCTTACTCCTCTGTTTCACCAGACTCTCTTCACAGTGCTTTATCTTCTTCAAAGATTTCAATATTTTTTTGTTCACACTTAAAAAAAAAAAATTCTTTTGTTCTTAAAATGGCGAAATCTAAGAAAATCTCAACGGGTCAAAAATTGGGGTGTGAGAGTCTCCTTGGGTGTATTTTCCAGAGCTGGAGCCCTCGCCGGCGAAAACCATCTTTACCGGAAAAAGATCACAATACAAAAGATTACTTGCCTCCCAAGTCAACCACCATTACAAACCCTAAAATCCTACCAAGAAAATCAACCGATTCTTCTTCTCAGACAAAGAAACCAGATCCGCAGAAACCCCAACAAAAGACGAAATCCGACGAAAGAAACCCAAGAAAATCATCAGATTCCGCCAGAAAATCGATTTCGTCGGCGTCATCCAGAACAGAGAGCAAGAGGTTTTCAGTTAACGGCGTGATGGGAAACATCATCGTGAAACCACAGCACACCGTAAACGCCGCTGACGTGGCACATACGAGAAGTCGGTGGGAGGGTAAAACGGTAAATTACAGACTCGATCCCGAGGCTCTGAAGAGAATGGGAAACGAAGAGTATTGTCGCGGGAGGTTCGGAGAAGCTCTTGTGTTTTACGAGAGAGCTATTTCGGCTGACCCCAAAACGCCGACGTATTGGTCTAACAAATCCGCCGCTTTGATCAGCCTCGGTCGCCTTCTAGAAGCTTCCGATGCTTGCGAAGAAGCTTTAAGGTTAAACCCGAATTACGAGAGAGCTCATCAGAGGCTCGCCTCCCTCCAACTCAGGTAGAGTCTTCGCTTTCTCTCTCTCTCTCTCTCTCTCTTCTCTTCTCTTAATTCTCTAATTGGTCCCTTTAGTTCTAACTCTTTTACCTTATGGTCCTTAATAATTCAACATAACAGATTGGGTGAGGTTGAAAAGGCTTTGAGCCACTATAACCAAGCTGGCAAATATACAGAGACGAAACATATAGAACAAGTTGAAGATGTTATAAAATGCTTTAGGAGGTGCGACGAAGCTCGGAGATCAAAAGAATGGAATGTTGTGTTGAAAGAGACTTGTTTTGCGATGTCATATGGAGCCGATTCTTCTCCTCGGGTTAGCTGATCTTTCTTGTTCATGTCGTATAATCTAATGTTTTTATATGTATTAACAAGAAGCCAAAATGTGTATTCTTTTTGCTAAACCGGCTGGATCGGTTTTTAGCAAACCGGATTATAAATATTTTGTTTTTGCCTAATTAAACTATAATTATCAATCAATCTCAAGGTCTGTGCCCTCCAAACCGAGGCATTATTGCATCTTCAACGACATGAAGAAGCGTACGACGTGTACCAGAAAGGAACAAAACGCTTCGATATCGATTGTTTCATAAAGATTTTTGGTCTTTCCATTACTTCTTACCTTTTAATGGTCGGAGCTCAGGTCTACATTGCAGCAGGAAGGTCAGTATAGTATTACAATTTACACACAAGAGGCCTTGCCGTTTATTTCATTTCTTTTACAATGAGTACAACGTGCCGTTCCTCTTCTTAGGAAGGGAACATCTTGCTGTTCGTCATCTTTAGATTCCCCAGAAAAATAAAACCAGCATGACGTTTGTTTCAAAATGTGTGGAAATCGTGCCGTTTGTTTGGTCAAGAAAATAGTCGAAACAACGCGTCGTTTAATCTACACAACTACAAAACACTTGCCGTTTTATATATTGAAGGACAAATAAGTTTTTTCAACTTTTAAAACGTGAGGAGACTGTTGTTTTCTTTCATGGACACAGATTTGAAGATGCAGTAACGGCGTCAAGGCAAGCGGCTCGACTGGATCCGAGCAACGAAGAAGTTAATGCGGTGGCTAGAAAGGCGAGAGCGGTTGCTGCGGCGAGACTGAGCGGAAATTTGCTCTTTAATGCTTCGAAATTCGAAGTGGCTTGCGTGGCTTACACGGAAGGACTCGAGATAGATCCCTATAATGCCCTCTTGCTCTGTAACAGAGCTGCCTCTAGATTCAAGCTTGGTCTGTTCGAGAAAGCCATCGAAGATTGCACATTGGCTCTCAATCTCCAGCCTTCGTACCGAAAGGCGAGGCGGCGCAGGGCGGATTCTAATGCGAAGGTATTCAAAAGCCCGAACTATGACTTAACTTCGATATGAAAATGGTATTGGCATTTTAAAAAAAAGAAAAAAATAATTGTGTGATTGTAATTAATGTTTGTTTGGTTTATTCTTAGTTGGAGAAATGGCAACACGCGATTCAAGATTATGAGTTGTTGATGATGGAGACACCTGGAGACGAGGAGACTAGAAGAGCCTTGGCTGAGGCAAATGTCCGATTTAAGAAACAGACCAATGGAGATGTCCGGTTTAAAGGAATCGTCTCGGATTTAGTTGTGGTGAATTGAAATGGGAGGAGATTTGGGTCTGAGTAAGCCGAATTGTATAGTTATAAGAGATTTTTTAATGATTCGATTGTGTCTGCTTGTTTGTTTTGCGTAATTAGGCCTCGCTTTTATTTGATCATTTTCTTATATATTTTTGGAGCTTTTTTGTGTGCTCTTACCATCAAAATTTTGTGTCAAATTGATATACTAAAATCTCGTATTATAAGGGAAGGGATCTTACTTTGTTTTGCGTAAATTAGGCCTCACTTTTATTTGATCATTTTCTTATATATTTTTGGGGCTTTTTTGTGTTCTTACCATCAAAATTTTGTGTCAAACTGATATACTAAAACCTCGTATCATAAGGGAAAGATATTACCTTGTTTTGCTTAATTAGGTCTCACTTTTATTTGATAATTTTCTTATTTATTTTAGGGGCTTTTTTGTCTTCTTACCATCAAAATTTTGTGTCAAACTGATATACTAAAACCTCATATCATAAGAGAAAGATCTTGCATAATTTTTCCTTTTTGAAACCTCTGGTTATAGACTAGAAACAAACGACACATCTCATGTCAATGGCCTTGACTCGAGCTTGAGGGCTTACGGGTTCGTGGGCACAGTTGAAAAAGGCGTTTACTCGAAAACTTATGTGTGATCTTAGAGGTTTTTAAACCAACCATGTGTAATAAAGTGATCGGAAACTAGACAAGCCATTTAATCAAATAAATTCACTAGGGTACCGTATGATTTATTATTATGAGATTTTTTTTTCCAATACTACTTAAAATTTATTATAAAAAAAAATATTATACATGATTATCAATCACATATTTTTATAAAATTGTTCGTCTAATTTTCCAATAGATCTAGGGTTGAAAACGAATCCTACTATATCGCAAGACGAACAAAGAAGAAGAAGATGAAAGAGACTTTGACAATGATCATAGGTTTGTTTCTTGCGATCATTCCTCTACTCCGTCTTCTTCTGATGGTGATGAGCTTCTCCATCAAATTGAGGAAACTCACACATTGTTGGCTGATGTATGTTATTCGGTTGATGTTATTATCAGGAAGAAGAGAACCTTCAATCTGGTTCTATATCTCAATCCGAACAAGCAGAGAAATGGAGTTATATATGGGCTGGATCAAAATTGAGATGTTTGTTTCAATTTGAATAATCATTACCAATAATATGGTCCATTTAATAAACTGTTGAATGGTTTACACAACATATGATCAAACATAAAAAAAAAAATGTTGATCTATTAAAGCATATTTGTGTAAAAATAAAAAGCCCTGTACATATTTGCATTACATTACAAACACACGAAAACAAAGAAGGAAAAAAGAAAACCTTTGATATACGAAACAGAGGAATCATGGAAACTCAAGAAACCATAAAAAAAAAAAAAACAGTATCAAAAATTAATTAACGGATAATAGTAAAAACGCTTAATTATACTTTGAAAATACGAGGATTAATGGGTGAGTAAAACGGTAGATCTGTAAAATCAGCTTTTCCAGCTTCGACTTCGAGACAGAGAATCTTGAATTCCGCCGACAACCCAAGTTTCCTTAGCGATGTCTGAAGAGAGTCTGTAATACTCAGTATCGTATCTCATCAACACCAATTCCATCTTCTCTTCTTCCATTAGTGATCTCAAATCCTTCTTCTTCTTCATACTCATCTCTTGATCCTCTGTTTCTTCTTCTTCTTCATCATCTTCTTGTCGTTCTTCTCTGTTAACTTGCTCTGTTTTTGCTTGCATTCTCTCTTCTAGCCAACTCTTCGCTGGAGCCGATCTACACCTCATCAGCAAAAGCGCGTTTGGCGGCGGAACCGCCGGTTCTACTACGTCTGAGCTTTCAAGATCGCGTTTTTCATCAACGACGCACTTGTTGTTGTTCTTGTCGTCGTCGTTGTTGATCTGTTCCTCTTCTAAAACCATAAACCATTTGGAGAAAACAGTCTTGGAATTCTCCTCTTCTTCTTCCGCATCCTCATCGCCATCTTCGTCATCTTCCTCATCGTCGTCGCTAGTGACATCAGCATGTCGGAAATCACCAAAACACCTGAAATCGAATCTGATATTCCTGAGACAAGTCAAGAAACCAATCACATCTTTCTTCAATCCAAAAAACTTGCTCTGCGATTTATTGCTATGTATCCTCTCGATCTCCTCCATCACCGATTGCCAGTTCTTTCCTTTCCCGCCGCATTTGCTCGGCCGGACTTTGATCTGACCGGCGCAAGTGACTTTAGGCGAAGTGGGTTCGGCTATTTCATCACCGCCCATATTCTTACTGCTTGCTTGTTTAGCCCACAAAACAGGACTCCCGTGTCCTCCTCCTCCTCCGCCGCCGGAGAGTTTGCTGAGCTGGCGACGGTGGTGGGGACGACGGTTGGTGGAGTCGGAGGGACGGGATGGGCTACAAATGGGCTTAGGAGTAAGAGCTAAGTGGGCTCTTGAAGGGAAACAAACCAACAAATCCGCAGGGTAAGCAGAAGAAGAAGATCCTCTGTTTCCATCTCTTCCTCTGATCATCGCTTTTTCTTCTCTCCTTTTGTTTTCTTGGGGTTTGGTTTTTGGATCGATCTCTCAATGTAACAAGGGTTCAGCTTTTTATGTCTGGATTTATAAAATTCTTATTCTTTTTTAAAAAAAATCTTTTTATTAGGCTTTGAAATTCCTGTGCTGACAGCTTTTACATGCTTTTTGCTTTTGAGGGGGAAAAAAACTTTCTTTTTCATTGAAACCATTTTTTCCCAAAAGAAATGTGAAAAAAAAAATTCGGTGGTGCAATACCAACTGTCTTTGTAAAATGTTGATATTAGTTAGTATTGTTGTAAAATTGATGGATAATTAGAAGAAGTGATGGGGTCAAAGGAG
This sequence comes from Alliaria petiolata, assembly GCA_020283515.1. Classification (NCBI taxonomy): domain Eukaryota; kingdom Viridiplantae; phylum Streptophyta; class Magnoliopsida; order Brassicales; family Brassicaceae; genus Alliaria; species Alliaria petiolata. The sequence goes on along the minus strand of JAHZTW010000003.1, from coordinate 2,385,099 downwards.
TGAAGTGGGTTCAATACAACTTTATTCCATCGTAATTCGTAAGCAAGAAGCTTCTTGACTGAATCATTCACTTTCAACTTTCATTGGTCTTCACCACTTCATCTTCATACATTTGTTTATCATTTCACTTTGAGATTTTTTTTTTTTTTTTTTTGAAGAGATCACTTTGAGATGGTTTGTATTTATTATGTGCTGAACTTAAAACACTTAATGTACCAAATGTGACATCAATGTTTGCTCACTATAGAACTCATGTAAGAGATATCAGTATAGATTTTACCTCTATATACTCGATTACCAAAAAATATATGCACTGGTCATATAGTTCTTACATTTATCGTTCATTGCTTTTTTTTTTTTAACTCATAAATCGTTCCACAGTCAAATTTCAAAGGTTTTTTTAAGCTGTTATTTTACCTCTATATACTCAATAAATCGTTCCACAATATCAAATTTCAAAGGGTTTCTTTTTGTCTGGTGATTTTTTTTATATATCAACATTTCTTTGTGTGTACAAGTGCATTCATAGATGAAAATAGTTTATTCATCATATTACCAAAAAAAAAAAAAGATTTACATGTGAATGTGACAAAGGTGATGATGGATTATAGTCGACTGCTCTAAATTCAATAGATTAAAGTTGGAAAGGTTTCGTGGGCTTTACTTTTGCAAATTCAATATATAAAATAATAATATATTATTATATGAATAGAAAAAAGAAAGACAATGGTATAAAGAGGAAAAAAAAGGAAAAGATTGGAAGGGCACGAGGCTTGTTTCTTAATCCAATGGTACTCACAAGCTGTGTGGTCACATTTCCCTTTGTTGTTGTTATCTTCAACCACACATTCATCAATTTTCATTTGCCATTTCCCAAATTTAAACTACCTTGTAACTATATCACCAAACTGTAGCCACCAAAATGACAATGAAATTCAGGAGTGCAAACACTTTTTAGGGATGGCAAATGATGTGATAAGAGAATGATGAGATGAAGAATTGGAGGTGAATCGTAAAAGTATTTGCGAGATGGGACCTGAATTATTTGATATAATTGTTTCACAATCGAAAAAAGATCAATGCGGAGAAAAATGTTCGGAAAACCCAAAAAAAAAAAAGTTGTGGTTCCGTTTCAAACAGTTTGGTTTCTCTAATATTCTGCAATATCACAGTCAGATAATTGCAGTTTTTTATGGTAAGGTTCAAAATAAATTTCAACTCAACATCAAGGGAGTAAAATCAATCAAATATGTACAAAAATTAGAAAACACAGACATTAAAAAAAAAACCGAGCAACTCTTTTTAACCACTTTTACAAATAACACCTAAATCATTTGTTACACTACACATCTAGTTTAACGGTTTTAGTCGGCAGTAAGACAAACTCTTAGTCGATAGTATTTTTTCTACAAAAGGCAGAAACTCCTTAAATTTACATTATGATTCTCACACTCAAATTTCCACAAAACTCTTAGATAGCACTCGAATTATTTATCTGACCCCACGAAACGTCGACATTATATTCTGCCTTTATTTCTCTATGTGTAGGTGCTTCTCTTAATGCAATTACGGTCGACATTAGTTGCATGATTTAGACAAGTTTCAATTCTTGAATAGAATATTTTCCTTTTTTTTTCTTTTGGTCTTGTTATTCACTACTTTTCAGTTTTCAAAGATAGAAAACGAGAAAATGATTTCCTAATTTCCTAAACTTCAGCTCCAAACACAATATTTTGATTAATGCCATGCTTCTTAATGCCATGCTTCTCACACAACATATTCCTTCCTTACTTGAATGTTCACAGGTATAGTTGTGTCTTCTCGGGTTTTGGATGTAGCTCTGGTTCCAGCTTTTATTTCAGTATAGTTCCAACATTTTTCATGAAACTCTTGCTTTAACCGTCAATTCCTAGCCGAATTAAAACATGCATGTATAACATGGATGTTTTGGACCTTTGATAAGATAAATATTGTGTAAAAACTTGATGAAAATTACCTGTTGTTGCAAATTATTGTAAATGGCTTTAGATTGCTTACATTCCTTTTTAAAATACACTTTTATCCTTTTTTTTTAATAATAGTCACTTTACCTTACTAACGTGTTATCTAAACCAATATTTTTACCAAATCAAACTTTTGGCCGTCACCGAATTGAGTAATTATAAAACTCGATTTTTGTCACTCTAATTCGACATGAAATGGGTAAACATGCATGCTCGATTCTCCCGTTTTTACTCTATTCACTTACCAATAATGCGCTAATTACGTTCATCTCTTTAAAGTACTAGTACTTATAGATTTGTTGGAATTGTATAGTTGCACTTGGAAAAAAAATCAAATAAATGTAAACTAACAGGTCCCAATTATTAAATAAATTAAAGGAGAAAAAAAAAGAAAAGTTAGGTATGTTTTATCATGATAACTTGATAAGTTGCATCAACATAGAGGTAGGCCTTTAGCACTAGAAAACACTTTTATTTAACAGTTAAGTAGCAATTCCCTTATAAATATAAATTATATAAAGGAAGATATTGTTTGTTTTATTAAATTCAAAAAAAAAAAAAATTATGAAGATGAAGATAGTGTTTGATTTAGTTGTACTCCTGAGAGCGACAATATTGAAAAATCATGTGGGTAGGCCTTTGGCACTAACAGCCCCATTTAAAAAAAAGTTCGGCAATTCACATTTTACTCTTTTTCACGAACTTCAGTCTCTCTCTTTTTTTTTTTTTTCTTTCTCAAATCACAATGAATTCATATTTTAATTATAGATAGATTGTAAAAGTATGTCGTAAACGTAAGCTTAATCGAGACAAACTCCATGATAAAATGTGACAAAAGGAAGCCTTATAAATATGAAAATTGTATTGCTCGACACTTTTAACTTGCAATTATTGTCCCAAAAAAAAATTTGCAATCAAAGTTGTGGATTGAAGCATCATTCGTACCTATAGGCTATGGTTGAGCTTAATTCTCTCATCAAATTCTTATATGTGAGATATATATTCTGCTTTAATAGTCTTTGTTTGATTTAAAGCACAAATATTTGTCATTTAAATGTAAGCTAGGACCACATTATCTTTGTTTTATAATAGGGGATTAGTTTATGGTTTAACGAAACTAACACCTTAATTTCTTTCGATACGCACTCTATCGCCTTTTGCAGCTTTATAATAATGTGTAGAATTGTATTAGTGACCTAATCAAATAACAACATTTTGATCATGATAAATAACAACATTTTGATCATGATAGTGATGATGATACCACCTGCAAAAACGATTAGTATATTAAACGATGCGTTCATAATGATATCACTTCAGTTCTTTATAGATTCTTAATTGATCAAGAAAGTTAGACAAGGATATAGAAAAGTCGAGCTACACAGACAGACTTTAAACTTGAAAGAGATGTGGTTTAGTTTAACTTTTTGCAGGGGAGAGATCTTAACGGGCCTTAGTGGGCTTAATCCCGGATCCAGTAGACTTGAATCTCGAGTCTCATGGCAATTCGCGTAATTATTAATTGCTTGCTTTGATGATTCCATATAATAATTACCCCATAAACCTCGTAATTTTAGAAGAAAAAAAAAGACATCCAACTTAATTAAATAAGTATGTACTTATTTGTTTGTACTTTGTACTCAAGACCCATTAATGTGACAATCATATTCTATTAGAAGAACAATTCGAATTTGACGAAAGTCGTACGCCATATAAGGCTTTGTACGGTATGTATGTATACACTATACATAAAAAGGCCCAACAAACGAAAGCCCATTAGGCCTATTTCAACAAATCTAGAAAGAATTCATCTCTAACACATTTCTCCTACGCTTAAGCAACGCCGTAACGGCTTCTCCGTACATACAATTGCCGCCATCTGCGGCGAATGCCTCCGTCGCCAGCTCGGCATCATCGTCATCGGAAGCCACACCACTCGGCCTTACAACCACAAGCGTCGCGGCTTCGAGACAAATCCCGCTCTTCAGCTTCAGCGACGGCGCGTGTCTCATACTCATCCTCACGCTAGGAACCACCGTGCGTTCCCGCACGCGCTCTAATCCTTTTTCATCCACACGCACCTCCGTCTCTCTGTATTCTTTCATCCCCGCCGCGTCCATCACCACCGTACCTTCCCCTTCTCTGTCACGCACAGTCAATTTCTCCATCTCCTTGTGCTCCTTCACCAAATCTCTCATCAGGTAATGGCGCGTCGAAGCCGCCATCAACGCGCTGATCGTCCACACCACGCGCGTCTTCAGTCCACAGACGAACTCGGAATCGGTCTCCACACCTCCGTCGATGGGAGATTCCGTAGCTGAAGTATTGACCGTCGCGGAACGGAAAGCGACGATGACGCAGCTCTTGAGAGTTTCCCCGAACTCTGCTTTCCACTTAACAGCAGCGCCTTTCTCAAGTTTGACATCGCCGCCGTATAACTCCACCTCCAGATTCCGGATCCGGTCAAATCCGGCGAGAATCTGGGCCGGAGTTTTTGGAGAGCGGGTCAGGATTTCGGCCGGGTTAGCGGGACTGGAGAAGATAGGCAGGAATCCGTGAATAGATTTGAACAGCGAACGGAAGAAGCTAGCGATCGGAGAATCAATCTCGGAGTCCGACTCGGTGGTGCCGAGGATCTGATCCAGTTGGAGAAGGAGCGAGTCGGACTGAGTGGCCAGCGAGTTAAATCGCTTCGAGACGGAACGACACCGTATCAGCGTTTTGACGTCACCGACTTTGTTCAAAATGTCGATGACCACAGGATCAGGAATCGCATCAAAAGCGTCCATGATTCTCTTTTCTTTGGTTTGACCGAAATACCCTTTTCAAACCTTCGGGATTGGTTAGAGAGTTCTCTCTCACTTTGTTTTTGTGTATTCTCTTTTATTATGAGCTGAGAGATTTTCGACTTAAATAAGGAAATACCCAAAGGCGATATGATATTTAATTACCGGCATGTGGGGCCGTTATTGCCGTCGGTATATAATATTTAATTAATAAAGAACAATAAGTACGGCTTTTTTGAATTTTTTGATTGGTGGTTTGATATTTAATTAGGAGACATCAACGATTGAGATGCTCTCTATCCGGCGACACCGTTCTTGATCGACGGTCCAAAGCTACTTTAACCTATTTATTAAATCCCGGTCCATACCGGGGAAAATAATTGATAATAAAAAATACATATATTTGGATGGATCCAGCTTTAAAAAAATTGCGATCACATAATTTTATGACAGACGAATAACTCGATATTAAAATGTGATAACATAATTGATTATAATTTTTTTTTCTTACTTTGGCAACAAAAATGTGATTTACAAATTACAATTAATTTTATTTTTGAAGTCTTTTTTGGTCACTCAAAAACAACATTCAAATTCTACTAGATTTACTTGGTTTAATATACATGCATGGTGATATTGTAATTGTGTCGCCATACTTTAAATATCCATGTGTGGTCATTGTGTCGTTATTTTTTTCAAAACTCATATGGTGACAATTGACAACGCTATTACAAAAATATAACCACTGTATCGTGATCAATCTATCGTTACTGTATTTAACAAAACAAACATATCTTATTAACGATAAAGCTAATTAATAGTAGTATCAATAAAAATAGTAATTGCTGTTTATTTCTCATGTTTTCTAGCTCTTAAATCGAATATATACAGATAAATATTAACGACTTAAAACTAAAAGTCTATATGCTGAAAAAAATGAATAACTAGTTGATTTCTTAAACACGTTTTAGTTAATTACATGCGTATTTTTTGAGTTCAAGAGTTGATTGATGCTACGAAGATTTTCGAAAGCGAGTGAGAGGTATGCAATCCCCAGCACACAGATGAAAGGTAAGCCATTTCCAAATCATTTGGAGGGACCGGATGGTTTGTTAATTCCTTGCACTCGGTCAAAAAAAAAATGGTGTCACAAACTAACTTGGACTATTTCAACAACCAATTTTATTTTTGTGTGTTGCGTACGTTTACATGTAAAATTCAAATTCACAACAAAAATCACAATTATAAATATAAAGCATCATTGTGTTTTGTAAAATATTTTTAAAAAATGCAATCATATACGCCGCATATAAACGGAGGATTCTCCCATTATATGCCACTAAAAAAAAAAAAAACTACATGCGTCCAAATTTTATGTTTAGTATCGATATAATTATAAACCAAATTATAAAAATTATGATTTCATTTATAAAAATATACATTGAACATAAAACAAACAACAATCGTTCGTGTATACTATATATACTCCCGTTGCCTTTGTACGGAAAGGACAGATATATGTAACCCGTGTTCACCAGGATCTCTCTCCTAGGAGATGAGGGAACACAAGAAATCAAACAGTGTGTTGGGTTGATTTTTTGTCTCTCTGCCTATTTAAAGAAACATAGCTGCTACAGCGATGTTTGGAAGAGAGGAAGAGTAGTGAAGAAAAACTGTTTTACTAAAAAGGGCTTGTGAACTCGAGCTTGAACACAATTTTCTAGTAATTTTTCGAATATGGTTTTTTTTTTTTTTTTTTTTTTTTTTCAGAGACTTACGGTTCTACACTAGAACTTCAAGTCGATAAATCGTCTGTGTCATTAATTTTTTATTTTACATAAAAAAGTCATGAGATTAATAATTAAGTGGTAGAAATTATATTCAAACATTCACTCATGGTAGCTAAGTTCAGCTTAAGACGTAGTAGTAAACATAACAGTTTTCCTATATATACTACGTACGTGATGTGTAGATTGTATCACTTAAATTGTATCACAAAACTAAGTGATGCTATTTTGAATTAGTTATTTATAAATGAAACAAATATACATGGCTTAACATCAATTATGATAATTGATGTTATAATTAACTAGTTTGACATCAATTCAATAAAAGTGATACAAATTTTATTAGTTTGTATCACTTTAAAAAAATTGATATTAAAATATAATGTTACATCAATTAGGTGATCGATGTATTTATTAATTTTTGTTAACATCACTTCTAACAATGATGCAAAATTAGCATCAATAAAAACTGATTCTAATAAAAATTACACTAATAATATATACATAATTATGTGAATTAGCTTCAATTATTAAAAATGATGTAACTGTTTCGTTCTTTAGCATCATTATAACAAAATCGATACAAAATTATAAATTTACATCAGCTAAATAATCGATGTAACTAATGATTTTGGTTAACATCATTTAGAAAAATGATATAAAATTTATATCAGTTAAAAGTGATGTAACTAACGTTTTTTACTTTATCCCACATTGCTAATAGATGAAGAAGTTAAAGAGAAACCATCTCTATATATACTGAAACTTAAATATCTAATATTCATATTTATTGGTGAATAAAATTAATTTTTTTATTTGGTTTTAACCAATAAGATTAATTTTCTTTTTGGTTTTAACCAATAAGATTAATTATATAAAAATAAATAACATAATTATTACAATCAATTATGATATCTCGCATAAATTTAACATCAATTATATACAAGTGATAGTAATATTTTAAATCATATATTTTAAATGATACAAATATTAAGTCAGTTATTATAAATGATACAACTATTAAAATCACTTATTAAAATTGACGCTAATTTTAACATCAATTATTATAATCGTCACAAATACTAACATCACTTTTAAAAATTGATGTAAAAGATAACATCAGTTTTTTGTAATTGACACATATTGAAATCAATTATAACAATCGATGCAAAAATAAAATATATTTGCATCGGTTGATAACTAACTGATGTTAATTATTTGCATCACCACAAACAGAGTCACTTTTCTAAGTGATGTAAGATTCATTTGCATCAATTATAAGTAATGTAAAAATATATAATAAATGATATAATCCACCTCTTTTTTTGTAGTGCGTGTGTGTGTTCGTATAGGTTCATTTTAACCGTATTAATAATATTTATTTTTCTTGTTTTGATGCAACAATTTTTGATTAAAAGGTAAATATTACTAATATTTTTTTTTCAAAAACATGCATTATGGAGATTGAATTACATCGACAACATTATCATAAACCATTAAATTAGATGTCCGGATATGATATATATATATTGAGTTAATGCATGCATTTGAGAATTGTTGTGGCAGATCTTGTCACACGTTCTTCCATGGAGATCCATACATCATGCATTGTCTAGTGGCTGGCTGAGTAGAAATGTCTTACTCATGAGTTATGACAATAGTTTATAATAGTGGGTTATATATCAGTTTCGGCCATGGAGTTAATATGAAAATAACATCGTAATAAAGGTAAAAAAATTATTGAGTTAGCTGTGTAAATGCCAATAACACTATTTTTATGTTTGAATTAGACATTCAAAATTAAGACATCATTTAACACTGTTTAGATAAATTTAAGACTACGTACTGTACATGACGTTTAACTTAACTAACGCTGCCTTCCTTTAACATTTAAAGCTGTGTAAATGCTAATAACGCTACCGAGTTGGTGTTGTTAGAATAAAAAAATAGGTGGAATTTTTTTCTAATGTGCATCGATTAAGTGGAGGAGAGAAAAACAGTGAAAGGATAAGGTTTTCTCAGTTAACGCTGAAAATAGCGTTGTTATGTCATCCACTTTATCTTAGAGAAAAACATTTGAAACATTTAATTACTTTTGTTTATTTTTTTACTTTAATTATCAAATTTTCTTTCTTTTGAATTACTCATCTCTTGTTTACTATAAATTATTCTAATACTTTTACCATTCACGGTCAAAAATATATACTTAAATGATATGTAATTTTTTTATATTTTGAAAATTTGATTTCATCGAATACATACCATTTAAAATATAAAAACTTGAATAAACTACATTTTATTAAAGTCTTGTATATACTTTCACAATATGTCATAACTTTAGAAAAAACACTGTACATTGTGGATCAGGACACCGTTATTGAGAATTCCGGTACAAAGTGTAATGTCAAGATAAATATATGAAGATCGTTGATTGATGGTTTCCTATGAATATGTGATGATTTTACCTTCCCCTAACAAAATGCATTATTTTTTTTTTGCATACAAAAAAATAACAAATGATTATTTGATATTTTGTCGCTGAAAGGGTCAAAATTAATTTTCTTTTAGTTTTTAACGGAATAAGAGAGAGAATCAGTGACGATATATTCATTGGCACGGAAAAAAATGTCACCTACCAAAATTTACGCGATTGCCCAAAAACACATCTTTCTTGGATAAGAGAAACAAAAGGTACGGTTCAACTTCCAACATTTATCTTTTGTCTCTTTTCCCTATTTTGTCTTTCTTTGGTTTATTGTTGTCACAAGCAACTTGACACTTTTTTTTGTTTTGATACAGAACTTGACACTATTTTCCAAAATAACTTACGCCAATAAACAATATTCGTTGATGTCAAAATAACTTACGCCAATAAATAATATTCGTGATGTCAAAAAAAAACCGCCTTAATATTTGCTTAACTGTTTTTGTTGTAAAAAAAAAAAACTGTTTTCGTATATTTATACCTTTTTTTTTGTTTTTGCTAAAGAATATTTATACATTTATCTTGCTCTAAGTCGAAGACAACTATGAATGAGGGAGTGAACAAGTGGAATTTAAAATAAGAGATTCTTTCATCTAGAGAATACTCCATCGAATTTTAAACCAGAGAGTATGTTGAAACTAATTTTTTAATTTGTTAAGCCAATGGTATATGAAAATCAGAAATTTGTATCTATACCTTTTTACTTTCTTTTTTTTCTATACCTTCTTTTTTATTCCAATACGTTTGATAGAATAGTTTGCCCTCAATAATAATTAAATAAAAAAACAATTCTCCACCCATTTTAGTAGTATTTTACTATGCCGATATCAATAATTTATAGAAAGTGGATAGTGATTATTATAATTTAAACTCCGGGGGACAAGTGGACAACTCAGCCGTGACAAAGACTAAACAATAGATTTTAAAAAGATCTTAATCATTTGCTTATTGTGTATCATTATTTGCTATTTTTTTAATTAGAGTTTTTTAATTAGAAACGAACAGCTAAGCTAATACTAATTTTAAATAAAATCTGGGAATATGATTTTTATATATCAACGCCAAATCGCCAGTTGGAATAATGGTTTAGTTAGACTTTTTTTTTGATAAATGGTTTAGTTAGACTTTGGATAAGAGAAATGTGAAAACGAAAAAGAAAACGAAAAGAGAAATAGTTAGTTAATTAGGCTTTGGAGTGTAGAATGGAGTTTGAATTTTGGGATGAATATTTTTATTGCAATGTGTAAGAACATTGTTACATACTGTATATACATTACATATGTATGTTAGGAGTGCTGTCAAAAAAAAAAACTGTTGGAAGTTTTGGGATTTGTTGGTATCCATATAAATGTTGTACGTTTATGTTATCGTCATACCAATTTTTTTTTAAAAAAATTAGGCTATAAGAATATATTGTGAATTCGTGTTATGGCTGTAACATGATCTTATTCCTTTTATTCTATCAAGAGAAATCTTAAGTTTTTATCAATATATTTGGAAAAGTTAGACATAAAACTTTCCAGCTCTAATTAATTAGTGGCAGCAGATCCACCATATCAGCACACCATTGCTTTGTTAGGGAGATAAATATCGTACTTATATTTAAACCCGAGAAGATTCCTACTTATTCTTTCATCGCCTAATTATGTTAAAGTTTTTTTTACATTGTAAATGAAAATCACTTAAAAGGTAACAAAAGTATACTGTAATTTTAAGTGTATTTCCGACGCATACTATGTAAAAAAAAACTATTTATGGTTTAAAGTGTGTACCCAAGTATAGTTTCTCATACCAAAAAAAAAATAAAAAAATTCTAAAGTTAAGCAACAAAGGCTTGTTCAGAGGTTGTTGTTCACACACACACAAAAAAAAAAAAACGTGTATATATGTAACAATGTTCTCAATCGAATTTCGTTTTATGGCTTTTTCTCTCGCCATTCGTTTCTTCGATATCTTTTTGGGCTATAAACTATTTGGACTATAAGGCCCATTATTATACAGTGAAATCGTTAATCGAGCAACTCGGTCGCATTAGTAGATTATATTATTCAAATATGACCAAGTCGTTTCATGCCCGATATGTAATACCAGTTTTGACTATTTTTGTTGGCCCATTGGATTTTACACAAATATATTAAATTGAAGGTTTTATTAAATGAACTTTTTTTGGGGGCATCTAGTAAGATGTGTCTAATTTTGCTTCTAACAAAAAGGAAAGATATAGAATAAAATTAGTAGAAAAACAAACAAAATTTAACTAATTTTTTTCGGTAAGAGATGGAACGAGTTTTTCCTTTGTTGGTTACTGGTTACACTAAACTTCCAGTGATATTAAAATTACCCCCATTATCTATTATTTATATACAAATTGCACTTTAATTTAATTGTTAGTTGGAATCTAAGAACATATCTTGAGGACTAGGATAACAATAACCAGTCGAGTAATTTATAAGATCAAAGCAACTAACCCTATAACCATCCTATAGCTTCTATTAAATCTTTATTTTTATCCTTTCTCCAATACGATCTTATAACGCAACAAAATTATAAAAAAAATAGTGCACAAGTACCTCTACCCAATGTTTAATTTATTCCCTACGTTTTAGAACCCGAAAGCGGATAATTATTGGGATGAAACTAAATCTGCTCCCCAGTCTAAGATCACTAAATCACATGGTCAGAAATCTTAATCATCCAATTAAATTTAAACTTGTCTTTTTTAGTAACTTAAAAAAAATGTATATAGTACACAAATTTTCTCGAAGCTAAAAGCCTACAACATGGGAGAAGCAAATAGGGAGGAGAGAAAGAGAGGAGGGGACCAGTGACAAGTGTTAAGTGTATGCTTAGAAACCTGAATTATTGCCCAACTAAACGTAATTAACTAATAACGAGAATCTGATTAATGGTCCCCGTTACCTTTTTAAGATGCGTGTTAGCTTTAATTGGTCCCTTATAGCCTTTCACATGATGGTTATTAATCTGTAATTAAGGAATAAATAGATAATGAATTTAATATGTAAGCATTAAGCATACGCATAATATTTCTACAACAATTATTAAATGGTTAATTAAGGGATACCTGATACAGCAAACAGTGAACCAGCTTGTCAGTTGTCACTGCTCGAAGAAGTAGGATTTAGGAATCCTTCAAAATCACTATAAATTCTACATTATCATTTGCAAAGCACCCACCAAAAAAAAAAAAATGTTTCATATTTGATATTTTCCAAATAATATTAAAATATAATTCTAGATCGATATCAACTATCTAGGATTTGGAGATTTTAACTGGTCTTAAGGAATGATATAACATATTAGTTGTGACACAGATCCAAAGAATAACACATGAACCCCATTGTTCATGTGCATAGTTTAGTGACTCACCACTGATGATAGCTGTCACATAGAAAACAGACTATGTTTGCTCTCTTTTACTTTTCTTTCTTTCTTTTTTTGTCACCAGCCAGAGCATCTATTTATGAATATCGTCGAGTCTTTCACAATTTTTAAATTTATTTCATTTTTCACTCATTCTCATTGTTAATTCAATGTATCTTACTTGCTATATCGAGCGAGCGTCCCATCAGTATCGGGAATGAATATATCTTTTACGAAAAAGTTTCATTAAAACACGTCATCGAATGATTTTTGAGCTGAAACCAGGAAGTTAGTAATACACAGTATTGTTTATATTATTACAAAATACTCCCTCTGTTCCTAAATAAAGGTTATTTTGAAAAAAAAAATTGTTTCAAAATGTTAGTTGTTTTCAATTTTCTAGGTGTAGTTATTGTTCTTTTTTACTTATTTTACCCTTTATAACATTTATTGTTTAAAGAAAAATTTAAGTAATAACTAATTAAACAAGGTTATAAAAGTCTTTTTTTAAGTTTTCTTAATATGTGTAAAAATCTCAAAACAACCTTCTTTAAAAAACAGAGGGAGTATACTTTTTGATTCATACAAAAATGTGTTGCTTATTAGTTACAGTTAGGTGAAGCTAAATTTTGGGAGATTTGATATACCTGGGTCTGGTCCTATTTATTTGGTCACTTTTTTTTGTACAACTGTTATTTGGTCACTTATAAAAGGGAAAAAAATTGACAGTCATGGTAAAAAAAATGACTGACTAGGTAGAAAAGCTACCATAAATCTAAGTGCAGGCAAATAGAGTTGATCCCAATAATTGGAGGAAATCGTACTTAGTTTATTCTTTTCAAGTCGGGTCACCACCAATGATGGGGTTTCTTCTTTAAATAATAATATCTCGATAAGTAATACTAATCAATATGATGTCAAAAAAAAAGTAGTAATTAATATGGTAAATATAAGTGAAGATACACACACACTTAACGGCTTTAGTTTCTTTACACGTATCAAGTCATGTCTTCTCGTGGAATGGAAGCATGTTGGTTGTCCCACTTGAAGTCCAAATATATCTAGCATATGAAAAAAGAAAGGATTAGTGTAAAAAATTACAAAATAGTATACATATAAGCCTTTTATATGTTTATTTTACATAAAATTAAACCACTTTAAGTGGATTCCAACTCCTCATTCAACCTAAGTAGTGTTACTTTATAGCGGCTTTCCTTTTCACCACCTACCATTCGAAAAATAAATCACTATTCCATATATATATACACACAATACATTCTAATATGATAAATGTCTTTCTTTTTAAATAATGAAAAGTTCATTTTAAAGGAGAAAATTAAAAAAGACCTCACTTTAACAAGATTCCTCCTTCTTCTGCCTTTTATTTTCTTCTTAACATATCCAATCTCCTCTTAGGGGGAACGGGGGAAATCGCTAGCTAGATCCCTCATGGGATAAAAAAAACAACCTATATACACAGTTGATAAAATCTCTCACACGACATATTTGTAATTAATAATCGAAACGTTATACACCTAAGTTCACAATTTCAACACACCAACTTATCTAACCATGCCAATTTGTCATAAAACATAGAATATATATGGTTTGTATATGCTATCTATATATGTTTCTGATATTTGTTTGATAGTATAATAACATATGGTAACATGAGAAAAAAACAAACTGTCTTTTCAAAAAGAATAAGTCGAATACATATTAACAAAAAAAAAAGAAAGAGATAAACCAACTCATCAGAAGTAATTTTCAATAAGCGCATGCACTTGAATCTTATTGTTTCCCACTTGTTGAGCGTCCTTCCATGGCTTAGCAGTAGCACTACTAAGGTCAGATCTATTATATATCTATGTCAATTCTTTGATTATCTTTATGAATAGTGTATTTTCTTTATTATAGATTAATTGATATAGTTTTGATGCACAATATTTAAATTTATTAGTATTGCGTAAAAGCTTGCGACTTTAGTTGTCTCAGATATCTGGAGACGATTAGTTTATTACAAAAGTTACTATTAAACAAATTTTGTCTTACTAATTTGCATGTTCTTGATCTGCATGCAACTTGTAATTGATGTTTTCATCCTCCTGCTGAGTGCTGGCCATAATAATTATTGGTTAAATGTACAGAGAAATCTTTATTTATTATTTCTTATCACATTGTCAAGATAACGCGAGTAACATGTAAATTAATGTCATGCGGTTTTCATCTAAAAGTTATGGATAATTTAAGCCTACTGACCCATCCTAGCTATCATAATCTATCATCATGATCTATCATGAATCTATTTCTCTTTCGTTGGGGTTTAATATCATGAATCTATATATATAACCGACTTCATTTTAACTAAAATTCCACTGCATTGACCTTTGAAATGCTGTGTTTATTTTAATTGATAGGGATTTTGTGTCCAAATTCAAAATAATAAAAAAAAAAAAAAAAATTCAGTCGCTACTCGCTAACTCACTATATAAATGTTGCAGTGGCTAAAAGAAAAAAACAATTAATGTGCTCAACGAAAACTAATTCATAGTCTTAATCAACATGACAATATTATCAAAAAGTTTCAAAGTTTGGCTTATGAGTTCTGTAGGTCACAGATCATAACATGTCAAATTAATAGTTTTTCAACGCCTCTTTTCTACAACATTGTTTAATTTAGTGGAAAATGTAAATGAGTAAATGTGTCCATGTATGTAATCGGGGCACGGATGAGCCTGAGAATATATTTCTTCGTCTGTCAAATATACATATATATCATTAATTATACATTCTTATATATATTGATGGCGATGGTAGTGGAAAATGTACTAGTTTTTTTTATAGATGTATTTTGTTTTTTTTTTGAACCTCAGTTCTCACATCTGAATCCCAATAGTCCAAAACCCATAAGCAATTAACGAACTTGAAGTTTCTATATATACATGGATAAAGTTGTTATTCTTCCAATAATTCGAACTTAACCGTAAAATCTATATCTGTTTACAAGAGAATACCTCGATCAATTCTTTGTGAACTTGTTGTTTCTATCTGATTCATATCAAATTTTATTTCCTTTCGTTATGTTTGTAATAATATATATTAAAGTAGTTAAATATAACTAAAACAAAATATAATGGCACGTAATTCTCCTAAGTGGTGTAAGTGGTGGTGAGAAAAGAAAAACAGAGTTCCATGATAATATTTGGGATTTTAAGTTGTTGGGCTTGCCGGTAGTATCCTTCTGACTGCCCATAATCGTATAATTTCGTTCTTTCTACTATTTAAATAAACAGACAAAAAGAGTTTTTACTTCACTGCAAAACAGTACTTTCACTCTTATTTAATACTTTTCTTTGTAAAAAGCTAGTATTTATTTTAACACCTTTTCTATCATATACTTATAGTACTTAATTATATGCATACAGATTCATATGATTTTAAATCAACCCTACTTTGTTTTATAAATGTTACAAAGTCTTCTCAGATTCCTCCAAAAAATCCAATGATTTCTCAAAAAAAATTTCAATAACATTTGGCTGATTATTTAATGGGTGATTTTGTAGAATAATCTTAAAATATACTGATTTATTTGACTTTTATATATTTATTGTTTTTCTGTTTTTAACTGATAGATATTTTTTTTTTTTTTTTTAATATTAAAAAAAAAATTGATGAGATTAAATGAGAATAAGCAAATATTAAAATATTTTTTATTCATTTCTAGATCGCTACACGAAATTTACAATTTTCGGATCGATGTAGAAAAATATAAATACTTCTGGCCATAACACCTTCTAAGCAGCTACTAATTTTCTTAAAATGGTGTTTATATATATCAGTACTAAATAACTCCTCAAAATTTGGAAATCATCTCAGGTGTTATTTATGTTGATAGCGTTTCACGTTTTTCCCACTGTCTTCCTCTTCCACTCTACCAAACGCTTCAGAAACTCATTAACCTGTGCATTGATTAAAATGGTGTCCAGTTTAGGAGTCCAGTTTAGGAGTCCAGTTTAATAAATTAATTAACAGTCAAAAATATTCAACGTTACAAATTTGCAACAAAATTCAAACTAATTATATAAGGGTAAGATTTAAATTACCTGAGAAGGGTCTTGAAGAGNTTCCACTTAACAGCAGCGCCTTTCTCAAGCTTGACATCGCCGCCGTATAACTCCACCTCCAGATTCCGGATCCGGTCAAATCCGGCGAGAATCTGCGCCGGAGTTTTTGGAGAGCGGGTCAGGATTTCGGCCGGGTTAGCGGGACTGGAGAAGATAGGCAGGAATCCGTGAATAGATTTGAACAGCGAACGGAAGAAGCTAGCGATCGGAGAATCAATCTCGGAGTCCGATTCGGTGGCGCCGAGGATCTGATCCAGTTGGAGAAGGAGCGAGTCGGACTGAGTGGCCAGCGAGTTAAATCGCTTCGAGACGGAACGACACCGTATCAGCGTTTTGACGTCACCGACTTTGTTCAAAATGTCGATGACCACAGGATCAGGAATCGCATCAAAAGCGTCCATGATTCTCTTTTATTTGGTTTGACCGAAATACCCTTTTCAAACCTTCGGGATTGGTTAGAGAGTTCTCTCACTTTGTTTTTGTGTATTCTCTTTTATTATGAGCCGAGAGATTTTCGACTTAAATAAGGAAATACCCAAAGGCGATATGATATTTAATTACCGGCATGTGGGGCCGTTATTGCCGTCGGTATATAATATTTAATTAATAAAGAACAATAAGTACGGATTTTTTGAATTTTTTTGATTGGTGGTTTGATATTTAATTAGGAGACATCAACGATTGAGATGCTCTCTATCCGGCGACACCGTCCTTGATCGACGGTCCAAAGCTACTTTAACCTATTTATTAAATCCCGGTCCATACCGGGGAAAATAATTGATAATAAAAAAAGACATATATTTGGATGGATCCAGCTTTAAAAAAATTGCGATCACATAATTTTATGACAGATGAATAACTCGATATCATAACTGATATTAAAATGTGATAACATAACTGATTATAATTTTTATTTTCTTACTTTGGCAACAAAAATGTGATATACAGTTAATTTTCCTTTCGAAGTCTTTTTTGGTCACTCAAAAACAACATTCAAATTCTACTAGATTATACATTTTACTAGGTTTAAAATACATGGTGATATTGTAATTGTGTCGCCATACTTTAAATATCCATGTGTGGTCATTGTGTCGTTATATTTCAAAACTTATATGGTGACAACGCTATTACAAAAATATAACCACTGTATCGTGATCAATTTATCGTTACTGTATTTAACAAAACAAACATATCTTATTAATAAGTTCAAAAAAAAACATATCTTATTAACGATAAAGCTAATTAATAGTATCAATAAAAATAGTAATTGCTGTTTATTTCTCATGTTTTCTAGCTCTTAAATCGAAAATATACAGATAAATATTAACGACTTAAAACTAAAAGTCTATATGCTGAAAAAATGAATAACTAGTTGATTTCTTAAACACGTTTTAGTTAATTACATGCGTAATTTTTAGTTCAATGATGAAGAGTGTCAAATTTTAGCTCAACATCCTTCGCCATCGAAGAGATTTGTTCAACGGATTTCCCTTCATAAACTGAGTTGATTGATGCTACGAAGATTCTCGAAAGCGAGTGAGAGGTATGCAATCCCAAGCACAGATGAAAGGTAAGCCATTTCCAAATCATTTGGAGGGACCGGATGGTTTGTTAATTCTCGGTCAAAAATTATAAAAAACCAATTATAAAAATTATTTTTATGTTTAGTATCGATATAAAAACCAAATTATAAAAATTATGATTTCATTTATAAGAATATACATTGAACATAAAACAAACAACAACCGAAACCTAAACCCCGTGTTCACCAGTAACATCATCGTTCGTGTATACTATACTCCCGTTGCCTTTGTACGGAAAGGACAGATGTACCCGTGTTCAGCAGGATCTCTCTCCTTTAGCATTGATGAATTGTCGAGATGAGGGAACACAAGAAATCAAACAGTGTGTTGTGTTGATTTTTTGTCTCTCTGCCTATTTAAAGAAACAAAGCTGCTACAACGATGTTTGGAAGAGAGGAAGAGTAGTGAAGAAAAACTGTTTTACTAAAAAAGGCTTGTGAACTCGAGCTTGAACACAATTTTCTAGTAATTTTTCGAATATGGTTTTTTTTTTTTTTGCAGAGACTTACGGTTCTACACTAGAACTTCAAGTCGATAAATCGTCTGTGTCATTAATTTTTTATTTTACATATAAAAATCATGAGATGAATAAGTGGTAGAAATTATATTCAAACATTCACCCATGGTAGCTAAGTTCATCTTAAGACGTAGTAGTAAACATAACAGTTTTCTTATATATACGTGTGGCGGTGTCGTCTAGGTTCATTTTGACCGTTGTCTAGGTTCATTTTAACCGTATTAATAATATTTATTTTTCTTGTTTTGAGGCAACAATTTTTGATTAAAAGGTAAATATTACTAATATTTTTTTTCAAAAACATGCATTATGGAGATTGAATACTACTGTAGTAGTTTACACCGACAACAATATCATAAACCATTAATTAGATGTCCGGATATGATATATATATATATATATATATATTATTTTTTTATGTCAACATTATTTTCAAATATATATAAATTTTCGTTATATTTATCATTATTTAAATATGTAAAAGCTCGATGATCAGATTAAGTTAGGGTAGGTTGCATTAATGTACTTGTGTCTTCTGAATTAATGCATGCATTTGAGAGTTGTTGTGGCAGATCTTGTCACACGTTCTTCCATGGAGATCCATACATCATGCATTATCTAGTGGCTGGCTGAGTAGAAATGTCTTACTCATGAGTTATGACAGTAGTTTATAATAGTGTGTTATATATAAGTTTCGGTCATGGAGTTAATATGAAAATAACATCGTAATAAAAGTAAGAAAATTATTGAGTTAGCTGTGTAAATGCTAATAACACTATTTTTATATTTGAATTAGACATTCAAATTAAGACATCATTCAACACTGTTAGTTTCTATTTAATATCACTAAATTTAAGATTACAAACATGACGTTTAACTTAATTAACGCTGCCTTCCTTTAACATTTAAGCTGTGTAAATGCTAATAACGCTACCGAGTTGGTGTTGTTAGAATAAAAAAATAGGTGAAATTTTTGTCTAACGCTGCCTTCCTCTAATGTGCATCGATTAAGTGGAAGAGAGAAAAACAGCGAAAGGATAAGGTTTTCTCAATTCACGCTGAAAATAGCGTTGTTTTTTTTAGTAATACATTATACATAAATGACCAACACTGAAGAACAAAGCTAGAGAAAAATGCAATCAAAGCCAATAAGAACCAACGCGAAAGATGACCCTGCACTTGAAAATAGCGTTGTCATCCACTTTATATTTGAGAAAAATATTTGAAACATTTAATTACTTTTATTTATTTTTTTACTTTAATTATCAAATTTTCTTTTTTTTTGAATTACTCATCTCTTATTTATTACTGTATAAATTATTATAATATTTACCATTCACGGTTAACAAATATATATTTAAATGATATATAATTTTTTTACTTTTTAAAAACGTGATTCCATCAAATATATACCATTTAAAAATATAAAAACTTGAAAAAATTATATTTTATTCAAGTCTTGTATATACTTTCACAATATGTCACAACTTTAGAAAAAACACTGTACATTGTGGATCAGGACATCGTTATTGAGAATTCGGGTACAAAGTGTAATGTCAAGATAAATATACGAAGATCGTTGATTGATGGTTTATGAATATGTGATGATTTTACCTTCCCCTAACAAAATGCATTATTTTTTTTGCAAACAAATGATTATTTGATATTTTGTCGCTGAAATGGTCAAAATTAATTTTCTTTTAGTTTTTAATGGAATAAGAGAGAGAATCAGTGACGATACATTGGCACGGAAACAAATGTCACCTACCAAAATTTACGCGATTGCCCAAAACACATCTTTCTTGGATAATAAGAGAAACAAAAGGTACGGTTCAACTTCCAACATTTATCTTTTGTCTCTTTTCCCTATTTTGTCTTTCTTTGGTTTATTGTTGTGACAAGCAACTTGACACTATTTTTTTTTTTTTGCTAAAGAACTTGACACTATTTTCCAAAATAACTTACGCCAATAAACAATTTCCGTTGATGCCAAAATAACTTGCGCCAATAAACAATTTCCATTGATGTCAAAAAAAAAAACAAAAATTTGCTTAACTGCTTTTGTTGTGGAAAAAAAAACTGTTTTCGTATATTTATACTTTTTTTTTTTTTTACTAAAGAATATTTATACATTTCTCTTGCTCTAAGTCTAAGACAACTATGAATGAGGGAGTGAACAAGTGGAATTTAAAATAAGAGATTCTTTCAACTAGAGAATAATCCATCGAATTTTAAACCAGAGAGTATGTTGAAACTAATTTTTTAATTTTTTTTTTCTATACCTTCTTTTTATTCCAATACGTTTGATAGCATAGTTTGCCCTCAATAATAATTAAATAAAAAACACTTCTCCATCCATTTTAGTAGTATTTTACTATGCCGATATCAATAATTTATAGAAAGTGGATAGTGATTATTCTAATTTAAATCCGGGGGACAAGTGGACAATTCAGCCGTGACAAAGACTAAACAATAGATTTTAAAAAGATCTTAATCATTTGCTTATTGTGTATCATTATTTGCTATTTTTTTAATTAGAGTTTTTTTATTAGAAACGCACAGCTAAGCTAATACTAATTTTAAATAAAATCTGGGAATATGATTTTTATATATCAACGCCAAATCGCCAGTTGGAATAATGGTTTAGTTAGACTTTTTTTTTGATAAATGGTTTAGTTAGACTTTGGATAAGAGAAATGTGAAAACGAAAAGAGAAATAGTTAGTTAATTAGGCTTTGGAGTGTAGAATGGAGTTTGAATTTTGGGATGAATATTTTTATTGCAATGTGTAAGAACATTGTTACATATATACATTACATATGTTATATGTATGTTGGGAATGCTGTTAACAAAAAAAAAAAAAATGTTAGGAGTTTTGGGATTTGTTGGTATACATATAAATGTTGTACGTTTGTGTTGTCGTTATACCAAATTTTTTTTTAAAAAATTAGGCTATAAGAATATATTGTGAATTCGTGTTATGGCTGTAACATGATCATCTTTTGTTGCTTATTCCTTTTATTCTATCAAGAGAAATCATAAGTATTGAGCAATATTTTTGGAAAAGTCAGACATAAAACTTTCCAGCTCTAATTAATTAGTGGCAGCAGATCCACCATATTAGCACACCATTGCTTTGTTAGGGAGATAAATATCGTACTTATATTTAAACCCGAGAAGATTCCTACTTATTCTTTCATCGCCTAATTAGGTTAAAGTTGTTTTTTACATTGTAAATGATGTAAATGAAAATCACTTAAAAGGTAACAAAAGTATACATTAATTTTAAGTGTATTTCCGACGCATACTATGTAAAAAAAAAAAACTATTTATGGTGTAAAGTGTACACAAGTATATATAGTTTCTCATACCAAAATAAAAATAAAAAAATTCTAAAGTTAAGCAACAAAAACTGGAACCTAGCATGTGTTCAGAGGATGTTCACACCAAAAAAAACAAAAAAAAACGTGTATATATGTAACAATGTTCTCAATCGATATCGTTTTTAGGGCTTTTTCTCTCGCCATTCGTTTCTTCGATATCTTTTTTGGGCTATAAACTATTTGGACTATAAGGCCCATTATTATACAGTGAAAACCGTTAATCGAGCAACTCGGTCGCATTAGTAGTAGATTATATTATTCAAACATGACCAAATCGTTTCATAGCCCGATATGTAATACCGGTTTTGATTATTTTTGTTGGCCCATTAAATTTTACACAAATAAATTAAATTGAAGGTTTTATTAAATGAACTTTTTTTGGGGGGATCTTGTAAGATGTGTCTAATTTTGCTTCTAACAAAAAGGAAAGATATAAAATAAAATTAGTAGAAAAACAAACAAAATTTAACTAATTTTTTTCGGTAAGAGATGGAACGAGTTTTTCCTTTGTTGGTTACTGATTACACTAAACTTCCAGTGATATTCAAATTACCCCCATTATCTATTATTTATATATATATTGCACTTTAATTTAAATTGTTAGTTGGAATCTAAGAACATATCTTGAGGACTAGAATAACAATAACCAGTAGAGTAATTTATAAGATCAAAGCAACTAACCCTATAACCACCCTATAGCTTCTATTAGATCTTTATTTTTATCCTTTCTCCAATACGATCTTATAACGCAATAAAATTATAAAAAAATAGTGCACAAGTACATCTACCCAATGTTTAATATATTCCCTACGTTTTAGAACCCGAAAGCGGATAATTATTGGGACGAAACTAAATCTGCTCCCCAGTCTAAGATCACTAAATCACATGGTCAGAAATCTTAATCATCCAATTAAATTTAAACTTGTCTTTTTTAGTAACTTAAAAAAAATGTATTTAGTACACGAATTTTCTCGAAGCTAAAAGCCTACAACATGGGAGAAGCAAATAGAGAGGAGCAGAGAAAGAGAGGAGGGGACCAGTGACAAGTGTTAAGTGTATGCTTAGAAACCTGAATTATTGCCCAACTAAACGTAATTAACTAATAATGAGAATCTGATTAATGGTCCCCGTTACCTTTTTAAGATGCGTGATAGCTTTAATTGGTCCCTTATAGCCTTTCACATGATGGTATTTAATCTGTAATTAAGGAATAAATAGATAATGAATTTAATATGTAAGCATTAAGCATACGCAAAATATTTCTACAACAATTATTAAATGGTTGGTATTTAATTAAGGGATACCTGATACAGCAAACAGTGAACCTGCTTCTCAGTTGTCACTGCTCGAAGAAGTAGGATTTAGGAATCCTTCAAAATCACTATAAGCAACAAGAAACACTAATAAATTCTACATTATCATTTGCAAAGCACCCACAAAAAAAAAAAAGGTTTCCAAATAATATTAAAAATATAATTCTAGATCGATCTCATCTATCTATGATTTGGAGATTTTAACTGGTCTTAAGAAATGATATATCATATTAGTTGTTAATCTGGGACACAGATCCAAAGAATAACACATGAACCCCATTGTTCATGTGCATAGTTTAGTGACACACCACTGATAGCTGTCACATAGAAAACAGACTATGTTTGCTCTCTTTTACTTTTCTTATGTATTTTCCTTAATCATATATTTCTTTCTTTCTTTCTTTTTTTGTCACCAGCCAGAGCATCTATTTATGAATATCATCGAGTCTTTCACAATTTTTAAATTTATTTCATTTGTCATTCATTCTCATTGTTAATTCAATGTATCTTACTTGCTATATCGAGCGAGCGTCCCATCAGTATCGGGATGAATATATCTTTTACGAAAAAGTTTCTTTAAAACACGTCATCGAATGATTTTTGAGCTGTGAAACCAGGAAGTTAGTAATACACAGTATTGTTTATATTATTATTACAAAATATACTTTTTGATTCATACAAAATGTGTTGCTTATTAGTTACAGTTAGATGAAGCTAAATTTTGGGAGGTTTGATATACCTGTGTCTGGTCCTATTTATTTGGTCACTTATAAAAGGGAAAAAATTTGACAGTCATAGTAAAAAAATGACTAGCATAAATCTAAGTGCAGGCAAATAGAGTTGATCCCAATAATTGGAGGAAATCGTACTTAGTTTATTCTTTTCAAGTCGGGTCACCACCAATGATGGGGTTTCTTCTTTAAATAATAATATCTCGATAAGTAATAATAATACTAATTAATATGATGTCAAAAAAAAAGTAGTAATTAATATGGTAAATATAAGTGAAGATACACACACACTTAACGGCTTTAGTTTCTTTACACGTATCAAGTCATGTCTTCTCGTGGAATGGAAGCATGTTGGTTGTCCCACTTGAAGTCCAAATATATCTAACATATGAAAAAAGAAAGGATTAGTGTAAAAAATTACAAAATAGTATACATATAAGCCTTTTATATGTTTATTTTACATAAAATTAAACCACTTTAAGTGGATTCCAACTCCTCATTCAACCTAAGTAGTGTTACTTTATAGCGGCTTTCCTTTTCACCACCTACCATTCGAAAAATAAAGCACTATTCCATATATATATACACACGATACATTCTAATATGATAAATGTCTTTCTTTTTAAATAATGAAAAGTTCATTTTAAAGGAGAAAATAAAAAGACCTCACTTTAACAAGATTCCTCCTCCTTCTGCCTTTTATTTTCTTCTTAGCATATCCAAATATCCAATCTCCTCTTGGGGGGAACGGGGGAAATCGCTAGATCCCTCATGGGATCAAAAACAACTTATATACACAGTTGATAAAATCTCTCACACGACATATTTGTAATTAATAATCGAAACGTTATACACCTAAGTTCACAATTTCAACACACCAACTTATCTAACCATGCCAATAGAATATATATGGTTTGTATATGCTCTCTTTATATGTTTCTGATATTTGTTTGATAGTATAATAACATATGGTAACATGAGAAAAAAACAAACTGTCTTTTCAAAAAGAATAAGTCGAATACATATTAACAAAAAAAAAAGAAAGAGATAAACCAACTCATCAGAAGTAATTTTCAATAAGCGCATGCACTTGAATCTTATTGTTTCCCACTTGTTGAGCGTCCTTCCATGGCTTAGCAGTAGCACTACTAAGGTCAGATCTATTATATATCTATGTCAATTCTTTGATTATCTTTATGAATAGTGTATTTTCTTTATTATAGATTAATTGATATAGTTTTGATGCACAATATTTAAATTTATTAGTATTGCGTAAAAGCTTGCGACTTTAGTTGTCTCAGATATCTGGAGACGATTAGTTTATTACAAAAGTTACTATTAAACAAATTTTGTCTTACTAATTTGCATGTTCTTGATCTGCATGCAACTTGTAATTGATGTTTTCATCCTCCTGCTGAGTGCTGGCCATAATAATTATTGGTTAAATGTACAGAGAAATCTTTATTTATTATTTCTTATCACATTGTCAAGATAACGCGAGTAACATGTAAATTAATGTCATGCGGTTTTCATCTAAAAGTTATGGATAATTTAAGCCTACTGACCCATCCTAGCTATCATAATCTATCATCATGATCTATCATGAATCTATTTCTCTTTCGTTGGGGTTTAATATCATGAATCTATATATATAACCGACTTCATTTTAACTAAAATTCCACTGCATTGACCTTTGAAATGCTGTGTTTATTTTAATTGATAGGGATTTTGTGTCCAAATTCAAAATAATAAAAAAAAAAAAAAAAATTCAGTCGCTACTCGCTAACTCACTATATAAATGTTGCAGTGGCTAAAAGAAAAAAACAATTAATGTGCTCAACGAAAACTAATTCATAGTCTTAATCAACATGACAATATTATCAAAAAGTTTCAAAGTTTGGCTTATGAGTTCTGTAGGTCACAGATCATAACATGTCAAATTATAATAGTTTTTCAACGTCTCTTTTCTACAACATTGTTTAATTTAGGGGAAAATGTAAATGAGTAAATGTGTCCATGTATGTAATCGGGGCACGGATGAGCCTGAGAATATATTTCTTCGTCTGTCAAATATACATATATATCATTAATTAAACATTCTTATATATATTGATGGCGATGGTAGTGGAAAATGTACTAATTTTTTTATATATGTATTTTGTTTTTTTTTTTGAACATTTATATAGATGTATTTTGTATATACACATTACACACATAAATGAATAACGAAATTATGGGAAAGAGAAAAGGAAAGTATAAGTTGAAACCCCACACAAATTTAGATACAACAAAAGTCGTCCAAACTAATATTCACCTCGTTGGGAATTCATAGCTTAGTCAAATTTCCTTTGTTTTTCTCCTCAGTTCTCACATCTGAATCCCAATAGTCCAAAACCCATAAGCAATTAACGAACTTGAAGTTTCTATATATACATGGGTAAAGTTGTTAATGATATCCTAAGCTTTCCTTTATCCTTCCAATAATTCGAACTTAACCGTAAAATCTCTATCTGTTTACAAGAGAATACCTCGATCAATTCTTTGTGAACTTGTTGTTTCTATCTGATTCATATCAAATTTTATTTCCTTTCATTATGTTTGTAATAATATATATTAAAGTAGTTAAATATACCTAAAAAAAATGTTAGTTGTTTGTCAAATGAAATAGTCATGTTTTTCTTGTATCTACGGTCTGCTATTTTTTTCATGTGGTCCGTTCGATGGAAATTTTAAGAGATTTTTCAGTTGATATAATTTTTTATATATAATTTAACCCATACATATACTAAAAATTACTTTTCGGTAAATAGTTTTTTTGTTGAGTTATTTTCAGAAAATTTATGATCATCAAAGTATCACGGATCCAATATAATTTTTGGGTCGATATAAAATTATATATATATATATATAAGCTTACACGAAAAGAAAAATAACTCCTACTTTGTTTGGGATTTGAAGTTGTTGGGCTTGCCGGTAGTATCCTTCTGACTGCCCATAATCGTATTATTTCGTTCTTTCTACTATTTAAATAAACAGACAAAAAGAGCTTTTACTTCACTGCAAAACAGTACTTTCACTCTTATTTAATACTTTTCTTTGTAAAAAGCTATTTAATTTAACACCTTTTCTATCATATACTTATATATACTTAATTATATGCATACAGATTCATATGATTTTAAATCACCCCTACTTTGTTTTATAAATGTTACAAAGATTTCTCAGATTCCTCCAAAAAATCCAATGATTTCTCGAAAAAAATTTCAATAACATTTGGCTGATTATTTAATGGGTGATTTTGCAGAATAATCTTAAAATATACTGATTTATTTGACTTTTATTTATTGTTTGTCCGTTTTTAACTGATAGATATTTTTAATTTTTTTCGAATATTAAAAAAAAATTGATGAAATTAAAAGAGAATAAGCAAATATTAAAATATTTTTTATTCATTTCTAGATCGTTACACGAAATTTACAATTTTCGGATCGATGTAGAAAAAATATAAATACTTCTGGCCATAACACCTTCTAAGCATCTACTAATTTTCTTAAAATTGTGTTTATATATATCAGTACTAAATAACTCCTCAAAATTTGGAAATCATCTCAGGTGTTATTTATGTTGATAGTGTTTCAGTTTTATCCCACTGTCTTCCTCTTCCACTCTACCAAACGCTTCAGAAACTCATTAACCTGTGCATTAATTAAAATGGTGTCCAGTTTAATAAATTAATTAACAGTCAAAAATATTCAACGTTACAAATCTGCAACAAAATTCAAACTAATTATATAAGGGTAAGATTTAAATTACCTGAGAAGGGTCTTGAAGAGAATAAGAGGCATTGGTTTCCTTTGGAACTTTCGAGACAAGAATTCCAAAACCTTGTCCCCTTTCACGTAAAACCTATCGAATTATATGGTTAATTTGCTACGTCAATATATTAGTTGAACTCTATAATAAAATTGGATTTGTTTATAAACTGTTAAAAAAGAGTAATTGATGGTACGGAAACGTGTTATAATTGTCACTATACCTTAAACGCATCTTCGTCGGTACGGTCATCTCCAATATACACCGGTACAACATCTTCCGAATTTTCAAATCCTATTTTAATCAGATCAAAGATATAAGAACTAACAGATCTAACAAATATTTTCCAAATAATATATATGTGGGTTCTCTCACCTAATGATCTTAGCAAAAAATTGAGAGCTTGGCCCTTGTCCCATTTGATAGTGGGGCGGATTTCAAGCACCTGGTTTTACAAATAAATTGATTAATTAATATTCTGTTAAAGATTAATATATACTTAATTAGCCTTCGAATGACTAGTAAAACGAGGTAGATGATTTTACCTTTCTACCTTGGGTTAGTTTCAGCTCTGGATAGTCAATTAGAACTGATTTTACTTGTTCTGCTAACGCAGCCCATCTCTGTTAGAAACAAAAAAGTACATAAACAAATAGTTATTAGACCACTTTGTTGCTGAAAAATATCAGTAATTCGGTTCCCACAATAATCATCATTACAAAATAATATACTGGTGCTTTGCTTTGTGTTTATTGCTGCAAAGTAAAATACCGAATATCATCTTTAACAATAGTTTTTATCTAAAATTAGACGTTACATTACCAAAAATAATTCCTTTCAAGAAATAAGTCTTCTAAGTTTTTTTAAGTACTTTGGGCTAAAAACAAAAAAGTAATTTGGACCATTTTTTTTTTTTTCCAAAAAAGAGAAAGTTTTTTTTTCATCATCATTTTTGTTCTTACTTTCTCATCAACACGTCGAAAATGTACGGACAGACAAAACTTGTTGTTCTCCACCATAGCCCCAGGGATCCATTTTGTCTGTTCCTCTAAAATATTAACCACCTGAAATTATATTATATCCGACAAAGTTAAATATATTTACTGTTTTAAAATTCTTCGTAATTCGATTAATGAAAACAAACAAAAAATGCACCTTCTCGATCATCGGTACAAATTCACGAGCAGGTTGAAACAATACTCCTTGATTACTCTGTGATCATTTCACACAAAACAAAATATTTTAGAAATCAGATAAAAGAACAAATTTCTATAGATTTGTTTCTGCGTTGTTTTCTCACCTCGCCGTAATTACTTTCGTTTGTGGGACCTTCAATGTCCATGCCGTGGCTTCCAGCGTAGTAAATCTCGTTGAGTTTGACAAAACTACGGACCTGAAAACAAAAAATCATATATATTATTTTTTTATCACATAGTTAGCAATTAGCACCAATATAAAGTAATGGTTTTTAAAAAAAAAATAGTAAACATTTGGTAAAATGTAATGTACCTTATCTATGGATCTTCCGGTGACTATAGCAGTCGGGAAGTTTAAAGCCACGTCTTTGACAACTTCTCGCATCTGTAAAACAAATATAAACATTATTAAATTCAAAAACAAATAATTAGTTTTTTTTTCAAACAAATAATCTGTTAATCCCAAAAAAACTTCTAAGCTATGGAAACAGAATAAAAACCTCATGGGTTATGTAAGCTTTGTCGGGATCTTCAACTATGGGAGAAAGAGTCCCATCGTAATCAAGAAACATAACAATCTGTTTCCCTTTTGCAGCATTCACAATCTCATCGAACATATTTAAAGCCGAAGGAAATCGAACCTAGAAACACAAGATCTTGGTCAGATTCCAAAATACGGAAAATGGGTAATTGAGATTAAAAAGAGAGAAGATACAAATAATTAACGTACGATCCAAGAAGTTTGATCGTCGTTATCTGAGACAGAGTCATGAGAAGATGATCTGAGACGTGTAGGGGAAGAATCACGCATGGAATCGACCCAGGATGCAATCTTTCCAGCACCAAGATTGTTCTTGTTGTCGGCTGCTTCGAGAAGTTTCAAGAACTTTCGACGAGGGAAGGAAAAGTAAGTGGTGGGAGGTGAAGAGAACAGAGCAGAGTTAGAGACAGAGACAGTGATGGTTTTCAAACCCAAGATGGGTTTTCTGTCGGAGACGATGACATTCTGGTTCGTCATTTTTCTCACGAGTGTTGAGAATGATAAGCTAGAGAGAGAGAGATAGAGAGATGTAGAGAGAGATGGTGAGGAGGAGGAAATGGGGAAGGAGGAGAAGAGGAATTTATAGGGAGAGAGAGAGAGAGAGAGTGTAAGAAGAAGGAAGAGAGAAAAGAAATTGCGAAAAACTCCATCTATCATTGGTGGCTCCCTCTGTACCTTTTTGGCCACATTATGCCCCTCTCTCTCTCTTTTTTCAGCCTTTTAACTCCTTTCATTCCATTGGATCCTTGAGAAAAATGTAATTTAGGTTTACTGGAATTTTTTTATTTTCGATAAAAACGTGTTTCAAAGCATATCTTTTATATATTACGTGAGTCTTTTTTGTTGTTGTTATTTTAACAATGTGAGTGAAATTTTTATTTATTTTAAAACAGATATATTTTCATTTACTTTGAATTTCATAGACGTGTGAAAATATATATCTTATTTATAAAATATAGTAAACAAGTACTTACAGAAATATTACCGTGTGTCATTAGGTTAACGGGTGGAACTCCAGAAAAAGAAGAAGACCATTTGGTTCCTGTTTTGAGAAGACTATGGATTTTAATCTCTGGATTTTGGATTAGAAAACGTCTAAACTTTTATAATTGGTATGTAGTATTAAGTCGCATGAGATACGTACGAGCTCTTGATGGC
Organism: Alliaria petiolata; assembly: GCA_020283515.1. NCBI lineage: Eukaryota > Viridiplantae > Streptophyta > Magnoliopsida > Brassicales > Brassicaceae > Alliaria > Alliaria petiolata. The sequence goes on along the minus strand of JAHZTW010000003.1, from coordinate 2,354,298 downwards.
TTACAAAAGTAAACATTTTTATTTAAGAAATCAGATGGTTGTTTAATCATGCGAGCTATGTTACGAATGGTTATGGAAAATTAGGCTGAATAACCAAAATAGTAATAATTATAATACACTATATAACTATTTTATAGTAGTGGCTACGATATAACGTGTGTAAACTATAATAATACAAATCTGTCTTTACTTATCAAACACCACTCGTCTTTTTTTTCTTTTTTTCTTTATAATTTTTTTTCTCCCTCTTTCAATTTATTTGCTTCAAATCTTCTGTAAAAACTGATTCAAACTCACGTTTCTAGTGAAAAAAATAAAGATTACTTTTTTTACACATGCTGTTGTTAAATTTTTTTGTAAACGGATATAAATATCTCAAAAAATCGATTATTAGCTTGAAACATTTAAATCTATACTAGTGCACATTTATATAGTATAGTTGGTTCCTTTATAAATCATAAGATATGTTTACATATGCAAATGCAATTGAGAAATGATGAAAAATCAATATTTTTATTCCTAGTTCTTATATATTTTACATATGTACGCATTGTTGTTTCAAATCTGGAATATGACAACTAATTAATTGTTTGTTAAAAAATTATATTCTATAAATAGAATACAGTATAGAATGGTTCATGCATTCACATAAAATATATTCCGTTTCAACTTTTTTTTAGATACATTCTAATCTATGCGTTTCTATATAATATAACATGTTTTAAATTATAAACACTATTTACAAAGTTAAGAAACTTATATATGTTTTTTAAATTTAAAATATGTTAGATGCAAAAATATGTGTATATTTGGTATGATAGCAAAGTTTAATCAACTAATAGATAGTAAGAAACTAAACCAATAACCAAGATAAATAAAATAAAAATATGTGTTCATCAAATAACATAACAAAATAGTATAAAAACTTACTAATCATTTTTATAAACAGAACATAACAATACTCAAATAGTAAAATAATTTATTACTTATAGCTAGAAGGGTAAAAACGTGAAAATAGTGTTTTTGGCTATTGAATTAAATATCCCATAAGCATGGTTATATTCTCATATATGTCCCAATATGGTTAGTATGCTAATTGACCCAATAATTATTTGCTTATTACTTTTTTATTTTTTTTTGTTATATTTGAATTTGGTTTTAATTAAAACTAGAGAGAGTATTAGTTTAGCTTACTAGCTAGTCAGCTAAAATTTAAAGTTGCGAATGTGTTAGTTAATACGATGAAAATATCAATTAGGGCCGATCCATAGCTAAGACAGCAACAACAAAAAAGAGGAAAAAGATAAAAGGTTGGGCTTCTGTTGTAAATAATTTGTGAATGGTTCTTAATTAATATCTTTTTATTATTAACTTAATTTACCAAGCGTTTTTGTGTTTTGAATTTGAAAATTTAAGGTAGAAAATGGTGGTAGAATTAAAGGAATGTGATGACTGAAAAAATGGGATGAAATGTTTTATATTATGGAATCACGTCTAGACACTAACCTCGAGCTTCCAAGATTATTCGAAATTCCTATAGAATACACATCAACTGCTAATAAATTAAGGAATTTGATCAAAAACCATATCTCGACATGATCTCCGAAAATGATATATTCTGTTTCTATTCGTAAGATTAGGAATTTAGGAATCAATAAAAGGTTGTTAAACTTCACCGAAATCCATATCAGCATATTCAAAGACTTTTTTTCTAGATTTAACCGCTCATTGCCCACTACAAAATTTAAATATATATTCTAATGTGCATATGTAATACAAATATACAATAATATAGTGTTCTATCTCAAAATCAATAAAATTGAGGGTGTAATTCAAAATCAATAATATTGTTTGTTCTTCATTAAAAAAAAATCGATATGGGAGATTTAAGAGATTGAAGATCATAAGAGAAAATGAAATCATAATTATTGTCTCTTTAATATATCTTTAGGGATACTATATGTATCGAATTATATAGTTTCCATTAAGTATATTTCTGTTTGCTTAGTACTCCCTCTATTTTATAAATAGTGTCATTTACACTTTTGCACATATATTAAGAAAACTATAAATCTATTATATCTTTAATTAATACACTAAATAAATTTCTGTTTCTAATTAATACATTAGAACTATAAGGTTAAAACTAGATTTTTATTCAAAATTTTATATTGAAAATATAAAATAACATTTTTTGTAAACCAAAAATCTAACTTTAAAAAGATATTTTTTTTTGTGAAATGGAAGGAGTATAAGTTTTTGGTTTTTATCGGAAATAGATAGAATGCATTTATCTGTGTGTTGATTCATATGGTTCAAGTAATGCGGGTAAGGATATATATGGCTATGACGAATTAAGTTATAAATACTTTTTTCGGTGTAACGATCACATTATTATAACCAGCTATAACCATAGCACACAGATCCATTGGTTTACCAAACTAGAGGAAATCAAAATTCTAGTTTTGGGGGAATCTTTAAACAGCTTTTAAATTAGACCTAAAATAGACCTAATAAAAATCCGGAAAACATAAAAGAAATAGAGCGAATATATACTAGCTAGAATAGTGAACGCCCACAGGAACAAAAACGATTGCACCCAAATCTGTCTAACATTTTGTGGTATTCGATCGAAACTAGTAGCTATAAACTTTCTATAGTTTTGTCATGTAATAAAAATCGCAAATGTATATAAATCCTACGTGTATCAAATTTCTCTTTTCATTGCAAATGCATGCCCTTATTGTTCGTATTATACGTACGGCTTTACCCATATTATATACAAAATTAATATTCGCGACAGTTTGTTGTACTGCTTTTTAACTCTTATAATTAAATTACGTCTAATTGATGTTTGAATATAATTTCATAACGCTTTCGCAAAAAAAAAAAATATAATTTCATAACTAAAGACGACCACATGGGTCAACATTCTTGACTTTCGTTACTTGAGAATCCACAAAGGGCACGAAACTAGAAACCCTTTAGATTTCTTGTTCCGACGGGGACAATCACTTTGGTATTTAATATTATTTTAATTTATTAAATGAGCTCCATTTTGTGACCCAAAACAAAAAAAATTGAGCTCCATTAGCACATTTTATATATTCATTGTATTTTGATTAATTTGTACACATATAAACACAGTCATAAACACATGAGTGGAAGTTTCCGATCCTTTTCGTGCTGTTAATTAAGACGTTGTGTGGTTGTGGTTTGATTTATTTTTCTTTAAATTTGGCGGCGGTTAGAGAAAAGCTAAATTCGGCATGGTTGGGTTCATGAACTAATCGCCATATAACAAATTATATATTCTCCGACACGATGTAATTTTCGGTTTATATGTCACATTTCAAATAGACCATTATTTTTTTTATGTATATATATAGTTTCATATTTTGTTTGTCTAAGAAAAAAGTACGTTTTCAAAAACAATGTAAGCTGAACAAATACTAATTATAAACAATGCCAAATACTCCCTCACTTTTGATTTAAGTGTCGTTTTATACTTGTTTTTTTGTTTACAAATAATTGTCGTTTTCGGATTTCAATGCAGATTTATGATAAATTTTCCTATTTTATCCCTACTTTTTCAGCTTATTAATTATTCCTATCAAACAAAATAATGTTTTAATGAAAGGCAAAACAGAAAAATTTAATGTTTTCTTAATCTGTGTGAAATATCCTAAAACGACACTTAATTAAAAACAGAGGGAGTAGCTAATTAACTTAATTACGTAGTCGCGCAAATAATCAGGAGCGATTCTTTTGGTGAAAACAAGGATGTTTAATTATATTGGTATTTTCAATATATAATGTAAATGTATTATCTATGGCAGACATCCAAAATGAACTGATTAACTTACAATTTGGATTTTAATAAACATGTATAAATAAGTGCTAGAGCTAGCCTAAAATATATATATTTTTTTTGCAACAAAGCCTAACAAACTTTAAACGAATAATTGGTAAAAAAATATCCTTTTGTTGAAACCAAAATACATCACAGAACTTACACGTTTATAAAAAGATGGGACCTATAAAAATGAGGGGTAATGCAGAAGAGGACAGCTACAAAATGCATTAGAATTATGCGGTATTTTACTATTTGTCATTTAGTTGTATTTGGAGTATACGAACACAGAAGACTAACAAGGTTTACGTGTATGGTTTGAAAACTAATGGAGGTTACAACTTACAAGCATGTGAGTTTATCAAAAGTTTATATTGTTTCAAAATTTAGGGTTTCCATCAGAAAAAAAATAAAAATAAAAAAGAACTTAGGCTGCTAAACCATTTACGAAAATAAAAATAATTACTTTGACGTGTAAGTTCGTTAATTATTTTATTTATGAGATTTTGATATTTAGTCACGGTCCCCATTCCACAAAGGGGACTTGGAATAACTTTCCCATTAAGGAAGACTTTTGTTTTTCAATAAAACTTGCTCGCATGCATGGTCGATGCACGGTGTGGTGTGCCTTTTCCTTCGACAACTCATTTCTATTTTTCCTTTCTTTTACTTACTCCTGCATACTCCCTCTGTTCCTAAAAGAAGATAGTTTTAGAAAAAAAATTTGTTTCAAAAAAAAAGAAGTTTTCAATTTTTTAGATGTAGTTATTGTCTATTTAGACTTAATTTGCCCTTATAACATTAAATATTTAAAGAATAACTTAAGTAATAATTAATAAAAACAAGGTTAGAAAAGTCTTTTGTAAAATTTTCTTAATATGTGTGAAAAACTCAGAAATACCTTCTTTTAGGAACAGAGGGAGTATATATTTAATATTTACTTCTTCTATTTTTTTAGCAAGCGAATTTTTTTTTTTTTGATAAAGTTAGCAAGCGATATTTACTAGTTTACTTATGTTTTTTTTTATCACTACTTACTAATAACTATAGGTTTTTAAGAAAAAAATCCTTCAAAATTAATATTTCAAACCATAATTAATGACGTATCGAATGGAACATAGAGGCGAGTCAAAAAGATAATTTATTGGTATGTTCTTAACCAAAACTTTATTTTACGTTTTTCATATATTTTATCAGTTATATTGTGTATGCAGTTATCATTTGGATTTTTTTTAAAACGCAAAAATTACATATAACCATTGGAATTTCTTTGCTGAGATAACATAATTTTGGACAATATTGTAAAAATAATGCGATAACATTTTGTTAAATAAATAATATATTTTATTGCACGTGTTAGAAAAAATATAATACTATAAGTAAGCTGTATATATGCTATTTTTATTTCCGCTGTGTATATGCTATTTTTTTTAATTGTTAAATCCATGCTATTTAAAAAAAAATGCACGAGAAAACACACAGCTTACTTGAAAAAAATACCATAACAGTAGTTTTACAAATATTTGATATAATTACGCTCACAGTTAGTTCCAAAAATAGAAAAAATTACCCTCACAGTTAAGCATCGTTCCAGCTTAGTAGTAAAACACATCGTTTTGTTTTGTCTATTCCAAGTCGGCTCGTGTCCCTCCTCACGGTTAATTAACAGTGGTGACAAAAACTGTTATGTCAGCATAGTGTCTAGTAGGATTTCGATTAATTTGGGCCTCCGGAGATTTGTTTCATAATCTCTTAGAACCAGAACAAAAAAATTAGTCTTGCTTTCAGACTTCCAGTCGTATTTAAGGTTTGCTAAGCTTTTGCTAAAAATTGCTAAGCCGAGTATAGTAACGTAAAAGTTTATTTAAAGAAAAAGCTTTTCCAGTTTGTTCACATCCATTACAATTAATTTTTAATAATAATTCATCTTTATTACATCAGATATATATTCTAAATAAGTGCTGAAAATAATAATTTAACATATGGAATGTAGGATTTACATGATATACATTTTTTTCATCTCTAATAATTTTGTAATTGGAAAAAGTAAAACATTATATGTATAATATAACCATCTAGCTGATAAATTGTTCAACGATGGCACTTTGTAATACTGTGTTAAATACAAAAAGGGAAATAATATTATGCATAATAAATTTGGTAAATTGCCAAAACTTTCTATATTTGAAAGAGATCTATAGATTGGGCAATGCCTTTTTTTTTTTTTGGTCAACCATTTCATTTCATTATTTATGAAGGTAAAACGCAGAGAGTTCAAGAGCTCGAAGAGCTTCTTTTGCAATCGCGTCTGTCTTAGCATTGACAAAGCGTGGAATAAAACTAAAAGAAACTGTTGTAAACAGCATGGCAAGAAGCCGGATGTCAATCAAGATTCCATGAAGCTCGTTAGAGCTGTCGTTAGAATTAATCAAGATTGAGCAATGCCTTTAATTTTTGACTTTTCGCTAATAAATCTCAACTGAAATTTATTCGTATCAGGAAAATTAGATCTAGAGAGTGACTAGTTCTAATATTCTAACTGTAGTAAAAGAATAGAGGAACATCATCAAAAATTTACTTTTGTAATCAAATTAAAAACATGCAATGTAATTCATATGCAACAAAATAAAATTGTTACGGTTTAAATAAAAAATTAATTTAACTTTGTCGGATATTTATAATTTCAGGTGGTTAAAAATTTAGAAGAAAAGACAAGATGAATGGTGGAGAACATGAAGTTTTGTATGTCCATACATTTTCGACGTGTTGATGAAAGAGTATGAACAAAAATTATGATGAGGAAAAAAAAACTTATTCGTCCCGAAGCGCTACGTTGCTTCTCCAATGCTGCATGGATAGCAAACTTTTTTTTTTGTTTTTTTTTTAAGAGAATGTAAAATTGTATTCATCCCAGAAAATCTGTTTTACATAACTGCTGCATCAGTTATTTTGAATTGGTTTTAAAAGCATTACATATAAATTTTGAAAGCTTCATGAACCCAGTGCCGCAAACCAGACGTTACATCTGTGGATTATTAAAAACACACAAGACATACCGGTTTCCCAAGGTTTGCATTTTCATCTCTGCATTTATGAACTTGTGATCCGCTTACTCAATTTGGTAGGTGACTTGAAATCAAGTGTATGCAATCTTAATCAATATTAAATCTCTTATGATTACCTTTAATGTTATTTCCTTTTAGTTTATCCCTCATTAATTTAGCCAATCGTGTGGCCGACTCCTTGGCAAAATCTACTTTGTTATCTTCTAATAATGCTTTCTCCTTTACTCGAGTTTTGAAGTCCTTTACTGTAAATCTTGTTTGTCCAAAAAAGAAAAATGTAAACATAAGATGATTTGTTATTTCTTTTCCCCACCAATAATNATAATATATTTTATTGCACGTGTTAGAAAAAATATAATACTATAAGTAAGCTGTATATATGCTATTTTTATTTCCGCTGTGTATATGCTATTTTTATTAAAAAATAATATGCTATTTTTATTTTATTTTTAAATTGTTAAATCCATGCTATTTAAAAAAAATGCACGAGAAAATACACAGCTTACTTGAAAAAAAAATACCATAACAGTAGTTTTACAAATATTTGATATAATTACGCTGATCACAATTGCTAAGCCGAGTATAGTAACGTAAAAGTTGATTTAAAGAAAAAGCTTTTCCAATTTGTTCACACCCATTACAATTAATTTTTAGTAATAATTCATCTTTATTACATCAGATATATATTCCAAATAAGTGCTGAAAATAATAATTTAACATATGGAATGTAGGATTTACATGATATACATTTTTTCATGTCTCATAATTTTGTAATTGGAAAAACTAAAACATTTATATGTATAATACAAACCATCTAGCTGATAAATTGTTCAACGATGGCACTTTTTAATATTGTGTTAAATACAAAAAGGGAAATAATATTATGCATAATAAATTTGGTAAATTGCCAAAACTTTCTATATTTGGGAGAGATCTATAGATTGAGCAATGCCTTTTTTTTTTTTTTTGGTCAACCATTTCATTTCTTTATTTATGAAGGTAAAACACAGAGAGTTCAAGAGCTTGAAGAGCTTCTTTTGCAATCGCGTCTGTCTTAGCATTGACAAAGCGTGGAATAAAACTAAAAGAAACTGTTGTAAACAGCATGGCAAGAAGCCAGATGTCAATCAAGATTCCATGAAGCTCGTTAGAGCTGTCGTTAGTATTAATGAAGATTGAGCAATGCCTTTAATTTTTGACTTTTCGCTAATAAATCTCAACTGAAATTTATTCGTATCAGGAAAATTAGATCTAGAGAGTGACAAGTTCTAATATTCTAATTGTAGAAAAAGAATAGAGGAACATCATCAAAAATTTACTTTTGTAATCAAATTAAAACATGTAATGTAATTCATATTCAACAATAAAATTGTTACGGTTTAAATAAAAAATAATTTAACTTTGTCGGATATTTATAATTTCAGGTGGTTAAAAATTTAGAAGAAAAGACAAGATGGATGGTGGAGAACATGAAGTTTTGTATGTCCATACATTTTTGACGTGTTGATGAAAGAGTATGAACAAAAATGATGATGAAGAAAAAAAATCTCTTATGATTACCTTTAATGTTATTTCCTTTTAGTTTATCCCTCATTAATTTAGCCAATCGTGTGGCGCCCGACTCCTTGGCAAAATCTACTTTGTTATCGTCTAATAATGCCTTCTCCTTTACTCGAGTTTTGAAGTCCTTTAATGTAAATCTTGTTTGTCCAAAAAAGAAAAATGTAAACAAAAGATGATTTGTTATTTCTTTTCCCCACCAATAATTCGAGTTTTATAGAATACGTGAATGTTCGTGACCATAAAAAAAAACACATGTGAATGTGTCTTCATATTCGCAGCTCACTCAACTGTGCCTACTTGGCTATCTATTATCTGCCCACTTGCATCAATTTCTTAAGTTGCTAATGTCTTCTTTTTTATCAACTTTCAGTTGTTTTCCCCCTGATAATCTTTTTTTTTTTGGTTTTATCCCCCTTGGTAATCTGGTTGTTTATCTGCTATCATTATTATTTGGTTTTTAATTAGATTAATTAGCTTCAAAAATTGAATTAGATTAAATTCTATACTAATTCTGGTTTCTTATTCTACTTACAAATTAAATACATTGGGTAAACGCACAGTTTGAACGTTTTGATAGCAATTTTTTTTAGTTCTCTAAATTAGCTAAGGTAGTCACACTTTTTATATTATAAGTTTGTAGATTAGTATATGGCTCATTTCCAATGCTAATAAAAAATTATAAATTAAAACTGAAGATTTGTTGGTCCCTTCGATGGAACATAGGGCCACATTTCAACTGTATTGCCCCAAGAGCTAAAGGAGCGTATATATTTCTTTAGTGTTCTTTCTTTCCAAATGATGAATTCAATGTTAGTTCGATTGGTTTTTAATTATATCATCATTTTATTGCTATCGTGATATCAATAATATCATAATGTAGTTTAAAAATATATATATCATAAATGTATTTTACCAGGGCCGGCTCTGGGCCAAGCCAAATGAGGCATTGAGCTTGACCCCCAATTTTTGTTTGCCTCTTATACAAGAATTTTTCTATGTATACATAATAAGTTTTATAGTTTTTATTAATCCATTACTAATGTTTTATGGTTTTATAGTTCATATTTTTCAATTTGTCTCTGACCTGCAAAATCTCAAGACCGGCCTTGTTAATTTTATTAATATGGACAATAATTAAACACAAATCTTAATTTTTGTCTTTGCTTCTATCCAACAAAATGGAAAATATCAAATTTGAAATTTGTTAATTTTTATGTGATGGGAAGCTTTCTTTATATTAGTTTGTTGATCCAAACTTACATGCTGAACACCACTGAATGTAATTATGCCCCCTCTGAGATGTTACTATGTCTTTATGTATGCCGCCGACTTCACTTCATCTTAACATATGCATACAGTAAAATCTCTTAAAACAACCAATTGAATTTTGTTGTTTAGAAAAACAAAAGCATCTGTGCATGTAAAGATTTTATACAGTTATTTAATTATTTGTTAACCTTTTGTTATTCAACTAATCTACATGTATTAACTATATGAATGTCTAGCTAGTGACTATAGACTATAGTGGCCAGTTATATGGAAATAGACTAATTTATCAATATATTCATATCATTTTATTTACTCAACTTCATATATACATATATAATAAAAGAGAATTGTGTAGCATGCACATAAATTAGTATTTGATTTGATGGAAGAAAATTAGAAAACAAAGTGTTAAGGCATGTGAAGACACATGTAATTAGTTTGGTAGGAAATTGATGAAAGATATACTTAACTATTAGAGTTAGGTCTGAATAGTGTTGCCAACTTATAACTTAAACCGACATGAAAACCTTTATTTTGTTTGAGTGAACCGAGTAACACTAATTAAACCACTATTAATATTTTTCTGTCACTTATGTATTTTTTTTAAACTTAACTAACCACTCATGTTAATTTGATGTCAACCACCAAATTGGCCCTTAGTTAGTCCACTATATTCATGTATATCAAATTTTATATGTATATCATGTATGATAAATCCAACAGCTAAATGTTCTTTTGTAGTTTTGAATTGTGCTATTAGATGTACACTGAGTACACATATTAAAAAAAAGGATATCAGATGTTACATCTATATGTGAATTAATCACACTTTCTTAACAATAACAAACAACAAACTTTTCGAAATATACATTATTAATGTCGTAGTACTTCTGTCTTATACTTAATATTTTTGGAATATATGTTCACGTCCATAATAATTTGTTATCTCGTCCCAACTTCTCAACTGTTGTTGTGCTATAAATTCATAAAATCTTGGAGGTGAATCGCAACACGAAAGAGCATAAAAATATTATTCTTCCATACTTTTTTAATGTTTTTTATAAAATATTCTTCCATACTTTATAAATTACAAATCATATATATATATTGCCAAATACTTTTTGTTGTAAATGTAGGTTCCAAGATTTGTCACGAACGGATCGTTTTTGCTTTTGCTTATTTAAATGAGAATATCTGATCGGGTAATTGTACTTTGAGTTCCTTTTGCGGGGAGGCAAAAAAAATATTATCTTACGTATAAATTATAGAATTAATTGTTGACAAAAGATTAATAATTAATTAGTATATATTGATAATCTTTTGAAATGCTCGGTTTGTTAGATAGTGCCTAGTGGATATATACATTTGTCCATTTTACGGTACAAACTAAGCTCTTTGTCATTCTCAACTAAGTTTTGATCCTTAGTACCAAAGTCTCTCATGTAAAGTCTAAATCTTCAACATTCACTTGAATAAGTTACTTTATGAAAGGGTCCATAAGTTAGTGCATTCTTTTGTTTATCCGGACTCTATCTTTCTGTAGTAGCACAGAATACATAACTTAACTTTCGATGAGTACCCATCGTTTTAAAATGTGTAATTCACATAGTAATTGTACCAAACATAAAAATTGTGTGATATTTCATTAAGGGGCTTTTTTACTAATTTACATAGATTGGAGTTTATGTGCTTATATGTTTTGCAATGATTAATTTTTTGGTTAAACGAAAAAGAAGAAGATAACTAAAATGTCATTGGTTCAATTGAAAAAGTACCAAAGATAATCCTGGTAATCCAACAATATATATATATACTTTACTTCGAAACTTCTTAATAAGGAGTTTCAAGAAAAAAGAAAAAAAACATCTTAATAAGGAAAGACGAACAAGTGAAGCTGAGACTGAGAAACTGATGGAAAGACACTTGGGACCCACGGCGACTTGTTTGTTCTACTAATATAATAATGTATAAATAAATTTGTGATTGCGACGTGAAATATCGGGCTGGCAATAATAATACATCGAAGGACCCACAATAGCCCGTAGTGCTAAGCCCACTAAAAGCCCATATTTTATTTATGTATTTTTTCTACTGCAAAAATATGGACTTTACACGTGAAGAGTTAACGGACGTGACAAGGATTAGGACGCGGCGACAAAATCATGGCTTTTTTCCAATATATTTTATTTTTCGCTTTTTCTATATTAAAAAGAAAACGTTGAACAGCTAAAACCAACAAGATAGGCCTTCAGAAAATATTGATAGGCTTAAATTGGGTTATGGACTTATGGGCTAACAACACATGAGCTCATTCTCTAATTTCAGAAAAAATATACCAACCGAGGTTATCACTACGATTATGATTAATGGTGACCAACAAAATATAAAGAAAAAAAAATAACATTAAATTCGTTTTTTCCCGGTATATTAATTCTTTTTATTCATCATCTATTTGGAAATGCAAATTTCACAAAACTTCGTGATTATACAGAAAATAATATCCTCAAAACTTTGGATTTTCTATATAAATATAAATAAATTATACAAATTTCAATATCACTATACAACAACAAAGATGCATGAACCGTCATCTCTTCCATGATAATTCTTTCCAAATCAAAACAGTTAAGAAACGAATCCATGAACCGCTGAAAATTGCAAAGCCATTAGAGATCATTGTACAACATTCAAAGAATTTGAAGAAATTTATAATAATTTCATTGGAAACCATCAGAAGAAACTACTCATAAATATGAGGAAAATTCATTCATCATCAATTCAAAAAAAAAAAAGAATATCCTTTTTAGTTACTTTTTACTAATGTTGCCAAAAAAAAAAAGTTACTAATTTCTAGTGGGACATAACTTCCACAATAAAGGCATTAGCAGAACCGCCAAGAAACTACTCTATTCCAACATCAAGTTTAGAATTGACTAACTGAAAATGCAATCAGCGAAAATTGTCGTTCGTTATCGGAAAAAAAATTATATGACTTTTAAGATCGCCTCACGATCACCTATTGAATTTTTAAAAGTGAGAACAAATAAACTCTACATAATTTCTCTCTAATTTTTTTTGAGAAATTATAAATTAAAACATCAACAAAAAGGAACAAATATCTTTTTTTTTTTTTTTTTTACATCTAGGAACAAATATCTTTACACATTAAAATAAATAAATAAAAGAAATAAAAATATTTTAGTTAAACGTGTAGAGTTTTGGAAGAAGAGAAAACGAGAGAGAAAAAAGGTCAAAGAAATGTCTGTCTGATGATTAGCCGTTAATCATTACCTTTTCGCTTTGATCATAGCGACGATAAACAGAAATCGGAGTTGTGAAATCGATCAAATTTGTAGTTAAAAGGGGGAAAAACCCTAGATTGTGAAGATTTTTGGGTAATGGCCGGCGTGATGAACAGATTGAGGAATTTGGATGCTTATCCTAAAATCAACGATGATTTTTATAGCCGTACACTTTCCGGCGGATTGATCACACTAGTCTCCTCCATTGTCATGCTGATTCTGTTCTTCTCCGAGCTTCGTAAGCACTCGTCTCCTTCAATTTCTGAGGATTTGTATCTATCTCTTTTCGTAGCTTTCAATCCAACATTGGAGGCTAGTTTCGTTACAATAACCCTTGAACAAAGCTGGAGTTTTTCTTACTTTATCTGGTCTTTTAGGACTTTATCTTCATCCTGCTACTGAGACTCAGCTTCGTGTTGATACATCAAGAGGAGAGAAGCTACGCATCAATGTAAAACAGTTTGTTGCTTGCTTGTTGCTTTACCTGGCATCTTCTGTATAACAGAGAGTATCTCTCTCTCTTTAAAAGATTATATAACTTACCATATTAATCATTTGCAGTTCGATGTTACTTTCCCTGCTCTTGCTTGTTCGATTATTAGCCTTGATTCCATGGATATCAGCGGAGAGCGACACCTTGATGTGGTATGTGTCTACCTTCTAGTCTTGGCTACATTACGTTTATACAAGTCATGATGTATCTCGTTCTTGGATTGCAGAGGCATGATATAGTCAAAAGAAGGTTAGACTCGTATGGCAATGTTATAGAGACAAGACAAGATGGAATTGGTCATACCAAGGTTAGCTTTCAAATCAGTAGAAGTCTCTCAAGTGTTTTTTCCTCTGTATTACTTATTCTCTGATGTTCTCGTTTCCACAGATTGAAAACCCATTACAAAGACATGGTGGCAGGCTAGAGCATAATGAAACATACTGTGGTTCCTGCTATGGAGCCGAAGCGGTAAGCCTTTTTTCCAAAGGTTAAGGAGGATTATACTCTTACCTGTAATTTTATACTTGCAATAGAGAGGCTTTTCAACAACATTGTTTAGTATTGATTCTATACAAACATCTCGTTCTGATTTTATTATACGTGGTGATTTGTTTTTAGCTCTCTTGCTTTTCGTATGTTTGGAATCTAATTTCTGATTCTTAGTACTTTGCAGTCAGATGAAGAGTGTTGTAATTCATGTGAGGAAGTTCGTGAAGCTTATCGAAAGAAAGGTTGGGCCATGTCAGACCCTGAGATCATTGACCAGGTATGGTAATGTGGCTTTCATAATGTATAGTTTTCCTGATCTTGTTAGGTGAACTAGCTCGGTCTCAAATGTTTTTTTCCGTTGCTTGTATATAGTGTGAGCCTAGTCTCATATAGTTGTATGATACTTACCCACTTTTCTCAGTGTAAAAGAGAAGGTTTTGTGCAAAGGGTTAAGGACGAGGAAGGTGAAGGTTGTAATATATTTGGTTACTTGGAAGTTAATAAAGTGGCTGGGAGTTTTCATTTCGTTCCTGGGAAAACCTTCCATCAATCAGGCTTTCATTTACAAGATCTGTTAGTGTTACAGGGAGACAGTTACAATGTAAGTGAAGAACCATTTCCGTTTACGTCTCTCTTAGTTTATAACTTTGTATCATGATATGTCCACAATAAGTCTTGACTCGTTGTATCTTCTTGCACAGATAAGCCACAAGGTTAACAGGTTGGCCTTTGGGGACTATTTCCCTGGTGTAGTGAATCCCTTAGATGGGTAAACCTCTTTTCTGGCCCTCGTGCGATTACTCAGTAATCCGAATCATCTCATCTTTCTGACCTCTGTTCTTGGTTTCTCAGTGTGCAGTGGACTCAAGAGACGCTGAATGGCATGTATCAGTATTTTATCAAGGTTTGCCTCTAGACAGCCATTTCCACATCTTGTTATTTGGGGCAATATTGTGATGTCCTCTGTATTTTAAGCTCGGTTTACTGATAGTTATGAGAACGTCTCGCTCAAATAAGAAGACATGAAACGGATATAATATCTGGCATAACATTCATGTCTTAGGGAAGAAGATAGAAGGAACCTGTTGCGATGATCATAGATTTGATTGGTGTTTCTGTTTCTTTAACGTGGGATTGCAGGTGGTACCGACCGAGTACACAAATGTTAAAGAGCATATTATTCAGTCAAATCAGGTGAAGAAGCTACCTCTAGACTTGGCTGTAACATTTTCTTAAAACCGCTTTGTCATAACATATCTAAGAATTCGGTTTCGTGGTTGTGTACTTGGCAGTTCTCTGTGACTGAACATTTCGAGAAAATGGGAGCAGGACAGGTTCAGTCACTGCCTGGTGTTTTCTTTTTCTATGATCTTTCTCCAATTAAGGTATCTCGGAATCTGATACTGGTGAATACGTGTATGTATGTGTTACCAAACTATCCTCATTTTCTAACATTTTACTTTTGATTGTTGCAGGTGATTTTTACGGAGCAGCATGTGGAGTTCTTGCACTTCCTCACCAATGTTTGCGCTATAGTAGGAGGTGTGATCGATCTCTCTCTTCTCCAATCAATGTACTTTCTTTTTTTGTAGATGCAAGAATCATCAAATCTAACAATTTTGGTTTATCGTTTTGCAAAACTCTAGGCATTTTCACAGTATCCGGAATCATTGATTCATTCATATATCACGGACAACGTGCGATAAAGAAGAAGATGGAAATCGGTAAATTCGGCTGAGTTATAGCAGCAGCTCAAGAAGCTGAACATTTACAAGTGTTGTAAGATTATTAAGTTTGAATAGAATTGCAGAAACTAGTGCTCTCTTTCTTTTTTTTTTTTTTTTAAAGAAACTTAAGATTACCACTTTAAAATGTCTATAGTTTGATTTGAGGGTCTTGTATTAGATTCAAGATTAATCTCGGGACCTGTAAATTTTGTAACAGACAAATGTATACAAAATTTTGAATTGTTTCTTCTAAGTTGAAATATAAACTAATTAAGAACGGATAATGGATGCAACTTGATACTAGTAGTTTTGATTCAACATCACGCGTCAACGGATAATAATGGTGTTAGCGAATTCAATGCAATGTTTTGGATACAACTACTTTTATACAAACATGGTTGAAAAATGCATGTGAAAGAGAAGAGAAATGGAGTGTGAACGTAATCTGTGGTGGGCTCCTTTGGTGTTGTGTGCCTTTCAAACTTTCCATCTTTATGCTTCCTTTGCGTAATTTGGAATTCTCCTCTCTTTTACTACTTTGTAATATACTAATGCATAAAAATGTTTAGAGATAACAAATTTTTAGAAGAAACAAGAAAATTTGGTTGACGTGCCATCGCATTAACGATTTGAGATTGTTATTTTTTTTTGTTAAAAATTTACCATGTATGTTGTTCGAAATTGGTGGTGTTACTAATAGAATATGTATTCACTTTTATATATTTTTTAATAACTTTATTAAAAATTTAGATTTTCAACTATAGTTTTATAAAGATTTTATGTTTTTATGAATTATATGATTTATTCTTTGCGTCCGTACGAACTAGTATAATTATTTTTGAATATTGGATAAACATATTAGTCCAAAAATCCTCGTGCTCTGTTACATCCATCGACTTTTCTTTTTTTTGTTTTTTGGCCTTTTTCCGTTTATTTCTTCGAGTCACACCCATTGGTGTATTGGCGAAAATCCATATCTACTTTCCTAAAAATGTGTGATGAAGATTCGATCAGTTTTTCAGCCGAGTTTGTCTTTTTCTACTTCACTACAGTGACAATCGAATTATTGGTTTTCTTGACTCTTTTGATTGCCAAATCCAAACTTTATATTAAGTTTGAATAAGTGAATAAATGAGAGAAGATGCTGCACGAAAGTTGCGGCATGGCCGGCCACATCTACCACCAACACGCGAAGCTTCACCATCTGTAAACGGACAAAGAATATATATATTTGACAGTGATTTCTTACAAAGTTGAAAACGTGAGAGAAAAATACCAAAAATTGTGACTACGAGCTAAGATACGGAATTTGTTTGACCAAAAAAAAAAAAAAAGAGAGCTAGATACGGAGTAAAGAAAACGTGTTAGGGGATGAATCATACGTTAGGTGGATTCTTGTCAAATGCGTTACAGCATTCGTAGATTCAATTCCGCATACAAACAATTGGCAAACACACAAGAGGACAGTTACAACAACAACAACAACAAAAACACACACAAGAGGATATTTCATTCGTACTATACATACATACTTCAATTGTGTTAGTTTTTCAGAATACTTTGCTCTTCTACAGTTTTTTTTAAAAATGTTTTCATTCGATTATGGACAGAGGATACATAACACTTCTAATTATCTTTTGTAAACATTAGAAGACTATATATTAATAGGATGACAATTGTGCGTTTGAACTCTCGTATCAATCCGACAAATATTGATTTAATGTATAGCTAACTCTGACGGATCATGAGATATAGATTATATAAATTTGCTTTTAATCAATAACTTTTTGTATACACACGTTATATATAATGAATCATTTTATAAATAATTAAGGTTTTAGATACTCTATGCTCATTCTTCGAATCGTTAATTCCATGATGAGCCGGACCAAACAATGTATCTAAAAAAAAAGGTGCTTTGATGGGAGAATCCATTAGAAGAAGTTGGGAAATTAACAAGAAACGAGACTCAATAGACACAAAATCCTTTAACGTTAATTTAGGTAAAAGACTTTGTTAATTTTTCACTTCATTCATTCACATGTCACACGACTAATACAACTACATGTTCCACAACCCATGTTTCCATTAACATATACGGCCATGTTCTAAAACATTTCATGGTTTACCTAAATCTCTTTGTAAAATAGCCAAATAGGTCAAATGCAATAATCAACATAGGGACGATTTCATCTAACGAGGGGAAAAAAATTGCATTAAGATAAAAAGAAAAGAAGCTACAAATTAAAACAAAAAAAATTACATAAACTGAAAATCTGTGGCATGGTCGAGCATGACAAAAAACCGCAAGCTGGACCGACACAGAGATTAATAATACAAAGCATAATACAAAATATTAACATGCGAAATTTACCCCTAAACATAAATTACCCTAAGTAGAGAGCCTCTCGCTGCAATTTCCAAAAACTCCATTGCAGGCGGCTTCTAAATTTTTGCCTATCTTACCCCTAAAATCTCCCGCAAACCAAATTACACGATTTGATCAAGAAGACAGAATCGAATCCCAATCGATCTCGTACGACGGATACTTCTCCAGAGAGAAGGTCTCGTTCCACTGCGGCTGCTCCTCCGTCTCGGCGAACGACAAGTCCGACAACGGCGATGATCCGGCCGACTCAACGAACTCCGTCACCGATGGAGGAGATCCGGCGATCGAATTCGAATTCGAATTCTCCTCAGCCTTGACTTTCTCCGTCTCCTTTTTCTTCTGCGTCGCCGTCGAGGCACGTTTCTTAGATGCTTTCGTCGACTTGTCCTGTTTCTGCGTCTCCGCCATACTCTGACAGATAGCTTCGAGCTTGGCGTCGACTGTGGAGTGAAGAGGTTTGTATTCTCCGAATTCGCCTCCGATGTGGGATCCGTTGTGACGTAGGTTAGGGAAGTTAAGCCGGGCGAAATCGCCGCGCAGCTTATACGCCGCCTTGTCGTAGGCCAACGCTGCTTCCTCCGCCGTGTCGAAGGTCCCAAGCCAGAGACGAGTCCGGTTTCTCGGCAAACGGATCTCAGCCACCCATTTCCCCCAGTGGCGCTGCCTCACACCTCTGTACAACTTCGTCGGCTTCGGCGGAACACCTGAACCGTACGCGAAACAAGATCCGGCGACTCCAGATTGCTTCATCAGTATCGGCTTAGGGCTGAGATGATTCGAGAAAGAGTTGAGGCTCTGATGGTGCGCGGGAGGCAGAGGAAGAGCATGATTCTGGTGGATCTGAGATTGGATCTGCTGAATTTGGGAAGAAGAGAGGTTGTTGAGCCCGATTAATGACCCGGTTTGCTGAAGATCCGACCCGTACGAAAACGGTTGGGTCATGAACGTCGAACAGTCTTCCGGGTAATATCCGGGGAAGGTAGAGAGAGGAGGAGGAAGAGAAAACGCAGACGCTGCGGGATGAAGAAACGCAGACGCAGACGCCGAAGAAGAAGAAGAAGAAGAAGAAGAATCGGAAACGCTTTTGATAAAAGGTACAAGCGCTTCCATGAGTTCACCACCACCAAAGGAATCTGACTGTTGTTGAATCGTTCTGCTACTGTAGAAATTATTCATAGCAGCTTCCATCACAAATAACTTTGGAAATATTTTTTAAAAAATAAGAAATTTGAATCCGAAAAATTCACCTGATTCTTATCAAAAGTAAAGAACAGGGTTTTCCGAGAAAATTCAAGAAAAAAAAAATGGATCAAAAGGTTTGAAATAGGCAACCTCTGTAGATCCAAAAGGAGGGAGCAAAAAATTACCCTCGAACTAAATCTATGGAAAAAAAATAAAAAAGATAATTTCAGAAGAAGTTATAAAAAAAGATCTCGTTCTGAAAATACATGCCTCTCAACTAAAAACAAAGCAAAAAAATACAGTTTCATAAGCTTGATTTTATGTATGAATATTCAATCAAAACCATTCAAACATTAACAAACCCAGAAACCGATTTTTCTTTTATGATCTTTTTCGAAAGACAGGTGATTAATAGAAAGGGATCGAAGAAGCTTGGGGGAAAACAGATTTAGGGGAAATTGCAAAAAAATCTAAAATTCAGGATCAAATGAGAAAAACAATTGCAATTACTAAGAAATTTTTTTTTGTAGTGAATTTGCTCTCAGCCTCACCGATGCTCTAACCTCAGCAAGCTTGGCTCTCGTTATATAGTGGGGGTTTGTCTCCTCACACTATTCCCATTTTTTATTCATATTATAATCGTATATTTTGCGTTTTTCTTACTCCGATATCTTCCATTTATTAAGCAATTTTTTTCTTTCGATAAAATCAATACTTAATCCACCGAAAACCTCTTGCTAAAGTTATCGTCTGTACTCTCTAATGTCAAACCCTCGATTTAAAAAAAAACAAAATGCTGAATTACTTTATTTACGGGATATTCAGTGGAAAAATATTTCTCTAATTAGTATTTAAAGTGCTGTTGGCGGGGAAAACAAAACTTAAACAAATGCTAGATTTTACAAACACACAAATCCCAATGGGATCATGGATTAATACTTCTTTCTTTTCACAAACAATTTTAAGTTCCTAATTTTTAAATTTTAAAGATAAATAAATTTATATAGAGTGTGAATAGTAACTATAGAATTTAGTAGAATGCAGAATCTCGCAATTTTTTTGTGATTTTTAGTTGAATATAACGGAATAACTAATAATGGAAATGATAGCCGAAAAATTGCGCAATAGCTGAGATTTTTTTTTTTAAAATAATTAAGAAATATAAAT
Source organism: Alliaria petiolata (assembly GCA_020283515.1). Classification (NCBI taxonomy): domain Eukaryota; kingdom Viridiplantae; phylum Streptophyta; class Magnoliopsida; order Brassicales; family Brassicaceae; genus Alliaria; species Alliaria petiolata. The sequence goes on along the minus strand of JAHZTW010000003.1, from coordinate 2,333,799 downwards.
TAAGTGAATAAATATGTGAAAAATAAAATTATTTTAATGTATTATTAATGTATTAAACAATATAAAAATATTAAAAACAAAATAAAGTAACAATTCCGCAAAGAATTTAAAATTTCCATTTTAATGTTTATATATCATGTTATTTATTTAAAATTAACAATTATTTTTGTGATCTTAAAAATTTTTCACTGTTAACTGATTTGGAATATCACTTTCATTTTGTAGGAAATTTTAGTTTATAGAAAAATATATATATATCTTAAATATAAACCTTAAAATCAATATATTTGGATCTAGATATGATTTTGAATATCCAAAATTTTGGAGCATATTTTAATCGAATTTGAGATTTTTTATTTTATTTTATTAGCTTTTTGATAATTTTTAATGAATTCAAACTTTTTAAAATTAATTTTTATTATTTTACTATTTTATCAGTAAAATAACTGAAAATTTTAGTTTGTGAAATAATTAAAAATTATTTGCTGTTTTAAAAAAATTAAAAACTATTTGATATAATAATTAAACGTTAATATATTGGATATTTAAAAATAATATAAAATTTGATTAATTAGTAAAATAGTTATGTAATATTTGAAAAATAATTTAAAAATAATATTTGAATAAAATTTATTAAAAATTATAATATATTAATTTACCCGTTTGTATTGATTTTTTAAAAATTTCTTATACTATATTTATACTTGTTAGGATAATTATATACTTACACTTATTGTATCAAAAATGAAAAGTAGTTTATAGATGATGATTACATAAAAACATATAAAAGATGATTACATAAAAACATACTATAAAAGATAGGAATATATTCTACACTTTCTCCACTTATATTCCACAAAATCAAATAGTAAACATTAATTATTTCAGTCAATTTCATTCTACAATTCTTCCAAATTCCACGATTGGTCTGTTTAACATGCGAGCCGGTGGAGAGATTACATTCGGCTAATGAATGAATGACGCGTGTAAATAAATACAGTGAAGTAGCTGCCAGGTGCTCTAAGTTCAAAACACGTGTTCTCACATCATTTGTCATCTATGGAGTTAATAGTCACACCTGATTTTGTTGACCGCTCTGGGTTTGTGTTCACACTGCTTATGTGCTTGTTAGTCATTGCTTCTTTCCTATTTGTAATAATAAGAATTTGTAATTAGGATGCAGAAACCTTTGTGCTAATTTAGATAATGATTTGTATGATAGATAAATGGATCGAATTTGTATTGAAACGGATTCAAGGCCGGCTCTGAGATTTAAGAGATAAATTAAAAAATATAGATCATAAAACCATAAAACATTAATAATGAATCAACAAAAACTATAAAATTTATTATATATACATAAAAAAAATTCTTATATAAGGAACCAATAAAAATTGGGGGCCGGACCTGCTGCTCATTTGCCTAGACTTAGGGCCGGACCTGTTGCTCAAATTTGATTCAGATGACAGAGAATTTCGTCGATTGGTCAATTTTTAGGTTATTTTTTTTCGTTTAAAACTTTCTTTTGATAAATGCATTGTTAAGTTTATTCTTCGAAATCAAAATGTATGTGCCGATGTCTTTGCTAGAAAAATAAGAGCACGAAGCTTCATCCTTTCTTATATAAGTCAGAGCCGAATAACAGAAACGCAATTTTCGGAACTCAATAGTTGAAAAAAATATATATATATTTAGCTTAGGAGTGTTTAAATAAATTATATATAATTTATGCTCTACCTGCGTCCGCCCTATTATTAATTTATTACATAACGAAGTTTCTTCTACTCGTTAGTATTTTTGTTTTCTTTATTTCTCTGATATGCGATGGTTTGCATGAATTATATTTTGGTTTTGTCTAGCTATACGATCGGATTGATCCGTAGATGCTCGCTAAAGGTACGTAGAGGTCAAACTTGATGTACCTTAGATATAGAAACTTGAGCTATTTTTATATATTCTTTTCTTTTTTTTTAACATAAATAAATATTTAGGCTTTTTATATATTCTTTCTATGCCAACTAACGATTAATAAGTTTTCAATTATGATATTTTATATTTATATAAAAATAATACTTGCTATAATCATATACTATTTTCGACCAATAAGCAACGTGATATGTCTTGTAAGTTGTAACTATATTATATATATAATAAATTTGCTCATAAAAACGGTAGATAGATTACATCTGATCTTTCTTCAACGGTATATAATCATTTTGTGAATACAAGAGATAGTAGTGGTGCTTTTATAATAAATTATTGGTTGGCAATAAACTAATAATGATAAGGAAGAGATAAGAAGAATAAGATGGTGAGTGACGACGGCGCAGGACTGCTTCCAAAACAGTTGTGATATTCTTATTAATGGGTCACCTACTTCCTTCTCATCCTATTCTCTTTTATTACATTCTTATTAGTGGAGATAAAGAGATAACACAAATTAATCTTGGCTCGGAATCAAACTATTTGAGAATTTATGCAATATTCTAAATAGACTACAAACCATAGTTTCATAGATAATGTAAAACATTTATATGATGAGTTAATTCATCTACGGACGTAAGCTCTTTCATTGACATTAAATTACAGAGCAACTTCTTACCCTGAGTTTTCAACGGAATTAGCCAAACGAATATGGTTCAAAATAGCCATCAAAATTGTCATATAAGAAATAATATCTGGAATAAAGAAAATTATCCCAAGACGCCGATAGTGACATAGATTTACATCACTGTTTAATATTTAAAATTGTGTTTAGTCGCAAGTATTCATCATGATAATTATAATGGGTGGTTTAGACTTTCGTCGACTTTAAATTGTTACAAATATAATAAGAAGTCTCTAGAGGGTAAGAGATGGATCATGGATTGGCGGAGAACTCCACCATTATCATTAGCATACTTTGACAAAATCATTTACCATTGGAGACTCGGAGTCATGGAATGAGACAAGGCATAATAATACAAACATCGATAATATCAAAAAAGGCAGAATACAAACATGATACTCATTATAAGTTTATAACACCGTATCTTGATAAACGATGTTTTGATAAAATGTATGCACTGTATATTTTTTAAAAAAATCGTTGTAAAACACCTAAATACCTAATACTACAGAGTTTTACCTTCCTTTCTTGGTCAACGAGTTTTATTAGTAATGGAAAGAAATAATTTACCGTGAAGAACAAATAATTAACTTTTTACATAAGAAATAAAACATGTTACTAAAAAAAGTCGTTTATGAAAACAACTGATAATATAGTAGAGAATTCAAACAAGAACCGATAAGTAACATCTACCTAGTTATTTTGTATTGCATTATTACCATGCACAGTACATGCTTATATAATACACAAACTTTATAAATTTAATTCCAATTTGGTACGCAAATTGAAATACCACTTGTATATAAAAATGAAAACCTAGCTAGTGGCGTCTGGGATTTATTAATAAGATTCAAATTTCATAAGTTATTTTGTTTGTATATATAAAAAAAAGTCAGCACTCTGCAGAGGAGCATAGAGTACGGCAGGCGAAGTAGGGGACGCATGTGGAAAGCACGTGACCATTGAACACGTAAGCCGTTGCGGCGATGGCGGAAGAAGCTTTGCGTTTCACGGTGGGATAAATAAAAAGCCAACGGTCAAGATTTATTTTTTGTATGCAACTTAAATAATAATAATAATGAGCATAAATGGTTAAGCAACCCGCATTAAGAAAAATAAAAACGGAAGCAACATTTAAGGCTGCTTAAGAAAATAGTTTCATCTGTGAAGATATGATTGTAATTAATTAAGGGCAGTTGATTTAAGTATTTTTCCGTTTTATAATAATTGATGTATAAAAGAAATAAGTTTTGTTTTAAATTATACGGTGTTTTAACTTTCAATATAATTTTTTTTTAAGTTATTCATGTTTTATGACTATTTGTATTATGCAACTTTTTTATCATTGAATTGTGTTTAAAATATATTACAAATGATGTTTTTATTTAAAAAATGAAAAATAAAATGTTCCATGTCTGCAAAAAACTTTAATATTAAAATTTTTTTTGTCGTCAACTTTAATATTAATTAAACATCAACCTTTTTGAAACACCAAGAATATATATAATTAAGTTTAAGAACTTGTATTAAATATAGGCTCTTGGCATATTAATCAATAACAGAAACCAATACCTTGGAAGTTTTTGACATACTGTAACTATATATGCTACAGTCTCTCACGTCAGCAATATTGGTTAGAAAATAATTTATGATTTTGGAAAAGGATGAGTAAAATAAAGTATGGTGTATGGATCTAGCAATCTGTAACTAAATTATCAATCATTACAAACGATTTAATATGTAACACATAAAGTCAAAGTAAATAGACTATTATTATATATATATATATACTCGATACATAGATGGAAAAGCTCGTTCCTTGTTTACAAATAGAAGTTGAATTTACATGACTTTTCGTATCCTGAAAGAGCAAGATTCCGTTATGATTTATGAACACACAGAAAGATCTGAAAATGTTTATTTATTTGTTTTTTTGGTTGTACAAAAAAAAATCATTTGGAATAATACGAGGACCCTGATGAATAATAATTAGCGGAGCATATGTATGCATGAGGAAATGAAATTGTCAACTGCATAATGCACCCTCTAGATAGCTGGTTTTTGTTGTTCTTATGAAAAATGACAGCTTATTAAGCCACATATTCATATTTTCTTTTGACAGCATATTTCCATCTAATCGATAGATCTTTAATTTATTTAATTCGCGACTATATACTTTCAAGTTTCAGGAGCTCTTACATTTTGTGTGTTTAAATATTATTATTATTTTTTAACGGCTTTTATTCAAAATAAAAATAACTGGACTTCTCATATAAGCCTTAATTACCTGCACTGTATTGCATTTTTTTGTTCTTTAATCATTTTATACGATATTTAATTTTTTATTTTACGCATGTCTCATATGGTGTGTGCATGTATATATCAGGAAACGTAAGACTAATGAAAAGCTAGCTGTCACTGGGGAATACTGGAGAATCTACCATCACTTGAATACGATGTTCCCACGTTCACCCTCGTATTTACCTCAACACTAAACCCCAATACGAAAAGATTCAATGGCCGCTGATGTAAAAAAAATAAAAAAATAAGAACACCCAAGATTCATATTAACATTTTTGGGGTACAAAAAACATTTTACATTTTATGACATTGACACATCATCATATTCACCATGCACAAGATTTTTTTTTTTTTTTTTTTGGTATTATACAAGAATATTTGTCATTAAATAAAAGAATAAGCATTTTTACTGTTGAAAAATTCAGGATACGTAATAATTTCTTATTTGTTATAACAAAAACTTCAAATCGAAATCCAGATTAATTTCTGAAATATATGTAAGAAACATGTATAAAAGCCTTTCCTAAGGGCCTAAGGCATTATTTGTCTTGCATCGATTCTCATTAACATTTTAAAATTTTATAAAATACAAGTAATATATTGTGTTTAAAACTTTAAAAATTATTCCTTCAAAAAAAAAAAAAAGATTTAACACGTAATACACGGAATAGCTAAAAAAAGATCATCAGACCTCGAACTTTCCAAAACAAAATTAAAAAAAAAAGGGATAAAGGAAAATGGTATCCAATAGGATCAACGGCATGGATTGCGCGTGTCCACTCTGTCTCATCGTTACTTTGAAAAGTTTCCATTTTTTAAAAAGTTTCTTTTTAGCCCTTCACGCGGTTTCCGTCACACACTGCCGTTTTTGGGATCCAACGACCGTTACATCTTTGCCACGTGTTCGATATCAATGGTCCAGATTGAACTGTCATCTAACTAGCTGTGTGGTCACCGTGAACTGTAACCAACCTCACTCCACTTATGTCTGTCTCTTTTTCTTTTTCTCTCTCTCTCTCTCTCTCTCTCTCGCTTCGAAATATCTTATTTTCTTCAGATAAAAAAAAATGATACAAATCAAACTTTTTTTTTTTTAACATTACAAATCAAACTTATAAATTGAAAATTTGATCGACTCATTTTAACCAACACTGTAAAGTAGAATTAATCTTTTTTTTCTTTTTTCTTTTTACTGTAAAATCATTCTTGCTGGTAAAACAGGTAAAAATAAGATGGTTAAAGATAACAAGAATTCGTGATTACTTTCGGGACACAAGTAGGGAACGGAAATTTAAGATTTCAGTCATTAAAAGAAACTGTGACTAGTTTCGTGATACACAAATCGAAAATAGAAATTTAGGTTTTGACTAAATGAAAACAAAAATGAGGGTGTCGTCGTTTTCAGAGCAGCTAGATGTCGTTTTATGAGGAAGATGAATGGCATGTGAAGTTTAGGTGAATTGTCACCGTCAGATTTTGTTCAAAACCTTTTTTCTTCTTTGGTTTTATCGTTTTCGCGTGATATCGTGAATAACGTGACATATGGTCCATTTCTCCTTTTTTTAATACTCTTAACTATTATACTACAAGTTTTGTTTTAGAACTAGAGATCCAAAAGTAGTACATATTTTTGGATTCTATTACATTGTTGTTTTCAATAGACATAGTTCCCAATTTGAATTGTAACACCACTATACATTATTATTCGATGAAAAATATCTCAGAGTTGTTCCTGGGTGTTATGGGTAGAAATGAAAGTTCCTTAGAAATTAGAATGAAGTTTTAAAATATGCGACACTTCTGAAAGAAAAGGAAGAAAAAGCTATCCAAGAAATAGAATCCAGGTATAGAGGATTATTAAGATTTTAGAAGAAGGTTAGGTGTAAATATGAGGAATGTTTCGTAAAGCTTTAACATTTGATTCAGTGGCTCACACATACACATGAGTGACACATCCTTAATTGCTTTTTTTCTCATCTGAACAATAAATCTCCACCATCAAATCACCTAACAATCAAATCTTTAACGTCTAGCCAACCACTTTTAGTTTTAGATGCAATCTAACACCATCATTATTCTTTCACTTGACACAAGCGGGAAAAGATGAAAGAAGCAAATCGCATCCATCTTATTGGGCTATCGGTACAAAAGCCCAACAGTGTAAGCCTCTAAAACCAACCAACCTAACCACGGATGAGGGAGGACAAAAACTCGTAACCAAAGAAAACGAAACCGGAGTTTATTAACCATACCGAATAACCGGCAATTTATTTACGTTAGAATTAGATACACTAATACAGTACTCGTGTACTTATTTTAAAAAACTAACATCAGCCAAAATCACACATATCAATCGAAATAAAACCGAAACGAAACCAAATCACAAATGGCTTGTTTGGATTTTACTTTTGGCAACAAACCAAATTGCTCAACCTTACCAAGCCTTTTATTTATTAACAACAGTTACGGACTAAACAGATACACATTTGTGTAAACACAAATCTGTTTCACATTTGACGAATATAACCATTGCACCTATTTATGTATCGTAACTCGTAAGTGGCAACAAAGGTAAAAAGTCTACAAAAACAATGACTTAATCCCCTCCCAATGCCATTTACATAATCTCTCACACATTTATTATTAATATAGCTCCAAAAGGATGTATATATCATATATATCCTATTTGCTTCTAAAGATTTGGAGATCAGATCAGAATATAGAATCCAAATACAAGTGGTTTCGCTTCTTGCTAAACTCCAACAAGCTCCCGTACGTACGATCAGCCACTCCCACGAATAGCGCCTCCGTGTCGGGGCTAAACGAGATTCCCGCTATCTCTCCAAACAGATCAATCTCTTGACACCGAGCGTAATCGGACTCTGCGTCGAACACGTGCACAAAGTCTGCTGGCTCAGCCATGGCTAAGAACCGTCCATCGGACGTGAACCTCAAGGCTCTGATGGCTCCCATGTTTCCTTTCAACACTTTTAGCGACCGAGACAGGTTCCTCACGTCCCACAGCCTGCAGGTCGTGTCTTGGTTCCCCGTGGCTAAGATCTTGCCGTTTGGATGCCATGCCGACGAAAACGAGTAGTCGAGATGGCCTTCGAGCCCGTGTATGAACTTTCCAGATCCGGCGTCGGCTAGTATGCACTCGGGACTGTCCCCTAGAACAGCCACCAGCTTCCCGTCTGGACTGGCCGAGACGTTCTGCCGAAAAGAATAAACCACGATGAACACTTTCGCAAAACAGAGAGCATGTAACAGTGGGTTCTTCAAGAGATGGCGACTCGCTTACATTTACGGACCAGTCGAAGGCGAAACTGTTGATGAAAGCGAAGTTTGTAGCATCAAATATCCGGACCGTACAGTCATTGTTTGCTGTCATAACCCTTAACGACCCGCTACATTGATCAAGGGAAAGAAGGATTGAGTTAGAAGAGTTTTTTCTGTTTTGTTCTGTTTTGTCGCAGTGCTTAATTACCTTGGTGCGTTGTATATGTCAACCGAATTGGTGATGTCGTTTTCTGCTGATGTTAGTTTTGTGCAGAAAGCAACCCCAGGTTCGTTGATTTTCTGGAATTGAAAGATCACAGCGAGTGAGAATCCAAATACACACATATTTTACAGCCTTGTAGAAAACTAAGTACCTTACAGATAAGCTCCCCTTGGAACCCTCCCGCAACGACCAGATCGTCTTTAACTGCCATGGTGCTTATTTGGACTCTTGACAGAGAGTGTGACAACAATTCTTGCTGCTTCTGCAGATTTGAGTTACCAGCGTTAGTTTTAGTTTGATGAACAAGTAACATAAGAAGTGAGGTTGCTGACCATTGTAGGAACAATGGGCTTTGCCACATTAAGTACTTCTTTGCCCCTTTGCAGCAAAGATGACCAATGCATGAGAGAGTAGTTCTTCATGAAATACACATCGTGCTTTGATGTTGCCCATAGCAAGTTTCTCAGCTGAAAAATGAAAACATAAAGTATAAGGATTCACATAAGACACAATTAGTCATACTTACACGCACAAAAAAAAAGAAAAGAGAACATGTCAGTTCTCACACAAAACACAAACCAAGAAGGAAACAAAGCGACACTTTCAGTAATCAAACATTAACTGCACGGTCGAATGAGTAGTTAACACAAGCAGGTGTACAGCCAAAATACAAAATCTAAGCTATTTAGCTTTAAAAGTCGTTTACAGACATATGAATCAACGGTGCCAGAAACTAAATTAAGAAAAAAAGTCAGAAGAAAGACTTCTAAGAACAAGAGCATGGTAACACAAAAAATGCAGATCATGCAAGCTCAAACAAAAGATGCCCCCTGTAAGAAAGAATGATGACAAAGTCAGAGAGTCCTTGTAGATGTCCAAACATTTCCTATCATACCATATTAACAAAGGTTTCCTTATGGCGCCTGCTGCTCTCCCAACCTGTTTAAGAAAGGTTAAAACATATATAGTAACTGTTCCTCAAAGTGCAGTGAGCTAATGACACGTCTTTATATGCTGCTTCTCTCTATAATGACGCTAATGCAGAGCAAGGGAAGCTAAATACACTCGATGAAAATGATTTGCTGCGTGTATGAAAGTCTATGAAGAAATTGTTAACAAGTTTCCTGGACTAGTTAGATCTCTCAACTCTGCTTCGACTATCCTAGACACATATCTTGACATTTTTATTTTTGAATCAGTTAGAACCTTAAGACAGTATTGTACCTGAGTAAACATGGAACCTAAATTATTTTTATTTTCGAGAAGTTAGGAACGAGCAGGTTAAGTTAAGGCTTAAAGCACCCTTGAAGATTATCTGCAAAAAGAAAAGGACTTTGTGTGAATCAACACCCCAGCTGCAAAGCTGAGGTGGGAACAGTGAGTGTACATAACAAAACAGGAAAAGTCATCTAAGATTCTACCATCAAAAACATAATGCAACCAAGAATATAAACAGAAACATGTTATACATCTTCAAAATAAGTTTTGAATTGACATTTTCTACAGTGGCAAGGTCTCACTAAAAGTTGAGGGTTTTTAGATTATTAAACACAAGAGCTTGCTTAGTAACAGAGTAAATTATAAATGAAAAAAAAAGAAGAAGGTGAAAATGACCCCAGAAATATTGTAAACAGAGTATGGCCAGACATTGCAAACATGGTTTGGTATAGTTGTCTACCTGAAAATGTGCAATAGTTGACTTGACAAGCCTCGTGTTGTACTGGAAGTCGTAAAAAGTTTTTCCTTTCTCTACTTGCAAGCACTCCTGTCAACAAACAATACCAAAAAAAAAAAAAAAATCATAAGACAGATGCACACCGACTCTCAAAATTTCAACTTGGTCGTCACAGATGAGCTAACTTGGTATATTACAACAAACCTTATCAAGCTCTTGTCTGGATCGAAAGAGGCTCTCGAAGTTTTTATACTGTTGCAATCTCTTCTGGCGGTATTTATCTCTGCTGTAATTAAGCCTCTCCCAAGGGATCCCTTGGATGTCTTTCCCGTTCCTAGCTTCCAACGCTGTCGTATCAGTCTTCGTCTAAAATGAATAAACATAACTCAGGTTTGTTTACTGATATCACATCCATTGAATAATCCCAGAATACACTCTCAAGTATAACTAACTATACCGGCTCAAAATCATCCTCGAAATCAGAGTCCATGAAATCCGAATCGGTTCCACTCGTGTGCTCGGCCTCTCCAAACGGTGGTTCATCGTCTTCGAAATCAGAAACACCGTGAAAGTCATCGACGAGGTATTCGAGGTCGGAGTTGTCGAAGATATCCATCTTCAAACCTGGTGAAACCGAATCGAGAGCACATATATGAATAAAAACCATAAACACTATTACTAATAGAAACAGATTTTTGAAACCGAAGCAGTAAACGACGAGACAGCTGCGAGTCGATTAGACACATACACATACAGGATCGAACGAAGAAGAGGTAAACAAACCTGTTCAAGAGCTGAGAAGCAAAAGATATTCGTATCTTTTTGATCGCGAATAAAAGATTCTGGAAATGGAATGTTGTTTATAACGAAATTGATGATCGTAAGAGATGAATGAGCAATTAAGCTGTGTGGTTAAGCGAGAAAACGGTGGGAAGGAGTTTACTTATAACGGTGGTGGAAATGAGATGGTTTCAGTGGGGGCCCATTATTAGACGTGGGACCGGTTGAAGCCGGTGAACCCAACTTGGCGGATTTCAAAAGGCTTAGAATCCGCGGGTACTACTTTTACGTTGAAGTCCGAAGTCTTTACATGGTCAAATGAATTATAACAAGTTTAATACTATATGCGACAAAACAAGGAAACAAAATATCTATTTTTTTCCAAGTCTTTCTATTTTCTTCGGAAACTTTCAAATCTAGATGATGTAATAAATATTGGGATGGTACGTATAAGGCCAAATTCTTGTTTCTTTGTGCGTTGATTTTTGGCGTTTCCTTTTTTCTTTTCTTTTCTTTTCTTTTTCTATCTATCTTCTTAGTAAATGTAAATTTCAGTTTTTTTTTTAATTTGTTTAAGTATAGGATTATTCATGTTAGTTGTCCATTATAATTATAAAACTCAGATTATTATAAGAAAATTTAAGGGAACAGATGTAGTCCATTGTTCTCCAGCATGTGTCCATTGTTATTTTTTAGGAAAAATGAGACAAGCGGCAGACAATTTTAATATAAATTATAGATTAGGAGGAAATGAGGAATGGAATATTTAATAACTCTATAGACACATGAGGAAATTTTCAAACATTGTAATAAAAATATGTTTGTTGTTAGTGTCACACTTTGGTACGTGGCCGTAGGATGATTCTACCGACATCTCACATTCACTATTAATGGGCAATTTCGTCAAATCACGGGCATTATTCATCAACCGGGTTACAAGCCTCTGACGTCAAGAGGACAGATGCGTTTACACACTCCTCCTCAATCGTCTACCGGACGTGACACGTGTCATCTAACAAAGGCCTAGGTTCGGCCACGTGTATGTTTTTTTTCTTTTCGTGCAACTATTATTCTGAATAAACACCTATATTTGATTTTAATTTCAATGCTGCGAGCCTGCGAGAGCTGGTGGCGGCAAACTACGAGTGAATATTTTACCCAAAGCTAATTATTCTATAAAATGTGTAATTTGTGTAGATTTTGACTGAAAATAAATTTCTACAAATTTCCCATCACTAAAAAGAACAGCAATTAACATCACCATCATCACTACCTTCTTTCCTCAGGTTATCTTAACCGCCGCTTCCTTCGACTCCTATCAATGGTTCCGCATTGCTCAAGTGCGTTCTCTCTCTCTCTCACACACCCTTTTTCGTGTTTGTTGAATTAATCAATTTAATAATCTGTCTTGCGATTTCATAATTAATTGTTTGAATTTAGAAGCTTTTTGTGGAGTTTAGAAGTTTAAAAATTTAACAAGAATCCAGAATATCAAAGTAATAACGAAACTTGAAGTAAATCCAAATGTTTTACATTTTTTAAATATCACATGTTCTGTTTTCCAAACTAACCACTGAAATCCTAAATTTGAAAAAGACCACACAACCTTGATATGTTCTTGAAAAATACTCAACTTTAGTAAAAGTTTTTGAAATGAGGTTTCAGGTAATAGGAAAGGAGGCAAGAGGAGTGTACAACGCAGGGCAAGCAAAAGGGATGACATTTTGGGCACCGAACATTAACATATTTAGGGATCCACGGTGGGGAAGAGGCCAAGAGACTCCAGGAGAAGATCCAACGGTTACCGGAGCTTACGCGGTGGCTTACGTCAGAGGATTACAAGGTGATTCTTTCGACGGTCGTAAAACACTCTCCGGTCACCTTCAAGCCTCCGCTTGTTGTAAGCATTTTACGGCGTATGATCTTGACCGTTGGAAAGGTATCACTCGCTACGTTTTTAATGCTCAGGTAAATTTTTTTTCACTATTCCGTATTCACTTTTCAACGGTTACTACTACTCTTGGCTTTTGACTCATATTTTCCATTTATTTAATCAGTCCATCAATAATCCAGAATTATTAAAACGTTTTTTTTCTTTCTAAAGTGTGATCGTTACTTCTTTAGGGCATCAAAGTAATACTTTTTGCATAATGCCGTTTTTATAGGGCACCAAAGAAGTATTATTCCTTGATTGCACTCTTTACGTCTTGTCATGAATTGTGAATAATTCCTAATCTTTATGTCTTGTCATGAATATGAATACGTTGTGGAGACTACTGGTTGGAATCGATCGAGTCAAATTTTGTTAGATATTAGAAACAAAAAATTTAAAGTTCACAACATATCCTTGTCATTTAAATGAAGCTTAGAAATTAGAATAATACTCTTACGTTTTACAATAAAAATCGACGTAAGATAATTGTTTTCTTAAGATATGTACAAAATATCCTAAAAATAAGATTTCGAGGTTGGATAGCTTAATTTTTCAACATAAAATTAATATGAAATGTTTCTTAATTTTATATTAATTACGTGTACTACTTTATTTTTTAATTCTTTTGCTAAAAATGGTTATTACTTTATTCAATAATATAATTCTTTGAATTTTAAAAAATGAAAAAAGGTGAGCTTGGCTGATCTGGCTGAGACGTACCAACCACCGTTTAAGAAATGCATAGAAGAAGGCAGAGCCAGTGGCATCATGTGCGCTTACAACCGAGTCAACGGCATTCCCTCTTGCGCTGACCCAAATCTCTTGACCCGAACCGCTCGTGGTCTCTGGCATTTCCAAGGGTTCGTCTCTCTCTGTTGTCGTTTCGTTGTCTCTTTGATGAAGCCACGTTAGTTTGATGATCAAAATCGTGTGTTTTTTTCATCTTTCAGATACATTACTTCCGATTGTGACGCAGTCTCAATCATCTACGATGATCAAGGCTACGCCAAAACCCCTGAAGACGCCGTCGCTGACGTCCTCAAAGCCGGCATGGACGTAAACTGCGGATCATACTTACAGAAACACACCAAATCAGCTCTTCAACAGAAGAAAGTGTCGGAATCCGACATCGACAGAGCTCTGATCAATCTTTTCTCCGTTAGGATTCGTCTCGGTCTCTTTAACGGCGATCCAGCCAAACTGACTTACGGAAACATCAGTCCTAACGACGTCTGTTCTCCGGCTCATCAAGCTTTAGCACTCGAAGCAGCTCGTAACGGTATCGTCCTCTTGAAAAACGCTTTCAATCTCCTTCCTTTCTCCAAACGCAGCGGCGTTTCTTCTTCGTTGGCTGTAATCGGTCCGAACGCTTACGCCGCTAAAACGCTTCTGGGTAACTACGCTGGACCGCCTTGCAAGAATGTAACTCCTCTAGACGCGATCCGCGGCTACGTCAAAAACGCTGTTTACCATAAAGGATGCGATTCCGTGGCTTGCTCTAACGCTGCGATTGATCAAGCGGTTGCAATCGCGAGAAATGCTGACCGTGTGGTCTTGATCATGGGACTAGACCAGACTCAAGAGAAAGAAGATATGGACCGCGTGGACCTTAGCCTTCCCGGGAAGCAACGAGAGCTTATTACGAGCGTTGCGAAAGCCTCAAAGAAACCAGTGGTTCTTGTTCTGATATGCGGTGGTCCGGTCGATATCTCGTTTGCTACTAGCAATGATAAGATCGGAAGCATTATTTGGGCTGGTTATCCTGGAGAAGCCGGAGGGATTGCTCTTGCTGAAATCATATTCGGAGATCACAACCCCGGTGAGTCTTTCTTCTTCCTCTTCTTCAACAGTTAGTGAAAAAGCTTCGGTTTTTGTTTCTTCTAAATTTCGATTTTGTGTGTTTGTAGGAGGGAGATTACCAGTGACTTGGTATCCTCAGAGCTTTGTGAATGTGAAGATGACAGACATGAGGATGCGGTCATCATCTGGATATCCAGGAAGGACTTACAGGTTCTATAAAGGCCCTAAAGTGTTTGAGTTTGGTCACGGTCTCAGCTACTCAACTTACTCTTACCGGTTCAAGACTCTGGCTCAAACCAATCTCTATTTGAACCAATCTAAACCTCAATCAAACTCGGATTCTGTTCGATACGCTCTGGTTTCAGAAATGGGGAAAGAAGGCTGCAATGTAGCGAGGACTAAGGTCAGTGTTATGGTGGAGAATCAAGGGGAGATGGCAGGAAAACATCCCGTGCTTATGTTTGCGAGGCACGAGAGAGGTGGAGAAGACGGGAAACGCGCTGAGAAACAGCTCGTCGGGTTTAAGAGCATCGTGCTAAGTAAAGGAGAGAAGGCGGAGATTGAGTTTGAGATTGGTCTTTGTGAGCATTTGAGCAGAGCTAATGAAGTTGGAGTTATGGTTGTTGAAGAAGGAAAGTATTTCTTAACCGCTGGAGATTCAGAGCTTCCTCTTACGGTTAATGTCTGAGTGTGAAAACATTTAAAAAAAAATAAGACATTTCCTCTTGAATTGGCTTTTTGGATTGAAATAACATGTAATGAACATGATTTGTGTATCTAATACATATTTTAAAACTGTTCTTGATGGTTCTTTTCTCACTACAAAGGAACTCAGAGAGTGAGACAAAAAAAAAGAGAAACCATTTTTTCGGTTTACTTCAGGAACACATTAGTTAAGAAGGGTCTCATCAAGCTTCTGTCTGTATTGTGCCAATCTCTGAAACCAAGAAGCATTATGTCAGCAAACTCATAACATGAAGGTAAAGAAACCAGACAAACAATTGGTTTGGTTTGGTTTGGTTTACCTTAGTATAAGCATAGACACCGGCTTCTGTAGGACCGACCGGGCTTCCTCGTCTCATGAATTTTCTGTCTTTGAAGATGTAGAGTAACGGTAAACCCGTAGAAAGCTCTAGACTTGTAACCTGAGAGAAGCAAATCAAACTTAAAACTCTTGGCAAATCCGCAAAACCAAAACGGTGATAAAAAAAGACTGAAACTGGATTGTTTAGTTACCTCCTGAGAAGTTAATTTGTCAAGATACATAATGATAGATCGCAATGAGTTCCCGTGAGCAGCAATCATCACGTTGTTTCCAAATGCAAGCTCTGGTTGAATCTGCATTTGTATCCAAAACGTTTCTAAGATTATGCATAAACGATTACGCAAGTAAAAGAAAAGAGATGAAAAGAATCTTTTCATTCATACATTGTCTTCAAAATAAGCGACAGCTCTCTCAGCGCACATCTCCAAGCTCTCGCCTTTAGGAGGAGGAATGTGGTAACTCCTACGCCATTCGTGAACTTGCTGTGTTCCATATCTTTCCGCTGTTTCTTCCTTGTTTAAACCCTGTAACTCTCCATACCTAAATCAAGACCCAAAAAAAAAAAGTCAGAAACATTATATGATCTTTCGTACATGAGAAGCCAACATTTGTTGTTATTACATTCTCTCATTCAGCTGCCAAGCCGCTATAACCGGGATAGATTGCTTCCTAGTTTCTTCGCTGAAAACATGACTCCAAGTTTGGGCCTTTTCGCTCTCGTCGTGCAAGATGATCGGAACCTAGAGAATTGACACAACAAGTCAAATAGAGCTTACAATTTCTGAGCAAAAAAAAGCAGTAATCTTTTCCATCTTTCTGTCACCTTCTTGCAGCGATGCTGAGTCATAGCAAGCATTGCGGTCATCTGAGCACGGATTAGAGATGATGTGAAGATCAAATCTACAGGTATGTTGCTAATCCTCTTCCCGGCTTCAATAGCTTCCGCCACACCTTTCTCAGTCAATGGCACATCAACACAGCCCGTGAACAGATTCTTCTCGTTCCATAACGACTCTCCATGCCTAATCAAAATCAAAGATGCTTCATCTGAAAGACATATGCAAACAAAAACTTAATTCAATGCTTCTTCATCGCTCTTAAAATATACTCATGAGACCAAGAAAAAAAAAAAGCAGCATACTTGATTTTTTCTTGAATTCTTTGGGGATGTTCTTGGAAGGAGACAAGGCAGTGTCAAGAGCGGGAATCTGAGATGCAGTTGCTTCGATCCTGAATCCTCTGTGTCTTAATTTCATAGGCACATTCAAAGGTTCCTTCGGAAACTGAGAAGCTTTGAAATTCGATGGTCTATGAGAGACAATAGACCCGATCGCTTGGTGAGACACAACCGTAGACATTCCCGGAAATTCCTAATCAATAGTGTTCAAAGTATATAACTTAGCAGTAATCAAGAATACTAAAAGATAAGTGATGATTAACTAAAGATCTCAAATTCAATACACGAGTGGAGAAATCCCTAACGAAGAAGAAAAAAACCCCCAAAACGCAAATCACATCAATCATATACTTGAGCATTAACAAATTTGATTGCGTAAATATGTATACCCAAAATCGAAAGAAACAAACTTTGCGATTAAGAGCGGAAATCGGAAAATCCAATGCAGGTCAATAACAAAAAAAAAACATACCTGTTAAACGCTTTTGACGACGAAACCGATGATGGAGAAAGCAATAAAAGAACAAAGAAAAGGCCAAAACCACCAAAGAGAAAGATTGTTTTTTTGGTTGGGTACACGTCGATTTCAATGACGAGAGAAGAAGCAGTTGGAGAAGGAAATGACTAAACCTCCGACCGAAAAATTAAAGCTTTATAGAGGATTTGAAACGAAAAGGTAAAAACTTTACAATGGGAACAACACGACGCGAAGGTTGTTGAAGGTGAAGGCGTGTGTATTTAACGACTGATTTCGCGACTTTTTGTTTGTAAATTTTAATAACTAGGGTTTTTATTTGACTCTCTTTTGTTTCTATGAACTGTGGAAGTGGAACAACTCTTTTGACGGCGACCAACTGGTTTTGACATTTGGCAATTTCTCTTGTTCTGGTTTATGCCTTTTTGGCCTTTTCTTCACATCTCGTCATTTTGTTATTTTCCCAAATTTATTTTAATGTTATTTTTCATTTTCGTTATGCAGCTCAGACGAAATGTACTGCAGTCTGCATTATTAGCACACACCAATAAATTACGATAATTTACTATGGCAATGAATTTTTTTTTTTTTTTTGGGAGGTTGAACATAATTTATACATAGCCGATTTATGTATTCCGGTTTTTGTGAGTGTTGAGTTTGGTGATGTATTATTTTAGTTGCTTGGGGTTGGTCAATGTGAAATTGAGATTTTCATAAATGTATGTTTCCCATCAACCCATTATTATGTGCATACCAAAGCTTCAGGTGCTCTCGTCTTTTTCCCCAAAAAAAAAATCATATAGCTCATTTCTAATGTAATTGGAAATAACCAGGCCCATCAATTCCATTACGATTTTTCTTTTGTCGACAGCAAAAGTAGATTGGAGATTTGAGTTTGTAGCCCAAACTATATGGGAGTACTACTAATTTCACCTTTGCACACAGAGTGAAGGAATTCATACCGGTTTATAAACGATTTTTCAAGGGCCGTGTTAGCGGAAATAAAACGCATACAAATCTTTAAGACTGATTTGATAAGTTAGGGGATGATCTCACTGGAAAACCACCACTTTTCAACCAGATGAAAATAATTTTCACATATTTTGTATGATATGATTTGTTTATCAAAGTATAGAGTTGGTTGTGTCTTTGTATAAGTTAGTTAAGTCTTGGTAGAGTTAAATTAAGTGCGAATAGTTTAGTTTACTTTGTTTGATACAGTGTTCTTTGATTCTGTTACACTAAGATTGTTTCACAAAAATAAATAATTGTAGTAATTCTCAAATTTCATCCACCCCCATGTTTAGTACCATAACTTCAATGAAATTATAAGTTTGACCGGCGTATATGAAAGCTTTAATGAAACTTCAACTAAGCCAAGATCCGATTAAAAAGATATTTAGAATGAAGAAATATAAATAAGCTTACACAAACAAAGTTCCGATCACCAAGAGAGTCATCATCATCTTCTAAGACAAATATAAATATTAAAAAAAAAAAATACAAATATATTTCATTCATAACTCCGAAACTCAATAAACCAAATCGAGAAACAGCATTTTATCATAAAACATTAAAAGATAGAGGAAGATTAGAGAAGGTTTCTAATCTTAAACATCATCTTCGTCAACCTGGTACTTCTTGATCAGCTCAGAGCAGAAGACGTCGCTAACTTCTTTCTCGAACCCCATGTTGTTGGCGTGTCTGACCTGCGAGGCAATGCCATTGTAATGGTTCAAGATCACACGGGACTGTTCACGTCCTGGTGAGATTTTAGGGCAGCTCGCGTCTGAGCTTTTCACAAGCAGGACATCGCACATCTCGTCTTTGTGGTCTTCGTGGACAACGAATTTGTACTTTCCATCTCTGTCTGATACAGTTTCAGCTCTGTAACTCTCTTCCATTGTCTTCCTGTCTTTGCACACTAGCCTCACCGTCGCACCTATCATAAATCAAAAACACAATTCTCAACCACAGCTCTGTTTTTTTCAATCTGTTTTGTTTCAGATTTCAGACTTGAATCTGACGCAGAAACGTAACAGAGGACAAATCATCAATTCAGAGGTATTATCAATCTAAAGCCAGATCTAGTGGCATAAGCAGATAAAAATACGAGAATCGAGAATCAAAACAGTGATCTAACAAACTAATCAATTAGAATCGAGATTCAGCACTCAGATCTACAAAAATAACTCATCAGAATCGAGAATCAAACACTTTAAGAGAACGTAACATCGGAAGATTCCAAGTAGAAAACAAGCAATATCACTCAGATCTCGGGCGCAAAAGAAGCAGAAACTAAGGATTTGTAGAGAGAGTATACCGGGGATGTAGTAGGAGGATTCAACAGTCTCGAAGCCGAATTTGCAAATGTCACAGTAGGTGCGACCTTTAACCACCATAGTATTCTTGCCAATAATATTTGGCCTCCTTGCCGCCATGGCTATCGCCGGCAAGATACACAGAACCATCAATATCACCAGTTTCGCCATTTTCCAAGAGAGAGAGAAAGTAAAACTAGAGAGAGATTATTGTCCGAAGTGAGAACGAAGGAAACACACAGTTAGTGAATGAAATTTAAGACACAGTGTGGATGAGCGAATCTAGGGGGAAGGTGAAAGCGCGTGAGATTTAGCCATCGTAAAATAAAGAAATCGGTGCTTGTATCGTAAATTTAGTACTAGTTTAGGGGCCTTTTCATCAATTCAATATTTAGATTATGTTAACGCGGCAGTATATGATTGGATGAATACGAGTGGACCCCCCCAAACGCTCTGTGTAAAAAAAAAAGGCGGTGCGTTTACGTGATTGCAGCTGGATATACTGGTGGTGGTTACTGGTTACTCTCTGTCGGTGGCTCACATGCCAAGAAAGCATCAAAATTAAATATGTTTTTTTCTTTTATAAATTTGAAAAACAATACTCCCTCTGTTCCTAAAAGAAGGTATTTCTAGAAAAAAATTTTGTTTCAAAAAGAAGGTTGTTTTCATTTTTCAATGTATTTTTGGTTAAAAATTTCCTGTTTTGTCCTCTCACTTATTTTTCTTTTGTTTATGATAAAATTTAATTAAAAAGACCAAAATAATTAATTAAGAAGTCTATTTTGTTGCTTCGTTTGATGTGAAGTCAAATAGATTTCTTATTTTTATATTCCCATTCATGAGTCATCTTGACAACGAAATGAGAGAGGAAGAAGATATGATTGATATTGATCAACAGATTCATGTAAATAACTTCAAACATGAATTCGATTTAAACAAGCTTCCCGAGATGAATGAAGAGGTAGATCATCTCAACGTAAAACAAGATTTCGATTTGAACAAGGTTCCGGAGACGAAGAAGGATTTGAAGAAGCTTTCAGAGACGAAGAAAGAAGTAGTCACGGCGGAAATTAATCGATCCATTCATACAGATAATTCCAACGTCAAACATAAGTTTGACTTGAACAAGCTTCCCTACGATGATGCAGAGCTCCACCTAGAATTTCATCTTATCGAAGATATGCTCAAAATTCTGCTTCCTAAATATTTTAAGAATTGATATGTTTGTGTGTGTTGTTCAAGAAGATCATGTAGTACTAATATTTTAAATAATGGTTTCTTGAGTTGAGTGGTGAAGTAGTAGTAGTATTTTTTGCAACGCATATTTGAATAATGATTATGATTATAATAGAATCAGAAACTGTACCTAAAAAAATTAAGTTATTTGAAAAAATTACCAAACAATAGTTTTAAAGGAAAAATATACTGTATCAAATCTTAATAAAAGAGAATGCAACCAAAGTCTTAAAAAATCTAACACGCTAAAGAATTTATCACCTCTTGCACTAAGATTGGATCGCAAGCCAACTGGATAGGAAGACGTCCTTCTCTTTCCAATGTGTTTTTCTTCATATGTGGAATTTTGTATCTGTTTGAGCCTCCGATCTTCATTGTCTCTAGCATACATGATTGTAGAGTCAAAAAAATCCGGTTGACTTGTTTTGGAGGATATTCATCAAATGCGTTCTCTACCGCCATAACAAGTTCTTCTACCGTCTTGGGACACACTTTATGTTGCAACGTCTGAATAGCACGAAAAAATCCAAGATCCAAAATATTCAAATCTGGTGAATTCGGCGGCTGACACATCAACTGAATATCAAATCCATGTTGTGAAGCAGCATCTTGGAATTCTTCATCCTTGGTATCAACATGTGTTCTTGCATTATCTTGTTGAATGAAAATTGTTTTCCCAAAATCTTCCGTCGGCCACCTCTCGCGAATATTTGGAAGAATTTTTTCAATTAAGCATCTTTTTATATCCTCTCTCTTGATGGAGACCATCGGTTTTAATTCCATGGTTCCAGCTTCTCTGTTTCGACTCCGTCTCTGAGCTTCGTGCAAGAACACAAATGGAAACATTGCAATTTTCCCAGAAAATATCTCATTTCCTTCTTCATCAAATATTGGTCTAGCCATAGCAGCTAAAAACATGACTTTTCCAATATAATTTTTGCTTTGACATGTACGTAGCGGATCCTCTTCAAACGGAAGTAGATAATATGTCTCTGATTTCTTAGTCATGTAAAACCATTTCTCGTCAATGTGTACAATATTGTACATATCAATAAACTTTGGCTGATGAGGCAAAGAACTTTCATCAAGCATAGATAAGCAGAATTTTACCCGAGCTTTCATATTATCATCTCGTAGATGTGGTTTGATGGCATTGGAGTGACGTCTCAGGAGACCACCTTTTACACATCTGAACACTGTAGTTGAGTTGACATCCAGTGCTGCTGCTAGCGATCTTATGGTCGTACGACGATGTAATGGGACACTAACAACTTGACTTAAGTCAATATGCTTTTTTTTGCGACCACAAACCCCTTTCCTCCTGTGTGATACATCAACAGCTTGACCATTAGTAGTATTCTTTGCTCTTCGCCAAATTTTTTGAACCGTATGTAAAGGCACTGAAAGTAAATCAGAAACTTCTTTTGTTGTATTTTTTTTTAGTGTTCCATCAACACTTCTTTGCAACAAAGCATTGTAAACCTCCCATCTTTCTCCATCTGTCATTGTTTTTCTCTTGGTGATGATCTCTTGTTCATTTTGTGTCGTCTCCAAATATTCTGTTATTACAATGATATATAGTCACATAAAATTTCGTTAGTTTTCATATCAAATCATTTGTGGAAAAAAACCCAAACATAATAAAATAAATTTCCATATTTTTAACCATAAACAAAAAGTATTCCATATTCCTTTTAACCATACGTGATCATACATATAGTACGAAACAATTAATATAGCAAATGGAAATGAAAAAAAATTAAAGAAAATAGTTATGCAAATTGTTACCAAACAAAGTCCAAAGTATAAACACATTAAAAAAGTGTACATAAACGTCTTATGAGTATTTTTTAAACAAAGTAAAAATCTACTACTACAAATAGTGATCTTTAAAAGGAAAAAAGAAGAAGCATAAACGACTTTATATCTTAAATTAAAACTAAAATTATCATTACTTTATGAATACAATAATGATTTCATTATGCTAGTAAACAGTGACAATTAAAAATCAATTAGAGATAAAAAAAATTACGAGATATACTCCTTACAAAAAAAATGAAAAATGACTTGTTACAATTGGAGAAGGAACTTCCGTTTCATCATCAGTTGGATTGCCTAAATCATCTTCAGAAGAATTTCCAGGTGTTTTATTTAAATCAAAATAGGACTCTTGATCTCTCTCGTGATCTATAATAGGAACGTTTAGATCGATGTTGTCAGAATCCATTAATAAAAGCTTGGTGTTACAATCTATCATCTGATGACGATATATATAGCCATTTGATGAAACAAGTTTTATGTTTTTGGCACTAAACAAAATTTGAATAGATTGCTTAAAATTTTGGCTCCAAAGTTTAAAAAAATCAACATTATATACGTGACTAATTGAACAAATTTACAGAAGTGTATACTGTTAATAATAATGACAGTGAATGTTGACGAGAATAAGTATGGAAAATGGGGATCTTCAACATGGGGAAACTAATGAATAATAAATACAAGTATGACTCACTTTTGTCTTTCTGCCTGCCTAAATTTTGTTTTTTTCTTTATTTTTATATCAATGAAAAAGAAGGTTAAAATTGTCATTTTAACAAATTTCTTAAAATCTGTGAAAATTTCAAAAGTACCTTCTTTTAGGTACAGAGGGAATATTTGAAATACACAAAGTAACAAACAAACAAACAAAAACTAATTTGAGATAAAAGTCCATTATGCTTCCTTGGATCTCTTCTTGGCCCGTTAGCTTCACTCACAGGCCTGAATTATTATGTAATGTGGTCCTAGTGGATCAATACTTTTTAGCCCATACATTTTCAACACAATCAATTCATCATGTGATAAATAAAATTCGTCGTTTTGATTAATGGTTAAATCGTTTGAAGATAATTTAACATGCTAAAAGCGGAACCGGCAAACGAGAAAGAGACATCATCACTTAAGATAATTAAAAGCAGTAAGATCAAAACTAAAGATAATTAAAAGCAGTAAGATCAAAACTAGCAATCAAGAAAAGAGACATCCTACAATTTCATTTAAGGGATCACTAAAGATGATCATGGTAATGAAAACTAACAAGTTCGAACCAAAACCTTTTCGATAAAAACTATGAGCAAAGCAACACGAAAGGCCAATGTTTCCAACGCCAAAGCTGATGGGATACACTTTCCTACATTTTCCAAGCTGATGGGATGGGATACAACTTGGGATTTTATAAACTAGTCGTAGTAACTCGTAAGTCCCGTTAATTAGTATTCTTAATTTGGGTAAATAATATAAGGAGGAGTATTTATTCGTGTAATATAAGCAAATGTAAAACATCTGTTATACACTTAAACCCTTTTCACTTTTCAGCATGTAAATTTTCAAACTAAAAAATGATGCATTTAAAAAAAGGGAAACATGAAAAAGAGAAGACATACTGCGATATTAATGTTAAAATATGAACATCATCATCGTAAGTTTGAGAATAGTTTATTCGGTCACATGATGATGATAGTGATGACTATCTATCTATTCATGTAATGTAGTGTACATTTAGTGGCGAACATCAATTATTTTATCGTACCAAACCAAAACCTTTCTGTTTGACCAATATTTTTGATCATTCATCACCGTTATGTTTTAAAAAATAAACTTTCATCACTTCTTTGGTCAATATAGTTTTTATTCTCCACTGTGTACGTTGGCTCTGGTCATATATATGTGACTAGGACACTTTTAGTGTAAATATTGATTTTTTTTTTGAAGATAATGATTTCCTGATTTAATCGTATGAAAATAATAGAAATGTATTTATAAAAAAATATTAAAAGTAAAAGTGAAAATCTAGAGAAAAAATAATTCAAACGATAGCATCAATACAATATAGTTAATAGAAAGAATCAAATGAATAAATCGCAAAGTTTAAAAACGTTTTATCTTTCGATTAGATGGTGAAAGAATAATTGAAATCATCCTACTCCTATCAAATCGCATTGTCGACTAAAACAAACTATAAGATTACCCGAATCCTATATATGTATTAAAATCATTCAGTACTTTATGTGGTTATAAAATTAAATAGAGTTCATATTTAATTATTATACAAAAAAATAAGCGAGGAACTGTATACCTAAGCAAGTGGGGAGGCATGAACGTATAATATCTAAATCAGATCAAGAATCAAAATAATTGAGATACCAATTTAGTATGTTCCGTTTTATCGTATACTCTTAATACACATACGTGAGGTTATTGTTAAAGTCCAAATTAAGAATGAAATGAAGAATTAATAAGCTACTTGGCTTGGGCCTTCACATGAGCTGTTCCCACTTGTCTTTGCTTCATCTGGATGGAACAACTCGAACCGCAATATAGAAATGGGCCAACACCACTAGGATTTGAATAAAAATAATATAATATGAAAGATCAAATAATAATAGAATCAAAGTTTGGCATAATAAAGGTGAAAAGACTATGCGTGGGTGTGGTTTTAGAATGTAGCCTTAATGCAAACGGAAAGAAGTTTACGGCCGTGCTTAGATGTGATTAAGTTAATATCAGATTTTAAAGACGGTCATAACTCATAAGCACTAATTAGATTAAATAAAATACAAATTTAGCCTTACCCAAGTGTACTTAATCTTATATTATAGCATTAAATGTCTATATTAGTCTCGAAGTAAAAAGGAGCAATAACAGTTATATATTGTACAACTGGATTAAACAAAATATAATAATAATAATAATAATAATGAAGAGCATATTTGCACGTGTACTCCAATTATTCTTATCCCCACACTAAGACTAAATGGGTATAGAAAATTAGTAGAACCAAAGAGTAACGGGACAATTTCGCATTTCCTGTCCCCTCCTAAAAAACAAACACCGCACACATTAACACATATATGACACATACTCTATTTTATTTGTTAGCCAATAAAGTTCGAGTTATAGTTAAAAAAAAAAAAAGTTCGAGTTTTTGGCTCATACTTCTCTTTAGACACATGCTCGTTTTGTGAAAACATGCATCATTGTTAATCTATCTCTGCTGAAAGTTCAAACTAGAAAACATAACTTAAAACTTCTCATGAATCAAGTGAATAATTCCAATGGATTCATATATAATGCATATTTCGTGTCATTCTGATAACGACTCTTCGCTTAAATGCAATAAACCACACTAATTTTTCTTTTGTTTTCCGACGTAGCTAACTAATTTATTAGGTCATTCTTGTTCTAATTTATTAGGTCATTCTTGTTCATGAAATAATTTCAAATAGTTAAATAGATAGCATATATATGCAGTTACTCTCAGTTTCTTACCACCTTATTTTAGTTTAGCTTTATAAATTAAAATATATATAATTATACAGCTTTGTTTCGTAAAACAATAATTAAGGAGCATGGATGCTAGGTTGGAGAGATCAAAGAGACGTTGGAATTCAGATAGTTGGCCAAATTTGATGCGGACACATGCCAATTTGGCCAAGTGGTATACTATTATATTACTCACTTAATACGTTAAAGTGTTTGATTATCAACTTGCTACTACATAATTTATCCACAAAGCAATCTATATGAGTCATATAAACTTCTTTTTTTGTTGTTAATACACTTTATGTTTTTACTCCGTCCTACAAAAGACTATGAAGAATTTTCTCATGGTAAAACCTATAAAATCAATAGTGAACTTGTTCTCAAAAAGTATTATCTATGCACATGTAGACTTGAATTCATTTTCGTTGTGCTAAACTAAAAGAAACTCAAGGCTTCCTAAGGTACTTATATTATTAATAATGTATGTTGAGTAATCATACAACGCAGTGTAAAAAGGTAGCGTTTATCATTTCGTTATATATTTTTTTTCTTAAGAAACGAACTGAATTCCAAATTTTTGTGCGTTTGCAAAAGTTTTGAAAAATAAAATAAAAATGTCATTAGGAATCTGTCAAAATTGTAACGACCTTTAACGACAAAAAAAAAGAAGAAGAGAATCTATTATTTTTTCCCATTGGTGGATACTGGGACCCATGCTGATTAGGCATGAGATTCCTGATTCAAGCAACATCGTAATTAATTAACCTTGTCTATTTAAAAACAGTATAAATTTTCATATAATTAAAACAAAAATACACCTAAACAAAGACGAAGGACCGTATGTATATCATCGGTATATTTGTATAAATGTGTGTATAAAAAAGTACATAAAGGCTACAGCCAGTGGCCCAGGCCAGTACAAACTTGTACATCAACTTAAGTTGACCTAAACCTAAATTGAAAATTTGGAATTAATTCTCCAATAGAATAAACGTTATTGATTCCAGGTTTGATGTTTAAACAAAATACACTTGTTCTAACTTTGAAGAGTATGTATATATATGTGACCAATTACGCTGCTTTTATATATAAAAAATATATATTCTTCGTAATCTCCTATGTTATTCAGCTTATGATAGAAAAATTACTACTGCTCATACCTTAGTTTCATTTGGCTTCATCGTTGATTCTAAATATCTCGATTCCATCTCCTAAAATGCAATCTCACCCACATAAATTCACTGCAAATTTTGTAATTTTATTTTTTCTCATTAAGTACTTTAGAAAAAAAGAAGAAAAAAACACAAGTCTTACATACAAATGATTTTTATTTCAAATATATCAAAACTTGTAAAATTTGAACCCTCGAGAAAACATCTAATATCACCACAAC
Organism: Alliaria petiolata; assembly: GCA_020283515.1. Taxonomy (NCBI): domain Eukaryota; kingdom Viridiplantae; phylum Streptophyta; class Magnoliopsida; order Brassicales; family Brassicaceae; genus Alliaria; species Alliaria petiolata. The sequence continues at coordinate 2,306,252 of JAHZTW010000003.1, read as the reverse complement.
ACACGAGAGAGTGATTAACACAGGTTAATTAACGCTCAATGCTTTAATATATGTATTACCCATCATAATCATATACAAACACATAGCAAACCACACATACTATATATATATATATATAATGTATGTGAATATGGGGTTTTACACGGCGGCTGCAGCTCTCCCTCCTTTGGCGGATTTCACGGTGGCCGCCGCCGCAGATTCCTTCACCGATTTACCTCTCTCTTTCCTCTCGTCTTGTGCCATTTGCTGTTGCCTGCACTCTGAACTACAAAAGGCCGTATCTCCCCTGCCATTTTAATTACACCAAATCATTACTAAATTATTCAATATTCCAACTATATATAAACCACAAATTAAATATAATAAATCATCCAAATTAGCGAACCCTGATTATCCTGTGAAGCTGATAACTTTTCCTGTGTTAGGATTTGGACTCCAAAAATTCGACTCTCATAAAACGATTAAACACACAATTTGTAGTGTTTCACGAATTTAAATTCAAGAGTTTACAGTGGTTTTTAATCATATAGATACCTATACATATAGATGTCGCGGCCGGGAACAAGCAGGCGTTCGCAGAGGGAGCAAGATCTTAAGAAATGTCCAGCGTCGGAGAAATCGCCTGAGTGTCTCCTTAGGTTACCTCTCGGTGAGACCATAGCTAAGAACCGTTGATCTAATAGCCCACAGTGTTGATCTGCGGCTGCTATGACTTGACCGTTGGAAACGTACGGGCCAACCACGAGATTTTGGCTTGGATTCTGCTGATTTGATACCTCTGAATCGCCGGGAAGGTTCAGATCGAACTTTATCTCCGACAGACTCGTGGTTCTGTTAATCGGTGGTCGTTGTCTCTTTCCAAGCAACATCGTATTAGTGTGTGTGTGTGTGTGTGCTCTGTTTCTGTTCCTCTTTTTTTTTATTTTTTTTTGGGCTCTGAACAGAGCAAATCTAGAGAGAGAGAGAGAGAGGAGGGAGTGAGGAAGGAGAAGGGGACAGTGAAGATAAAGAGAAGAACCATAAACTGAGGACTGAATCTAGACCGTTCATTTTTCTGATCTGATTATGTTAGTTTCACGATAATGCCACGTCAGGATTCTGGAATTTGGAAAAAAAAAAAAAAAAAAAACAAGAACATTTGGCATTTATTCTGTTTGTACTATGTGGTGTAACAAAAATTATTTTGTGTAGTAAAATATAAATCTTCTATGTTGAATTTTCTCCGTAGAGAGGATAAAAATAAGTTAGTTATTTTCTCCACGAGTGATATTATTTGTATTGTATGGCGAAACTTTGTAAACAAAAAAAAAAGCATTAGCCTCGTAGGATATTTCGAATGAATGTACATTAACAATTTAACAATAAGAAAATTAATCAAAATTTCCCAAATAGTATATGAAAGTTTTGATATTATCTTGCATTTCAAAAATTCCTGTCTGGCAAAGAAATCAAAAGCAAGGTTAAAAAAAAAAAATGAAAAGCTATGATTGAACAAAAATTTGGGAAACAAGTAATCTATGTTTCACATAAGCAAATAATTTTCTTAATAATCTGATTATATGTAGAAAGTGGTTGATTTTCATTAAAGAAAATTATAGAAACAAATTTAGGAACTTGCTAACTAAACAAATCTAGGAATCTGCAGATTAAAAGGTTGTCTTATAGAGACAAACGTAGAACTTGAAACAAACCGAAAAATCAAAATGTTAGTTCGAAACTCAAAACTAGTTTGTGTGCAAGGTTTCGATACATGTGTACACACACTACATAGTACATACACAGTATAAGCGTTTCGACGATTGATCGTTAAATCGAATAAACCATCCATTTCCTAAATGACAACCTTTTGTTTTTAATTAACTTACTGCAGTCAGTGCATCTAAAATTTACAACCATTCGAGAAAGGGTCCATTGGGCTAAATGGGCCCACTAAATTAACAATAATTAACTTTCTACATCAACGATAGTTCCCCTAAGAATTAATTGTCCATTCCATCCGGTCATTTTCTTCACTCAAAATAAAGCCAAAATAAACAATAATAATTCCAAAAAAAAACTTCATTTCAATTTCGAAAGTAACAATAAAAAATATATATATACGAAAAAATGCTGAAAATAATGAAAACTGAAAGGGAGATGTTGTTATTTGGTTCCTAACGTCTGGGCTATAAAAAAATGGACCACCTTTCTTCTTGACAACAATGTTTAATTTAATTTGCCCTTTGCAATTTTATAGAGCCTTTTCACGTTTCTCCACTTCACATGCCTCCTCATATCTCTCACCAAATTTCAACATTCACCTTAATTTTCGTTGATATGACGATTTGATGCCAAACAAAAATTAAGAGTATATTTTTATCATGGGGAAGATACTCCTCAGAAGCTCTTGTTTCCTTAAATAAATAATCTGTGATCGAAAATCACAACGAAAGCTTATGCTGAATGGTGCATTATGACCTCTTTACACAGAAAACTAGAGATAAAACAGAGTGGCACATTGTACCATAATGGTCGGTCTCAACGTCGAAAGCCTCGAAGAGATTTTTCATTTTTTAAATGATTCTTTTAAGAAAAGTGTAAGTTTTTTATTTGAAAACTTCGATCGCACTTAGTATGACCCAAAAAAATCACTACAGACGGTAAAAAATAAAAATTAATCTGCTTCAATAGTTTATTTACATGTCAGAAATTTTTGAAGTTTTTTTCTCTTTTTTGAACAATAAAATTCTGAAGTTTGAATACAAAAAAAACAACGCAGACATACTCTGGCATTCATTTAATAGTGCCACGAGATCAGTTGAATGACTAGAAATGGAAAATCACGATTTTATTTGTAGATGTGATTAATTTGATTTTGTCTTTGTTAAATGATAGTAAATGACAATGAAGGGAAAGCTGAAGCTGACGTGGAAGTTTGGTGCTAATAGATGATTTGGACACAACTCAAGTGAGTCAAAAAAGTGAAGAGACGTTATAAATTATATTTATTTATTTTTGATTCGTTTTCTGAACACAACAACAAAAAGGTTATTCTACAGTAACCAAACACAATTGGTCCCAACTCCAAATATCACAATTTCAGAAATTGAAAGTGGGCCATCTTCTCTTTCACTAGTGGGCTTCAACATCTGGTCCACACATTTCATTATTTGTTTTGTCGGGGTAGGGTTCCTTTTCATTAGTCGCTTCCATTATTATTTTTTGACGTTGTTTGTCAATTAACGATAATTTACAATCAACAAAATCAATCAGGAGGACCTTTAAAACAGACGTTTACTACGTTAAAAAACAACAACGTAGTGTCTGTCATCTGAAGTTGAGCCTAATTATTGCACGTCAAAATAATATAAAAGAATCAATAAAAAAATAAAGTTATTTTAGATACTATTTTTCGTTTATTTGGTTTTCCAGAGTAAACTTAAGATATATGTGGAAAAAAGGGTAAACAAGCATACTGTTAATTCTGATTTGTTTGGGGGGTTTTACAAATAGCAATAATTAATTTATTTACCAATACAAAACTTGGCAAAAATGGAGGATAAGACCTCTTCAGAGACATCTTGGCCACTGATCTGAGCAAGCGCCAAAGCAGCTTCTCTCAGCTCAATCGTCCAGAAATCAATCGGAATCTCATCTTCGATCGCTTCTCTCAGCCTCACGAGCGCCTCTTTCGTCCGCACGAGCTGTTCGCATTGTCTCTGATACAACACCAAAACAAGGGGGGATATATGGCAACATTCAAAAGCTAATGGCTAGAAACAGAATCACATGTAGTATTGAGACAGACCTGATTCACTGTCCATTGATGTCCTCCAGTGGGGACACGATCAAGACCAAGGATCTCCAATATCGCTTCTTCAAGCTCTTCGATTCCTTGACCAGTAACAGCAGATGTAAAGACAGATTTGTGGAATACTTCTTCATTTTTTCTCTTCGTATCTTCTAGTTGATCACAGCGATCAGAAGAAGCACAGTCGATCTTGTTCATCACAAGAATCATAGGCTGTTTCAAATTAAAGTAAGACCCAAAACAAACAGAGACATGAGAAGGTTGAAAAAAAAGGAAGTAAATGTCGAATCATATTTACCTTGTCCGATTGGATCTTATGTAGAAGCTCGGTGTCTTCTTCAGTCCAGCCTTCGACAGCACTCACCGCCATGATTATGACATCAGCAACCTTAGCAGCTGTTTCTGATCTCTCAACTCCTGCAGAATTTCCAGACTCCCTCTAAAGATCTGAGCTTGGCAATTCTTGGTCAAAGAAAAATTGTTAACCAATACTGACCTATTTTTTCGACAATGTCATTGGTTTCTCTGATACCAGCAGTGTCGAGAAGAGTGATAGGCACGCCACGGACTGTTACATTAGCTTCCACAACGTCTCGAGTAGTTCCAGCAACTTCTGTAACAATGGCTCTCTCACTCTGCACGCTAGAAATTAAATCACCAGTGGGAATGTGACTCTATTTGAATAAACAGTGTCAAAGATTTTAAGATTTTAGAACAAAAGCAAAGAAAATAAGGATCATTCTGTTCCATACTTTGCTCCAGGCATTTAAAAGACTTGATTTCCCGACGTTCGGACGCCCAACAATAGCTATCTGTAACGTTACATGTAAGAAAGATAATGGAAAAATGAAACACCATATACTTATTGTTAAAGCATTAACAAGAAGAAGAATATTTATTGTTAACATTTACCTGCAACCCGCTTCGAAGAAGCTTGTCATAGTTTGCTGTATCCAATGCACTCTCTACGTCTTGAGACATGCTGTTTACTTTGCTAATAACCAAGTCTATATCCAATGGAGGCATCTCGTCCTCGAAATCTAAACGAGCTTCGATTTCAGTGAGGAGCTCAATGCATTGCGCTCTTAATGATTTGACCAAAGATGAAAACCCTCCCTAAAGGAAAAGAGTAGAGAAGGACTTTGAACTGATTGAACAATGATCATAGAAAATCCCCATTAAGGTATTTATCGCAAGGGAGTGCAAAAATGTATGCCTGAATCCCTTCCAAAGCAGCATCTGCAGCAGCAGAAGACTTGGCCGAGATAAGTTTTTCAACATTTTCAGCTTGCGTGAGGTCTAAACGCCCATTTAGAAAGGCACGAAGTGTGAACTCTCCTGAATGCACCACAAATCCAGCCAAAAGAAAAAAAGATTCAAGAAACACCGATGAAGTCACACATCAATCAAGGAACCAAATAACCAAAAAGAAACTGTAATACAAGGATGGACACAGAATTTAAGGAAGGAGTTTGAGTTTCTGACCTGGTTCTGCTAATCTTGCTCCAGCTTCAACACATGTCCTCAAAACGCGCCGCAGACAAACTTCGCTCCCGTGACACTGGAGCTCAACTACATCTTCCCTTGTGTATGACCGAGGAGCCAACATGGGCACGGCTAAAACCTAATAAGCAGCCACACTTCAATGATCAAACACTCGAATTCTATAATCCACTTATCTAACCAAACAGAAGAAATGTCACATAAATGCTAAATCTTGCGAAGAAATCAAAACAGAGAAGTGTTGAATTAGCTTCAATGGAATCGAAATTTGAGAACTTGTTCAAAATTATACCTCGTCGACAACATTGCCTTTTGAATCAACGACAACTCCATATTCCACGAAATGACTAGTGGGCCGCCATGGATCCGAATCCGAAACCTCAGAACGATCGCTCGCCTTCTTCCTCCTTTTCTTAGCCGAGCGAAAGACTCGTCTTGCAACTTCCACAGCCTTAGGTCCCGACAACCGCACGATTCCCACCGCACCAGGTGGCCCACCGATGGGCGTCACGATCGCTACAATCGTGCTTGAGCTCTGAAACCGATCGACGTTATCGAATGCGTCATCTACCTTGCCCAGAAGACCCACCACACGCTCATCTCCCTTGAACACAAGAGAATTCTCTTCTGCAACAATCAGATAGAAACCCATTAGCAATAGAGTAGATACCAAACTAAGAAACATTCGGAATCGTTTCTATGGCTCTTAACCTGATGACGCGGCGCAAGGTTTAAGAAGAGGGGTTTTAGGAGAGGTAGAGAATAGGAGAACGAAGAGTTTCTTAGAGACGGGCCTAGAGATTCTTCCGCCTCGGGTTAAGATCGGAGTGGCTTGTCGGAGAAGGTGAACGCCGACGGAGCGGAAGGAGAGGAGAAGCTCCATTGACGGCGGACGGAAAGAAGAACGCTTACGGATAACGCCGGAGGCGGCAACGAATACAACAGAGAGATAAAACCAAAACGCAGCGTTTTCAATTCTCACAAAGAAATGGGTTTTAGTGGATTCACATATTTTGGGCCTTTATCCGATAAAGCCCACTAAGTAAATAAAAAAAGATTTGCAAGAACGCAGCGTTTTGTTAATAAGGCTCTACAGTGTTAAGGCTCTTTAACAACTCTTAGATGAATCTGGCTTTGTTTCTGGTTCAGGTTCATATAAATGTCTTGATCCAAGACATATTATTCGCCAACCTATCCAATTGACTTATTGGACAGATAATGAAATTTAATATATCATTTCTTATTGCTAAGGATATGGATAGGATCATGTTTTTTTCCTGTCAACATATGGATATATGCTCATTTTTATATACTAATATTCAGTGCGTTTAAAATTCCAACTTGTCACATTATGAAGTTCCCATTTGTCAATAAACTTATTCCAGAAATATAGATCTCCACGTTGGATCCTTGATCATTGTTGTTAATTCATTTTTGGGTTTTTAAATTGATTTTGATATAAGAAATTTCGATTTGAAATGGTCTCATGTCAATTCGGTAAATCTATACTTATTACAAAAGTAGAACAACAAGACGCTGGGATGGGACCCAGAGATCAACTTTACACTTGACCTCTTGTGTAACTGTAACATAAAGAAAAGGGACCCAAATACAACAATTGAAAGCTAAAGCCACTTTCTTAACTCTACTGTACAACACTTAGAGCAATCTTCTTCTTCGTCATTATCTTCATCTTCTTTCTTGTAATTTCAGACCTCATCGGAGAGTTTTGGGCAGCAAGACTCAACGGCGTCAGCCACCGTGAGAAAGATATTGTCGTGTCCTAACATGTCAGCAAAGTGCGACAAGTGTAGCTTGCCTATCACCAACGGTCCAGGATTCGCTAGAATCAGCTGTTTTTATACACCAAAACAGAGTCAAAATTGAGAACTCTCCCCCCAAAAAAGGTAATTTTCTTCAACTAATTCACTTTGATTGCTTAAGATAGAATCCTTAAAATTAACTGTGTATATATGTTTACCTGAATGTCTCTCTTTTGGAGAGATTTGTATAAGTCTTCTAAGGCGTGGATACCACTTGTATCAATGTCCGTAACAGCTGAAAAATAATGGTGTTCGTTAGTCTTTGTTTATTAAGAAAAAAAATAGAGATAACAAAGAAGGGATTAGGAGTAAAAAGTTTAACTTACGTGACATTTCGATGATGAGAAACTGAATCCTGTGAAGGCTTGCTGCTTTCACCTTCTCTTCTTCCTCTAGTAACCATCTTTGGATCCTGAATATATATTTAAGGTTTCCGAATTAGGTTCTTGTGAACCAAGTAAGAGTTCTTGGTTAAGGTTAAACTGTTGTCTAAGGTTTACCTTTCTCTGACGTAATTTGAGTTGGAGAAGTAAATCGCGGAGTCAACACGAATCGTAAGAACACCTGGAACCATAGTGGCTTCAGGATACTGTTGAATATTCCGGTAAACCGAAGTTCTCGGAATATTCCCGAGAACCGCTGTTCTAGGTCTTGTTACTTGCAAGAGAATCTTAGCAAACGATATAGAGACCTGTCCAAAAACAAACACAACAAAAAAATCAGCAAATTAAAGATCAAACGGAATTAGATTCATCATATGATTGCATATATAGGGTTTAAGTTTCTTCAGACGTACGGCAATAAGAAGACCAATCTCAACGGAAACAAAGATGACGCCAAAGAAAGCTCCCATACAAGCGACGAAATCGAGCTTATCGACCTTGAAGATCAAAATCGCGGCTTGGAAATCGATCAAAGGAATCACGGCATTGATGATAATAGCTGCGAGGATGGCGTTTGGTGTGTACTTAAAGAGAGGAGTGAGGAAGAGCAAAGTCAAGAGAACGACGATTGACATTATGATGTTTGAAACCGCTGTTTGACATCCAGCCATGAAATTGACGGCTGACCTCGAGAACGATCCTGTCGCTACATAGCAAGAAGACATCGATCCAACAACGTTCATCACACCTAATGCTACCATCTCTTTGTTGCCGTCTATTTGGTAGTCTTTCATTGCAGCAAACGTTCTTCCAATCGCTACAGCTTCCTGTGAAAACAGATTGAAAATATCGGGTTTCGATGAGGAAACTCATAGCGAATTGGTTTTGACATTGAAGTCCGAGTCATGGATTTGGAACTTACTGTTAATGCGACCATGCCAGCGACTACACCGATGCGGATGCCCTTAACGAGGTAATCGCCTGAGAAGTAGATTTTATGAAAAGAGGAAGGGTTGATGCCATCGTCAAGGTGTTTCACCTTCAATCGTCAAAACGGAAAACAGATTAACACAACGTCGAATCGCTTGAGGCGAAAGTAACCACTTAGAGTAGGTTTAGTTCTTACAATCTGGACTCCTTGTTTGTCGGCTCGGGTTATGTAGACAAAGAAGGTGGAAATGATAACTGATAACAGTGGCGCGATTGCTGGAATCCAGAACAGTTTCTTGCTCTTCTTCCCCTGTTCCATCATCAAGAGTCAAGACAAGAGAGATCAGAATCAGATCAAAACAAAAGAAAAAAAACTATTTGATGTTTCCTTAATAGATTATATATGTCTTACAATGAGCTTAGAGGTGAGAAGGAAGGTCAAAAAGGATGCACCGATGAGTATAGTCTGCCAATTCCACTGCACAACCAAATAGATACGGATTAGTGAAGAAACAGAGTGTGTTTTTTTGAACTTTGAAACAGAGTGTTTAGATCAGAGAAAGCAAAACAAGGATTCTTACGCCGTGATGTGCTGAGCTGAAGACGGAGTCAAGAACAGCGACGATATCAGTTTTCTTGGTGAATTTCTTGATCCCAAGGAACCCTTTAAGCTGCTGAAGAGCGATAGTGATGGCTGCGCCGCCCATGAAGCCTACCACGGCCGCGTGGGAAAGAAAATCGATCAAGAATCCTAATCTGAGAGTAGTAAGGAAGCAAATGAGAACCTTCTGATCATCAAAGAAGAAAGAATTTTCCTATGAAAGAGATCAGTTTACCTGAAGAAGCCAAGGGCTGCTTCAGTCACACCGGCGAAAAAAGTGGCGGTGAAAGCAAGGCGGAGATATTCATCAGGATTTGTGTTTGGATCGATCTCAGCACGAAGCAGAGTGCCTAGCAGAAGAGAAACCACAGCAACGGGTCCAATTGCTATATCCCTCGAGCTTCCCATACAAGCATACACCAAGGGAGGAACAAAACTCGAATCTGTAAAACCAGTTTCAATCATACTCGATTTATGAGTTATCCCCTGTTTTTCAAACTAGGCCAAGTGTGATTAATCCGAATTAAGTCAAAATCAGACTTACATAAACCGTATTTAGGGTCCAGATTCGCGAGCTTAGCGTATCCAATATCCTGGAATCATCATAGAATATACATAAGAAACAAAGCAATGATAGATAACTTGTAATACAAGTAATAGTGTAACTGAGATTTGAGTTTTTTCACCTGAGGAATACAGAGACTGGCAATGGTTAAACCGGCAATGAGATCGCCACGAAACTTCTTGAGATTATAGTTACGTCCCCAATCGAAAACCGGGAAGACGGATTGTAGGCCGAGCATGAACTGCTTGGACTTAGGCTGGTCCTTAAAATGTCGAAGAGGATCATCGTGGAAGAAAGTTTCTTTGAAAGTGTACATGAAATCCTGGAACATGTTTTGCTTCGGTGGGACCCCAACTTTATGCCGGTGGGACGACAATTTGATCGGAAGATCTCCACCGTCCGTCGCCGGATTTACATCACCGTCCACCGGGTGAGCTCTCGCCGACATAGCTATGTGTCTGCAAACAGAACAAGAAGCTATAGTTAGGATAATTTAGTTTGCAATTTTTGAGGTTGGGCTTAAAAATTGGTTGCACAGAGGAATAGCATCGAACCAGGAGATAGATAGATAGCTGGAAAAGTGAATAAAGTGGATATTTGGTTTAGTGTGTTTTTGGAGGAACATTGATGGAGCTTATTTATAATGAAATAATTAGGAGATTGTTTTTATTTAAATTATGAGAAGAGAGTGTCATCGCGTAAAATGATGAATCTGGATTGCTAAGAGACCAAGTGCGTGACGAGAGATGAAAAGTCCAAATAGATTGCAAATTTTTAATTTGTGTCTATCGACATTAAATAAAAACAGATCAAGTCAATGGTTTGTGGCAAATTTTGTGTGCAAAACTGCAAACAAATCTCGTTTACTTTCTGCCCCATAAGGAGAGATCGTTGACCAAAAATGGCCACCGCCACGTGGCATACAGATTACAGATATTTAAAAATAAATACGGTAAATGTCAATACTTTTTTGGTGTTGTCACCATGTCAAAAAGCTTTTATACACCTGAATAAATGACACGAAAAATTAACGTTATTTTTTGGTTTTCCTTTCAATTTTCTATCTAAATATAACTTCAGCTAGGAGGAGCCTAGGAGTTGACGAGTACAGCATTATTCGAAAACAGAATCTAATTTATTAACATTTGATTTCCGGATTTTCTCATCGATTGCTTGAACAGAAATTTTAGAAACAAGACCTAAAAAACCTAGAAAACAAACCTAACTGAACATAAATTTAGAAAGATTACCTAAGAAACTAGTATAACAAAAAACCTAACTCATATGTTATATTTGGTAATTCTAACTACGATGGAGTCAACATCTTGTCCAAACTCAAACTATGTAGCTGTTATGTCAGTTTCGTAAATATTTAATTTGTTTATTATAATTTGAAGAAAAACATATACATACATCAAATAATAACTACTTGGAAGTTAAGACAATAACTTTTGTGCAGTGGCTGAATTTTCAACCAAAATGTTTTCAACTTAGATGCAAAAAACTAAACAACTTAATTTTCTCCTTTAACCAATTTTTAAATAACTACTTGAAAATGAAGACAATAACTTTTGTGCTGTGGCTGAATTTTAAACCAAAATGTTTTCAACTTAGATGCAAAAAATTAAACAGCTTAATGTTTCTCCTTTAACCAATTTTTAATTAACTACTTGAAAATGAAGACAATAACTTTTGTGCTGTGGCTAAATTTTAAACCAAAATGTTTTCAACTTAGATGCAAAAATATTAAAAAACTTTCTCCTTTCACCAAAATTGTGTTACCAGTTGGAGCCAAAGTGAACACCACATGTTTTGACTTTGTGATCCATACAAGTACGCATTATTGATACATACTTATTAGGTTATATAATATATTATCGAAGTCCGAAGAGACGCTCTAATCGAAAACTCATGCACCAGATGATACCTTTTAAATATTTTCCTAGTTCTATGCATTCTTGTATATAATAGTCAGTTATTATTATAATATTTGGGTGATTATTCGGATCTTACGCAGAAAAGGAAAAGAGAAATCACTATTGAAACTTTTTCAACAAACAAAAAAAACTATGATTAAACATCGTACGCACGTTTGTAGGACACGTTCTAAAAATGAGCAATTTTAAAAATAAAAATATAAAATGATCAAATAATTAGTGGGTCAAGTAAACTGTGCATAAGCATAACCATTGATAGTTGGAAGGTGAAACCACCACTTACCGGGAAAAGAAGAAGAAGAAATTCGATCTCGTTTTTAGCCTTTTTCCTTCGAAGATATATCTTTCACGTGACTGATTTTATTTCTTTACGCCAAAAAGGGATTTTTAAAAAGTCGAAAAAGAGAGAAAAATTTAAGAATTAGGAGAAAGTACACGAGACACAGTTACAGCCTCCCTTTTTTAGATTTGAAACCCCAGATTGTTCACTGTTCTTTTCAAAGTTTAAAACAGTCAAATCAGCAAACCCGAATCGTGGTCCAGGTTCACTGAATCTATCTCTCTCTCTCTCTCAAAATATCAAATACGAAATCCTAGTATTCAGAAAAAGGTAAATTTTCCTGAGAAAATATATTTTGCATGAAACTGTGACAAAATTCATGAAGAAAAACGAGGAATTAGCAAAAGAAGAGAAAAGTATTTTCACAAAAGTGAGGAGAATCAAAAAAAAAAAAAAAATTGATCTGGGTTTTTGTAAATAACCTCGTTTTTATATTTTAATTTTTAAAAAAACTTTAAATTTAAGAGAGATAAAAGTCGTGATAATGAAATTCCTTTTTTTTTTCCCAGGAAATATTAGGTGATAATGGCAGAAGTTACGGAAAGAAACTAAAAAGAGCAATGAAGCGGTTAGATCAAAGTTGTTTTTACGAAAATACCACTGGCTCAAAATCGAGAGAAACGAAAGGAGCGATTTTTTGGGGGATAGAGTTGACTTTTTAGTAATTTTCGTGAACGAGTGGGTCCCGCGCCAGTGATCTGATCAAGAACTTGAACTTGGACAATAGTGTGGCTAGATTCTTCCTCGGTTCATTAGCTTGCCATTGACTCACGCGCTAGATAGTGCTTTGCTGGCTACGACCTATTGGCTCTCCATGTTGGTTCACGGCCACCCACACATTATTGTATACTCTTTTTGTCAACTAGTTTTTTTTTTTTTTTTTTGTGTGGTGAGTTTCTTAAACAATAATTTGTTTTTTTTGGAAAATACATACTCACTTTATTTCATAATTTTTTAAAGTATTTTTCTATTTCAAAATATAAGTTGTTTTCACGTTACATTTCTATGTAATTTTTTCATAATTAATTGAATTATATTTAATTTATATATAAGTTGTTTGATTGTATGCGTACCAATCAAACCAGTACGCAAAAGAAAAAGAAAATGAGAATTGAGGTATATGGAACAACTTACTGTTTACTAAAATCTCAATTTTTGTTCTTTTGTCAACAAGACGCAATATACAAATTTAAATTGCAGCGATAGCAAAATAAACAACAATAATAACATAAATAACAACATTTGATTACTATTATTAGTCTTTGTTGTTATTTGTTAGTCACTATCACTAACGACTATCAAACAAAAAAGGCCATACTCAAACAAATTGGTATGTTTGATGTATAAAAAAAGAAATGTTAATTCGACAATTTGCCGATTAAGAACAAATAAACTGGTAATTAATATATTACCTTCTTATCTTATAAGTAAGTTATAAAAAACGAACCTTTCAAAATTTTCGGGGACATATAATCAACTATAATTTCTTCTTAGTGATAAACTATACAAATAAATCAAATTATCAGATGCCGCCCAAAAAATAATAAGATATTTAATTAGTCAACTGTTCTCAATTGTCTAATATACATGAATTTTATTCATACATTTTTTTATTAAACTTTTTTCTTATTTTAATGATAATTTTTAATCATACATACATTATTATATGTAAGCAATTACGATTATCTGCTGACAAAAAAAATTAATATTATTCATGTATATGTTTACTCGTTATTATAACGTGTACATATGTTAACTTAGTTGTTATCAATAAATTAAGCATTATTGAATCAAGTGCGTTAACTGTAAGACAATTTTAATGGGCTAACAACGAATAATGTAGCGTTTGAGTGTAAATGATCAAAATGGATACTACATAGTACGTATTTTAGATCGGGTTATCACATTGTAAAACGGTTTTGTGTGGAAATTTTGTTTTAAGAGAAAAATATATACGGTATATCTGTCCGCCATCACAAAAGTTGAGAGAAAAACTTTTGATTTTATAAACGGTACACAACGTAGTTCAAACGCGTATAACCGCTTGGAATGCTATTTTTTTTTGCGGACGATTGCTATTAAAACAACCAATTTTTTAGTATTATTTTTTTACTTAAGATTCGAAATTTATAATTGATATAGACATGGCAAAAAATATCTTGCAAATAAAGTTCTCAAGGCACTGTTGATGGTCTCCCGTAAGCGTAGGACGCGGCCACACGTTTAATTGCCTTTAAGCTAAAGGTGTAATCATGGGGGGTTTATCTTATCTCGGTTAACAGATTGGTTTGGTTCTGAACAGTTTTTATTTCTTTCTTTTCAATGACATTGCAGATTTAGAGCAATGCATACTACATCAACAACACTAGCAGTCGGTCTATCATACACACAATTTCAAGGGTTTATGTTTTAATCGTTCGGTTCAGAACATTTATTAATATATTTTGTCTTACGATAATTAAAAGAAATTAAAAAACTTATTTAACTCATGAGTTATTTAGGTTGAATCTTATTGTTATATGTTGACTTTTGTTTTTAGATATTATATATGTATAGTTGCTAATAGATGATTTATTAATCCGATTATTTTATCAATTTATTAATTTTTATAACATATCACCAGCACATTTTAACATTAATATTTTAAAATTAAAATAATTGAATTATTGTACTTTTATTATTATTATTATATATGTGAGTCAATTGCCCAAATTATATAGTTTCATTTAATCCAACGAGTTAAATAAGTTTTTCAGTCAAGGTTGTGATTTTCATCAATACGTGAAATAAAGAGTTGGGTTAAAGCAAACAGTCCTTTTTAAAAAATCTTTTTTATAATTGGTCAAGCGTTAAAGCGTTTGCTAAAAAACGTATTTTGGTTTAATACAAATTGTATTTTGACGATTCCTTTTAATGATTTTGGTTTTCTCATGTAGATTTGAAGAGTATATTCATTACAAAAATAAGAAACAGAAAGATCAAATGCTTATAGGTTCTTATCATTCTGGCGGTAACCAAAAACAACTATGAATATATACAAAAATGGTTATAGTTTTTTGTAATGGACACCACACATCCGTTGCCATCAAAAAATGGCGCCGTCCAATAGTTTTAAAATAATTTGAAGCCATATTTTTCCATTTGTAAATTATTGATCGACAAACTTTACATAAAAAAAGGTTGCCATTGTTGAGATCCGTTGGCCCAAAGAATTAAACGTACGAGACTATGACTATGACCTTACGATAGCTAGTTTGGAGGATTCTGGTAGATGAGAAAGATTAGTGGAGAAGTGAATAAGAATGGTTCATAGTGGAAAGATTAGATAGTGAAAAGATTAGATAGTGAAACATATACGAGCCATGCTTAGATCATAACCGAATGATGAATATATTCCATTAGTTTTGATTAGTATAGTAACCAAAAATTCGAAAATGGAAAGAGAATGTGGACCGAACATGCCCAAAGACTACATCTCCTCCGTTCAATTCCATATTCTTCCATATAAAGATAAGGAAAAGGAGACAAACAAAAAGAAAAGCACAACCATATATGAATAATGAAATTATCATTAGCATTTCTTTTTCATCTTCTTTTTCCTTTAAAATCAGTTATTGGTATAGTGCCTTCTTTCTCCATCGAACCAATTTTGTTTGATTTGGAAACCCGAGCGTCTCCACTTAAATTATTCGCTTTGGATCAGAATTCGTATGTTAACTATCGCATGAGTATGTTCTAATGTAGATAACTTGGACATTGATTTGTTTGTTAATTTCTGGAAATTTCTATGAAGTATATTACTGATAAAATTTTGTTTTGGCCAGCGAGTATATTCTGAAAATTAACTGTCAAACTATATATGAAATTATCTGACCATCCAAGGTTGGTATGCTACAATCGCATATTTTAATTCATTTATGTTGCGCTGATCAAGTTTTTTTTTCAAAGTTGATCAAAAATTCTTAAGAAAAAAGTTATGATGCATGATTCATGTGGTCTCATAGATCATCGCCAATTGATAATAGAATTTTGGTTATGTAAAATCTTTTTTGAAAAGGTTAATAATACTGCTGAGTCTAACTAATGGCATATATTAGTCATGCATTTTTTTTTCTTTATATGTACGAGTAAATGAGTAATCCATGTATAAAATCTTGAATTTCTCTTTTATTTTTATTTAGTCATCAATACGTACGTGTTTGCGGTTTCAATAATTGTCAACACAAGGTAGTACTAATCTTTCACATGACTAATATTCTTGATATTATGCACGACCGTGATAAATTCCGAAAAAGTTATCATGTATTGCATCAAGCCCTCTTGTTGGTATGTTAATTTTTTATATGTTCAAAAAGAAATACAGTCGGATAATAACATTTGATTTACTCACATGTTGTTTTATACATATATACGCTAAATAAATAAAAAATTCACCAAGGAAAAATATGTTTTTTGATAACTCAACATGATTCGGCTATTAGGTCTAGAATGGGTCAGAACTCTATGGATGGTGGATACGGTCGAGAGGACTAGATTTTCGTACGGGATGAATGAAAAAAAAATGTGTGATCTCTGACGAAGGGTCAAAACACATGATTTACCGTGACGAAGAGATTTCGTTCTTCATCCATTTCCCTTTACTAGAAAAAAAATGAGAGAAATAATTTTATAGATAATTTCTCGACTTGGGTCCGGGCTTTTTGTGAACATGGTTCATATCTGTTCAGCCGTAGCCCGTAGGTCATAGGAAACCAAATGTGATGCGCCTTCGGTGGTAGTGAATTTACCGGATATATTGTTATGGTGCATTCTACCAACTTCAAATTTGGTGAGTTTTGTTCGAACGAACGTCACATACCATTTGCGTTACTGACGTGTGTTGTTCATACGGATGCATTAAATGTGTTACCGGTTTTGGATGATTGTATTGTGGCTTCACTAATCCGAAAATCCGGAAAGTGACTCAGAAACTCCTCTTCCAGAGTTGCTTCTATAGTTCATATTTTGTCGACTTGTTCCAGCGTAGTTTCGACGCTCAAATTAGGTGTTGGAAAATCCCCACAAAACTGTAATTTTTTTTAGAAAGCCCCAAAACTTTAGTTTCACTAAAAAAATATTAATATTCTATAATTTTTGCGTATTGAACGTATATGCTATTTTATTATTAATACAAATATAAAATAGTGGATTTTTATTTAATTTACTCTAAATGCAGATGAGGCATATATATATATATATATATATTCAAAAATCAGGACCAAAGTATGGAAATACTTTATTATGGTTTTTAAGAATATATATATATATATATGTGCCTATATGGAGTGTCGAAAACAAAGTTAGTTCTCCATCACACACTTCAAAAACCCACAAAGATAACAAAAATGGGCATAGAGCTTCAGAACCACCAGAGCCACCAGGCGGAAGTCGGCCCTGCGGAAGAGCCTCTGTCGCGGTGGCTGATAAATACGCCGGCGCCACCGACCATGTGGCAAGAGCTTGTTGGGTACGTAAAAACAAATGTGTTGTCCAAGAAGAATCATGGAAGGAGCAAGAAGAAGAACTCATCATCAAACCCGGTTTACTCTTGTCTTAAATCGATTTTCCCTATTATAAGTTGGGGAAGACAATACAGACTAAACATGTTCAAGAAAGATTTAATGGCTGGTCTCACTCTCGCTAGCCTTTGCATTCCTCAGGTAACTTTACTCACCAATTATAGTCGATATATGATCAGTGATGGTTTCTTAATTAGACACGTTTTCAATTTCATTTTTTGCAGAGCATAGGATATGCTAATTTGGCTGGACTTGATCCAGAATACGGTCTATGTAAGTCCAAATTCCCAACTTAAGTTTGCATATATTCATTTAATTTTTGGAGCGGGTTTAATTAAATTTCATTATAAAAATCATATATATAAAACAGATACAAGTGTGGTACCACCTCTGATATATTCGACGATGGGAAGTTCGAAAGAATTAGCTATTGGTCCTGTGGCTGTAGTTTCGCTTCTGCTTTCGTCAATGGTTCGTGACCTTCAAGATCCGGTCACCGACCCAATTGCTTACCGGAAAATTGTCTTCACGGTCACGTTTTTTGCTGGCGCGTTTCAAGCCATCTTTGGACTCTTCAGGCAAATTGCATAGAGATTCGTTATTAATTCATATATAATTAATGTTATATTCAAAATATTATAATCGTGGACCGACGACGACGACAAATGGTCTATTGATCTAATAAAAATAAAATGTTTTTTTATTAATGTATATCAGGTTAGGGTTTTTGGTGGATTTTCTGTCACATGCTGCACTCGTTGGGTTCATGGCCGGTGCTGCCATTGTCATTGGTTTACAACAACTCAAAGGTTTATTTGGTTTGTCTCATTTTACCAACAAAACCGATGTGGTTTCGGTTTTATCTTCGGTTTTCCACTCGCTTCATCATCCGGTACGCACCGGTTAAGTTGTTCTTTTTCTTCCCAATTTTTTTTTTATTGGGGTTAAATTTTAAGTGGCGAATATAGAATATTTTCCCTTTTAATTACTTTTGCAGTGGCAACCTCTGAACTTTGTCATTGGTAGTTCATTTCTCATCTTCATCCTCCTAGCTAGATTTATTGTAAGTAAGCCAAATTTGCCGTGCATATTCATATTTCATTTATAATTCCACGTCACAATTTTTATACTTTTAATTCATTTTGCTTGGTTTTCATAAATTCAGGGGAAAAGAAACAAAAAACTGTTTTGGATTCCGGCGATGGCACCGCTAATATCAGTGGTATTAGCAACGCTAATCGTGTATTTAACCAATGCTGAGACACGAGGTGTTAAGATCGTTAAACACATTAAACCAGGGTTTAACCGACCTTCGGCTAACCAATTACAGTTTAACAGTCCACATCTCGGTCAAGTCGCCAAAATTGGTCTTATTTCTGCAATCATCGCTCTCACGGTTTATTCCCTTCTCTCTCTCTCTATATATATATATTTTATATAAAGCTAAAACCAATTAATCATTGATTAACCTGGATAACGGATTGAATAATTTAAATAAAATAATACAGGAAGCAATTGCAGTGGGGAGATCTTTTGCGACGATCAAAGGATATCGTCTAGATGGTAACAAAGAGATGATGGCAATGGGATTTAGCAACATCGCTGGTTCTTTAACTTCTTGCTATGTAGCTACCGGTATAATATGTTCTTCTTTTATTTAATTAAACCCGGTTCATTCAAAATTCCAAACCGAAACCGACCGGTACAAATGTTGAAAACGTGAGGACGGCGGGTGAATTTGACCGGTTCATTTTGGTGTGGAATTTACATAATAGGATCATTTTCGAGGACGGCGGTGAATTTTAGCGCCGGCTGCGAGACGGTGGTGTCGAACATTGTAATGGCGATCACGGTGATGATATCGCTTCAAGTTTTGACAAAGTTTCTCTACTTTACACCGACCGCGATTCTTGCGTCCATCATTCTTTCGGCGCTTCCTGGCCT